>JAPXFQ010000774.1:0-457647 GCA_028564705.1 Apricaphanius iberus
TCCCTTTTAACAGGAAGAAACCTCCGGCAGAACCAGGCTCAGCACAAGCGGTCATCTGCCGAGACCGTCTGTGGTTTGGACAATACAGAATAGAGATACAGAACAGAGACACAGAAAGAGCAACAGAACTGATGCAGAAGTTTGTTGCAGGACGTGGAGAACTTTCCGTCACTGCAATGCCATCTTAGTCAGGGTTGTCAAGCAGGGCGGGTCAGGAGCACCTACTATGAGAAGAGACTAAGAGAAAACAGGTTAGCGCTTGAACTGACAGAACATCATGCAGTTGGGGAGAAGTAGGAGAGAAAGTAGGAACAGACTCAAATAATGTCCTCCAACAGCCTAGCCTAAAGCAGCATAGCTACTAACATTAACCTGTCTCCTAGCTACTAGGAGACCTAGCTACTAACACTCTCTACCTGGCTTACATTAATCTATCTCTACCTAGCTACTATACCTCTTCCTATCTCTTCTTAGCTTTTGACACTGTACTTGACTACTAACATTAACCTGTCTCTTCCTAGTTACCTTGTCTAACATGTCTCTAACTGCCTATTAACATATCTCTAACTGTAAGCTTTGTCACAGAGGAAAGTTTTAATCCTAGTTTTAAAGATAGACAAATTGTCTGCTTCACAAACCAACCCTGGGAGCTGGTTCCATAGGAGGAGAGCCTGATAGCAGAAAGATCTGCCACCCATTCTACTTTTAGAAATCCTAGGAACTACCAGTAAACCTGCAGTCTGAGGGCGAAGGGCTCTGTTAGGAACATATGGAACAATCAGGTCTCGTATGTATGATGGAGCTAGATTATAAAGAGCTTTATATGTCAGAAGGAGGATCTTGAATTATATTCTAGATCTCACTGGGAGCCAGCGAAGATAAGCTAAAACAGGGGAAATGTGATCTGTCCTTTTAATTTTCATCAGAATCCTAGCAGCAGCATTTTGGACTAACTGAAGACTTTTAATTGTATTCTGTGGACTATCTGATAATAAAGAGTTACAGTAATCCAGCCTTGAAGTAACAAAGACATGGACTAGTTTTTCAGCATCACTCCTGGACAGGATGGTTCTAATTATTGCAATATTCCTAAGGTGAAAAAAGGAAATCCTAGAGACTTCTTCAATGTGAGATCTAAATGACATATCTTGTTCAAAAATAAGGCCAAGGTTCTTTGCTTTATTACTAGAGGCTAATTTAGTGCCGTGCAGGTGAAGAGGTTGACTAAATAGTTTCTTTTTCAGAGCTTCTGGTCCAAAGACGACAACTTCTGTTTTATCAGAATTCAGAAGCAAGAAGCTTAGAGTCATCCACATTTTTATGTCTTCCAGACATGCCTGTAGTCTACCTAACTGATGGGATTCATCAGGATTTATGGATAGATATAGCTGTGTATCACCTGCGTAACTATGGAAATTTATCCCATGCTGCCTAATTATTTTACCAATAGGAAGTATATATATAGTAAAAAGAATCGGCCCAAGCACTGAACCCTGTCGTACTCCGCAAGTAACTATTGAGGTTGAGGAAGATTTATCATTTACCTGAACAAACGGAAATGTGTTAGACAAATAAGATGTAAACCAGCCTAGTGCTGTTCCTATTATACAGACACTTTGAAGCCTTTCTATGAGAATATTGTGATCGAGAGTGTCAAAGGCAGCACTGAGATCTAAAAGGACCAGAATGGTAACCAGTCCATTGTCTGAGGCTATGAGAATATCATTGGTAACCTTCACCAGATCTGTTTCAGTGCTATAATGAGCTCTAAAGCCTGACTGAAACTTCTCAAACAGCTCATTATTGTTTAAATGCTCACATATCTGGTGTGCCACTTTTTTCCCAAGAATTTTAGACAAGAAGGGAATATTAGATATCCGTCTATAGTTAATTAAGTAGTTTTGATCAAGAGATGGTTTCTTAAGTAGAGGTTTAATTACAGCAATCTTAAACTCCTGTGGTACATATCCATTGACTAAGGATAGATTCAGTATATCTAAAATTGGAGCAGCAATGAAAGGGAAAACTTATTTTAAGAGTTTAGTTTGGATTGGGTCTAAAACGCAAGTTGAAGGTTTAGATGAAGCTAATAATTTTAGTACATCAGAAAGTTCGGCTGCATTAAAGCAGTTTAAGCATATATTAGGTTCCACCATTTTTGATGCCGCCTCACTAGCTAAGGAAGAAGCAAGCATATTGGGAAGGTTCCCAATTATCTTATTTTTTATAGAGTCTATTTTATTTATAAAGAATTGCATGAAGTCGTCACTACTAAGAGCTTGGGGAATGGTTGGCTCGATAGAGCTATGATCCTGTGTGAGTTTGGCAACTGTATTAAAAAGAAACCTAGGATTATCTTTATTCTCCTCAAAGATGAATAATATGCTGTTCTAGTTGTTCAAAGGCTCTTTTTATTTAGCAATAGACTATTCTTCCACACTTAATAGGAATCCTGTAAATGCGTGGAGCGCCATTTTCTCTTTAGTTTTCTAACGTTCTTCTTCAGGGTACGTAGCTCTGAATTAAACCAGGGAGCTAATCTCCTATGGCTAGCTACCTTCATTTTTAAGGGGGCAACTTTGTCTATTGCCAGACGCAAGGAGGAATTAACGCTATGAACTAGAACGTCAAGTTGTGAGGGGTCACGAGTTAAATCACTGTTTTCTATTGTACTTTTATGTACTGAGGAAATTAAAGTTGGAAGAGCTTCTTTAAAATTTGCTACAGCATTGTCTGATAATGTTCTGGTATAATGAAGTTTTCTTTCAGGTTTGATATGATCCGTTAGAGTGAGTTTAAAAGTGATCAGAAAATGATCAGACAGGATAGGGTTATGTGGAAAGACTGTTATTTCTTCAAAGCCAATGCCATAAGTCAGCACAAGATCTAAGGTGTGGTCACCACGATGGGTTGGTCCCTACACATTTTGAGTAAAGCCTATTGAGTCTAAGATAATGTTAAAAGCTATATTTAGAATATCACTTTCACTATCAACATGAGACCTAAGATGGCGCCACGGATGGACGCCTCGGTACTAGCAACTGTATTAAAAAGAAACCTAGGATTATTTTTATTCTCCTCGATTAAAGATGAATAATATGCTGTTCTAGCTGTTCGAAGGCTCTTTTTATATAGCAATAAACTATTTTTCCACACTAAATAGGAATCCTGTAAATGCGTGGAGCACCATTTTCTCTCTAGTTTTCTAACGTTCTTCTTCAGGGTATGTAGCTCTGAAATAAACCAGGGAGCTAATCTTCTAAGGCTGGCCACCTTCTTTTTCAGTGGGGCAACTTTGTGTATTGCCAGACGCAGGGAGGAATTAACGCTATGAACTAGAACGTCAAGTTGTGAGGGGTTACGAGTTAAATCACTGTTTTCTATTGTACTTTTATGTACTGAGGAAATTAAAGTTGGAAGAGCTTCTTTAAAACTTGCTACAGCATTGTCTGATAACGTTCTGGTATAATGAAGTTTTCTTTCAGGTTTGATATGATCTGTTAGAGTACGTTTAAAAGTGATGAGGAAATGATCAGACAGGATAGGGTTATGTGGAAAGACTGTTATTTCTTCACAGTCAATGCCATAAGTCAGCACAAGATCTAAGGTGTGGTGACCGCGATGGGTTGGTCCCTGCACATTTTGAGTAAAGCCTATTGAATCTAAGATAGTGTTAAAAGCTGTATTTAGACTATCACTTTCATTATCAACATGAATATTGAAGTCTCCGACTATAATGACTTTATCAATTTCAATTTTAATTTATTGTTCATGACAGTTTCCTACGACATAGTCACAGCAAATACATTTTTTTTCATGAACAAAGGGAACAGGAAGAAGATTAATCTTATGAAACCTGCCCTTTTTCTTGACACAAAAAAAAGAAAAACAAATATCAAATAATTTCAACCCTTAACCCTACCAATCACCTTAATTTAACATAAATATACTGTAATACAAACATGTCTTACATTTTTTTAACTAATTCAAATGATTGTTTTTTTCATAGCATGCAATTATTTTGTCTTTATACCTTCTTTTAAATTTTCTAATATTTGTACAGCATTTGGTTTCCATGTCTAATGTATTCCATAATGTGACTCCAAAGACAGAGACACACTTCTGTTTTAAAGTAGTGCGAGCATATGCAGTTTTGAAATGATGCTGCCGTCGATGTCCTTCTTCAACTGCAACCTGAGTAAATAAATTTTGTAGTGCTTCCGGTAAAACTCTTTGTTTAGCTTTCCATATTATCAGTAAAATCTTTAAGTCAACTAAATCCTTAAATTTAAGTTGTCGGGACATGATAAACAATTTGTTGGAGGGATCTCTGATTTCTTTCTTATTGATGATTCTTATTGCCCTTTTCTGTAACAAAAACAAAGGCTTTGTGTTACTGGGATAAGTGTTACCCCAGACTTCTGTGCAGTATCCAAAGTATGGAAGAATAAGTGAGCAATACAGCATATATAATGAATAATAATCAAACAGATCTTTTACTTTATATAAAATACCTATACTTTTGCTCACTTTACTCTTAATATAATTTATGTGGGCTTTCCAGTTTAACTTTTCGTCCAAAATAACACCCAAGAATTTAACTTCCCTGACTCTTTCTATATCAATTCCATCTATAGATAATCTCACATACTCATTCTTTTTCCGATTACCAAAAATCATATATTTAGTTTTTTCCCAATTCAAGGATAACTTATTTTCAATAAACCACTCCCTCACTTTAATCATTTCCTCTACTATACATCTCATTATGTCTATTAAATTTCTCCCAGAGAGAAAAATGGTAGTATCATCAGCGGATAACAGTAATTGTAAAACATTAGATACTTCACAAATGTCATTGATAAATAAGATAAACAGCAATGGACCTAAAACTGACCCCTGTGGAACTCCACATGTGACTTCTAGATATTCTGAGTTTTTTCCATTAAAATATACAAACTGTTGTCTGTTTGTTAAATAGCTTGTGAGCCATTGATGTGCTGGACCCCTGATTCCATAATTAAGCAGTTTTGATAATAAAAGTTCATGATTTATGGTGTCGAATGCTTTTCGTAAGTCTATAAACACTCCCACTGTATATTGTTTACTTTCTGTTGCTGCTATAATTTTTTCCATTAACTCAATCAATACTAAACTTGTAGATCTCTTTGCTCTAAATCCATATTGTTTTTCACTGATTAATTTGTATTTCTCTAAAAACTTTTGTAACTTCTGAACAAACCATTTTTCGAGAATTTTCGAAAATTGTGAAAGCATAGACACCGGTCTATAGTTATTAAACACTTTATCAGTGTTTAAAACTAAGTCAGATAGAAAATCTGCTATCTGATCTAAAAATTGAGAGTAAGGGCCTGGTGGACGATATAAGACCACAATAAAAGTGGCTTTACTGCTTTGTTATGTGAATGAGGAAGGCTAAAGATTAAATGCTCAAAGGAACTGTAATTATTTTTTTTTTGGAGATTAATTAGTAAATCTGAATGAAAGATGGTGGCTACACCACCTCCTCGACCAGTACTTCGAGGGACACTAAAGTTTAAGTAGCTAGGGGGAGTTGACTCATTTATTGTGACATGGTCCTCTTCCTGCAACCATGTCTCTGCAAGACAAAACAAATCAATATTATTTTCACAAATTAAGTCATTTACTAAGTGTTTTTGAGGGGAGAGATCTTATGTTCAGTAAACCACATTTAATTGATTTATTTTTCTGTTCAGTCAGAGTTGTATTTATCTTTATGAGATTTTTATACTTTGCTCTACTAGCATTAACTTTTAATTCATTAGTTTTGGGCAGTGGACGGGAAACTGTCTCTATAGGGTAGTGGGTGGGTGGCAGTCCCTGATCCCTGAGCTGGACTCTGGGTTGTCACGGCTTTGGGGAACTACAGATTACCCTATCAATGTTCCTGGAAAGAAGCGAAGCTCCGTCCGCGGTGGGATGGATTCCGTCTCTACGTAACAGTCCAGGTTTTCCCCAGAAGGCCCCCCAGTTATCAATGTAGCCCACATCGTTTTCTGGACACCACCTTGACAACCAAAGGTGAAACGACAGCACACGGCTGTACATGTCATCGCTAGTACGATCAGGCAGGGGACCAGAAAAAATTACAGAGTCAGACATCTTTTTGGCAGCCATACACACCGAAGCTACGCTAATTTTAGTGACCTCCGATTGCCGTCGCCGGGTGTCATTGCCACCAGCATGGATAACGATCCTGTATCGCGTTTGTCCTTGGCCAAAAGCTTCAGATGGGACCTAATGTCCGCAGCTCTGGCCCCTGGAAGGCATTTGACTGTGGTCTTTCGTGTCTCTGGAGCCACGTTCCTAACTATGGAGCTGCCAATTACAAGAATCGGCCTCTCCTGCTCGGCGGGTGCGTCGCTGAGCGGGGCAAACCTATTGTTCAGAGAAAGGGGCTGGAGGTTGGCCGCGGGCTGGGGTCTGGCGCTAGGCTTCCTACGAACCGTCACCCAGCTCGCCTCAGATCCCGGCTGCACGGGAGCTGTTGGAGGACGGTTTAGGGGTCCTGTCCTAATTGACTCCGCGCTAGCTAATGCTGGGCCTGGCTGTTCTACAGCGCGGAGCCGGGCCTCTAGCTCAGAAACCCTCGCCTCCAAGGCTACAAAAATGCTGCACTTAATACACCTACCAACTTCACTAAATGAGGCGGAGGAGTAACTAAACATCTGACAGAGAGAGCAGGAGAGAGTAGGAGGTTCAGAGAGAGACGGAGGAACAGGAGACAAAGCTGCCGAAGCCATGCTAGCCATGAAGCTAAGCTAACCTAGCGGTACCTTACCGAGCCCAGAAAACCAGTGTAACGCTTAAGAGTCCCAGAACGCAAAGAACACTAACAGAAAATAAATGTTTTAATATGTTTGTGTGTTAAAACAACTCAGAAAAACTTCTGGACAGAGAAAATTAGCTTAATTCAAGACAGAGAGAGAAACCCCGACTTGCTACAACCGAGTGAGTCAACAAACAGGAAATGACGCGATACGTCTTACCAACGCATTTTCCACCTCCAGTCAATATCCTCTCTTCTCCCTTTAACTATTCATAGTCAAATAGCTACATTTCTTCTAAATACCCAACAGTACTCTCACCATTCCTTTTCACTCTGTACACCTCAGACATCTCTCATCTGCAGAAATTCTCAGACGACTCTGCAATTGTCGAGGGAATCAGAGATGGAAAAGAAGCTGAATTCAGAGAGCTGGTGGATTGCTTTGTGGCATGGTGTGGAAACAATAATCTTACCTTGAATGTGAAAAAAACAAAGGAGATGATTGTAGATTTCAGATGAAACACGGATAAGTCAAAGACTGTCTATCATGGGAGAAGAAGTGGAGGTGGTTGAGCATTACAAATACCTCCGAGTTCACCTGGACAACAGACTGGACTGGAGAATCAACAGTGAAGCTGTGTACATGAAGGGACAGAGTAGACTTGCAAGACCTAATCTTGAGGAAGATTAGGTTTGCAGCAAAATGCTGCATATCTTCTACAAGTCTGTTGTGGAGAGTGCAATCTCTTTGTCTATCATCTGTTTGAATAGCAGCATCAGAGCCAGGGACTTACAATGGCTCAATAACCTGATGAAGAAGGCTGGTTCTGTTCTGTGGACACCTGCGGAACGACTGGAGATAATTATGCTATGGTAGAAATCTGGATGTCTGAGAGGCCTTGGATGAGAGAATAAAACAAAAGTGTCAGCCATATTCGTACATAGTTTATTTTACATGCACTGAGGGACTCCTGATGAGAACCCTAAAGCTTTAGACAGATGCATGGGTTTATATAGTAGTGAGCCACACCCTATTGAATCATCTCTTGTCAGATCATTACATCATACAGTTATGGTAGGATAAAGGTTCAACAAGATGGCGCCGCGGATGGACGCCTCGGTACTTCGCTCCCTAGTACTTGATACAATTTTACTTTTTTGCGTAGTTTTCTGCACTCCCTCTGCTATTAAAATGAGCAGAGAGGAAATCCTACAAATAGGACTATCCAGTGCCGGACTTTTTTCACCGGTTTTTAATCAACCAGACTACTTTATGGAGATTCTGACTGGAGGAGCAGCAGCGCTCTGTGGATTTAGACGGAGACGCCGTCGTGGTAAAAGAGCTGGTGTGCTCGTTAAATTGCGACAGCGAGGACTACGCACCGCTCTCCCATCAATACACCTGGGGAACGTTCGCTCTCTGCCTAACAAAATGGATGAATTGCTCCTTCTCCTATCCAAGAACTCAGACTTTCGTCGTTCTGCCGCCTTTTGCTTCACTGAAACCTGGTCCAGTGAACACATCCCGGACAGCGCACTACAGCTGCCGCGCTTCCAGCTGTTCCGAGCGGACCGCTGCGCGGATCTGTCTGGGAAGTCAAAGGGAGGAGGAACGTGTTTCTACATTAACGAAGGTTGGTGTACAGATGTCACAGTGTTAAAGAAGACATGCAGCCCTCACCTAGAGTCTTTCTTCATAAACTGTAAACCATTTTATTCACCGCGGGAGTTCGCCTCGTTTGTGCTGGTCGCTGTATACATTCCACCGCAGGCGTGTGTAACGGAGGCGTTACATCACCTCGCCGACCAGATCACAGACGTGGAGAAAACTCACCCGGACTCTCTGCTAATCATTCTCGGGGATTTTAATAGAGCAAATCTCAAACTTGAACTGCCTAAATATAGACAACACGTGACGTGTCCCACCAGGGACATGAACACTTTAGACCACTGCTACACCACAATAAAGAATGCATATCGCTCTGTCCCCCGTGCTGCTTTGGGACTTTCTGACCACTGCCTGGTCCACCTCATCCCATCTTACAAGCAGAAGCTGAAATCTGCTAAGCCTGTAGTAAGAACTGTGAAGAGATGGACAGATGAGTCAAAGATGCAGTTACAGGCCTGCTTTGACTGCACTGATTGGAGCGTCTTTGAAGCAGCAGCCTCAGACCTGGACGAACTGACTGACACTGTGACATCTTACATCAGCTTTTGTGAGGACATGTGTGTGCAGACCAAAACCTTCTGCACGTTCAACAACAATAAACCATGGTTCACTGCAGAACTGAGACGGCTACGCCAGGACAAGGAGGAGGCCTACAGGAGTGGGGATCGGGACCTGTACAAGCAGGCCAGGAACAAGCTGACAAAGGAGATCAAGGCAGGAAAAAGAATCTACAGCCAAAAACTGAGGGAGCGTTTTTCTGCCAACGACTCTTCTGCAGTTTGGAAGGGCCTGCAGACCATTACCAACTACAGGAGACCATCCCCCCACCCTGTGGGGAGCCCCCGCCTGGCTGAGGACCTCAACGACTTTTTCTCCAGGTTTGAAACAACTTTCACACCTTCCACCTCCCCCACCATCTCCATCACAAAAGGCCTAGCATCACCCCAAACCATCCCCATACCTGATCCCCTGCCTGCGCTGACGATCTGTGAACAGGATGTGCGCCAACTATTTCAGAGACAGAGGATTAAGAAGGCATCAGGTCCTGATGGAGTGTCTCCGTCCTGTCTGAAAGTCTGTGCTGACCAGCTGGCTCCCATCTTCACTCAGATCTTCAATAACTCCCTGGAGCTGTGTGAGGTCCCCTCCTGCCTCAAACGCTCCACCATCATCCCGGTTCCCAAGAAGTCCCCTGTCACAGGATTAAATGACTACAGACCAGTTGCCCTGACATCTGTGGTCATGAAATCCTTTGAGCGACTGGTGCTGTCCCACCTGAAGGAAATCACGGATCCCCTGCTAGACCCCCTGCAGTTCGCCTATAGAGCAAACAGGTCAGTGGATGATGCAGTCAACATGGCTCTCCACTACATCCTGCAACACCTAGACTCTGCAGGTACCTACGCTCGGGTCCTGTTTGTGGACTTCAGCTCTGCATTCAACACCATCGTCCCAGAGCTCCTCCACCAAAAACTGTCCCAGCTCACCGTGCCTCCCTCCACCTGTCAGTGGATTACCAGTTTCCTGACTGACAGGAGGCAGCAGGTGAAACTGGGTAACTTCATATCCAGCACCCGGTCCCTCAGCATCGGCGCCCCCCAGGGATGTGTTCTCTCCCCACTGCTTTTCTCCCTTTACACCACTGATTGCACGTCAAGAGACCCTTCTGTGAAACTCCTGAAGTTTGCAGATGACACCACCGTCATTGGACTCATCCGTGACGGCGACGAGTCTGCATACAGAAGGGAGGTGGAACAGCTGGTCCTCTGGTGCAGTCAGAACCACCTGGAGCTAAACCCGCTCAAAACTGTGGAGATGACAGTCGACTTCAGGAAGAGACCCCCATCAACATCTCCTCTCATAATCACCAACAGGCCAGTCCCCACAGTAGAGTCTTTCAGGTTCCTAGGATCCACCATCACACGGGACCTGAAGTGGACCTCCCACATTGACTCTATAAGGAAGAAGGCCCAGCAAAGGCTGTACTTTCTGCGTCAGCTCAGAAAGTTCAACCTGCCTCAGGAACTGCTGACCATATTCTACACAGCAATAGTCCAGTCTGTCCTGACCTCATCCATCTCTGTCTGGTTCGGATCCGCCACCAGGCAAGACAGGGACAGACTGCAGAGAACAGTCAGGTCCTCAGAGAGGATCATAGGTTCTGATCTTCCCTCCATTGAGGACCTTTTCCGGGCCAGGGTCAGGAAGCGGGCCAGAAAAATCACCACTGACCCCTCACACCCTGGCCACAATCTGTTTAGGCTCCTCCCCTCAGGCCGGCGTTACAGAGCGCTGTACGCCAAAACCACCCGACACAAGAACAGTTTCTTCCCCCAGGCTGTCGCTCTGATGAACTCTGAATAGTCACAGAGTGTGTGTCCACTCACATGAACAATAAACTAAAACTCTGCACTGCTGTATATACTTACTGTATATACTTACTGTACAATAACCCTGGTTTGGTGTATATATTATCCTTTATTTTTATTTATTTTATTTTATTTTATTTTTTTTTTATTTTTATTTTTTCTCTTCCGTTTTTTTTTTATTTCACTTATTTAAGTTCTGTACTGGAGAGAAAAGTTGCCGGAGTCAAATTCCTTGTATGTGTCATACTTGGCCATTAAAGCTGATTCTGATTCTGATTCTGATTCTAACACTGTTCTATGCAACGGAGAATAATGAACATGGAATAGGTAAACACAGGATGTGTCATGAGGCAATAATGGATGTTTCACTTCAGTAAATGGTAAATGGACTGAACTTATATAGCACTTTTCTAGTCTTACTGACCACTCAAAGCGCTTTACATTGAAGCCGCATTCACCCAATCACACTCGCATTCATACACCGACACCCAACATGGCTCGGTAGGACAATGTAGATTTTGGGGGTTAAGTGCCTTGCCCAGGAGCACATTGACATGTGACTGGAGGAAGCTGGAATTGAACCTACGACCCTCCAATTGCAAGCCAACTACTCTACCACTGAGCCACAGTTGCCCCAAGCAGTAGTCAGCAGTAAACAACCAAGAGATAGTTTCACTGGACAATCAGAATATAGATAACAATAAGGGACACTTAGTATAATGCTGAGAAAGACATTCACATGATCTGTCAGAAGTGTATCACCAGATAATAACAAGATTTGTCATAAGTCAAGATGAGATGTTTACATACAGTTGGTTCTTGTTTGTACTTTATCGTATCAGTATAACATTTTATCTAGACATGAGTAAAACAGTCAGAATTAAAAAGGCATCAGGACTAATTCAAATAAGAACTATTTATGTAATAAAATAATGCTTACAATAAAGACTCCCACCACATTATTAACACTAATTCACATAAGAATTAACTCGATCTAAGAGAAAGCAATCAATTTTACCATTACAGATGCAAAAAGGGATTTTTCATAAAAGTAAAAAGATTATGGACAACCATGAGCATCCTCTTCATGAGACTATCCTACAGCAACAAAGTATTTTCAGTTGGAGGCTTCTTCAATTTCACTGCAACAAAGACCGCTACAGGAAATCCTTTCTCCCCACAGCCATCATGATCTACAACAACACCTTGAAAAATGATTTAGTAATTAGCTACAACACCACTTAATTTCCCTGTGGGGTCCGTTAAGTATTTTTGAATTCAATTGAATTGAATTACTAATAATTGTTAAGCACATTCATAGACATGCCGAATCAGTAGGGGAAACTACTGCCCCATTTCCGCTAGTGTCAGTATGGTACGGAACGGGATGCTTTGCCGTGTTTCCATTACCTGCGTCCGTTCCGAACCGACCCCAGCCGACCCCTTTTTTCGGACTACCTCTGCCTTGGTTCCAACCGTGCCGAAGCGACCTGAAACACCCACATATGGACTGATTGGTCCGGTATTATGATATCCCTCTCAGTCCTACGTAGCAGTTGTAGCCACTGATTGGTCTGGAGTTGTTTGTTTGTCTCAGAGTAAGCCATAGTTTAAAGTTTCAAATAAGCAATACACTGCAGTAAACTGCAAGCAGCCTAAAATTAAAAAGGAATCAGTCTGAGTCACAAATTATCTAAGTTTTAAACAACCTATATATATTGATGATTCCATGCATTTAATCATGTTGGCTGAATGGTTAGTGTTAGGGACTCCTGTTCCGTAGTTCCAGGTTCATGTCCCACTTGAAGTCTTTTTCACCATACGTTCCGGTTCACAAACATTCTTCCTGGTTTCAGAAAAAAGACTTTTTCTAGATTTCTTAAAATATTAGTATTTATATTTTATTGCTTTAGGTTTGCTTCAGGTTTTGTATTTCAATAAATGAAACCAAAAACACATTTTTAATGGCAGAGCAGTACTTAATTTGAGATTTTTCAATGCAGTATTTCTTCTATTTATTTTTGCGTCAAAATATGATTCCCCTGGCTAGCATTATTAAACATGGGCCAAACCCGTCTTATTTTACAGGATTAAAGGTTCAGAATACAAGGTGCATATTTACAGAAACACTTGGAGGTAGGGCTGGGTGATATGGCTTAAAAATTAAATCAGATTTTTAAAAAAAATACCAAATCTGATTTTAGATTTGAATAATTTTTTTCCTACCTAATTTTATTTTGTAAGAACATTGCAATTAAATGGACTGAACTTATATGGCGCTTTTCTAGTCATACTGACCACTCAAAGCGCTTTACATTGAAGCCACATTCACCCTTTCACACTCACATTCATACACCAATAACCAACATGGCTCGGTAGGACGATGTAGAATTTGTGGGGTTAGGTGCCTTGCCCAGAGGCACATCGACATGTGACTGGAGGAAGCTGTAAACAAACCAATAACCCTCCGATTGCAAGCCAACTACTCTACCATTGAGCCACAGTCGCCCAAGTGATAAAAATATTGTCAAAAACCTGTTTTTATTGCAATTACCCTGTCCTGGAGCTGACTTGAATTTAATGTCCAACTAAAAACAAGCTGCAAAGTATGGTTTCTCTACTTTTACATTGATGGCTTCTTTAACTCCTCTTTCAAACCATCTGTCCTCTCTGTATAATATCTGGACATTGCTGTCCTCAAAGGAGTGGGCTTTATCCTTGAGATGTAAATGAACAGCAGAGTCCATGCCTGAGGAGTTAGCTCTCCTGTGTTGGGCCATGCGTTTGTACAGTGGTTGTTTGGTTTCACCAATGTAGAGGTCCTTGCATTCTTCATTGCATTGGATTGCATACACCAGGTTCCTTTTGTGTGCGTGTGGTGTTCTGTCCTTGGGATGTACTATTCTCTGTCTGAGTGCGTTGCTGGGTTTGAAATACACAGGGATACTGTGTTTGTTAAAAATCCTCCTGAGTTTTTCAGAAATCCCAGACACATATTGAATGTGTCTGGGATTTCTGAAAAACTCAGGACGTGGAGCACAAAGAATCCAATGACATAATAAGTCTTGTAAAAGCCCTCCAAGAGGTTAAATAGCTGAGTCTCCACACCAGTTAGTTGGACCAGTCCCAGCCTGGTCAGCGGCGAGCATGAACTGATGAAGCCTCTTGGATAAGAGGTGAAACGTCTTCCAATACAAATTACCAAGTCCAGTTGCGTTTGATTGAAATTTCCTTGAGATATCCTTGTTAAACAAGATGGCTAGATTGACATCACTCTGAGCTATGGAAGTCTAAGTAGTACATTGGTTTAAAAAAATATCTGTTTTCCAAAAATTTAATCCTCAAAAACAGAAGAGAGATGCTTTTTGCTGGAGCTTTTGTTGTGACTGAATTTTTTGAAGCTTTTGTTAAGCTAAGCCTGCCCATGTCCTACTCATGTTCTTTTGTGATGGTAATGGGACACAGCCTACCCATTCCAGACCGTACTGACCAGTTCCATTCTGTACCATACTGGCCCTAGTGGACATGGGGCATACTTTACCCTACTGGTTTGGCATGTCTATGAATGTGGTTAACAATGCATTTAGTCATTTTCCATAACTAATAATAAGCAATTATACCAAAATGTAGCTTGCTCACCTAATTAAATGTAAAAAAAAAAAAGCCTGCTTAAACAACAGTGACACCCGATGCTGGGAGTGGTAGTAGTTGTCAAATGGGTTACATAGAGAAGAAATGAAGCAAAGGAGTGATTGCCTGCTTTTAACTGCACTTAAAATGGGGCTCAAAGGATACAGACTTGAACAGGGCTTAACACTGTCATTTATATTTTTGTGATAAGTTGGAAATTAAGTTGGATAGTTAATCTTTTTGTATGTCTGGCAATCGGTCAATTGACATTTTTTTACAGGAATAACATTTTTTAAAATCACCTCATCAGCTCAGTGCTTTTGATCATCTGCTCATCCTGGTTGTTCTTCTGTTTATGCTTTCAGTTCCTTCCAAACCCTCTGGTTTTGAGGCAGAGGCAGAACTGGACACCCGGGTAATGCTGTATTGGCTTTGGCCTGTCCAAGACCACGTTATTAGTTATGAACTAAATTACTGGGAGGCCCACAGTCCCACAGACAAGGTACAATTGCCCATTATAGAAATGACATTTTCCTGCTTTTTAATGTTTTCTTTGTGTGTGAATGTTTGCATTCGTGAATTATAGGCCTGCTAAAAATTATATGGAGTAAGACAGCTGTCAAAAAGATGTGTGCATGATTGTAACCACATTTTAAAAATGTTTTAATATCAATACAAGCCTAAAGCAGCGAGTGCAAAGTCTTGTGAATATAGTTCCTCTTTTCCACTAGGGTCGGCTTTACCCTGAGCGTATTGTGTCAGCCCGTATTCAGCTCATTTCCACTACCAGTGTCTGGTCTGACGTGACCCCTTTTTTCGGACTACCTCTGACTTGATCCAAAGCAGGGCGTAGCAACCCACCTATGTACTGGGCATCCCTACCTAGTAGTGGTAGCCAGGTGGCCTGGTGGTTTTGTTTAACATGATGTCACAGAGAATCAATCAATCAATCAATCAAACTTTATTTATAAAGCGCTTTTAGAACAAAGTTACTCAAAGTGCTTTACAGATTTAAAATAACCCCACAACCCCCCCTTCAAAAATAAAATCATTAACGCAAATACAACCCCCTCCCAACCCAACCCATTAGCCATACTCTCACACACACACACGCACACTTAAAAGCTAAAAAAAGCGCGCTGAGTACAGATGAGCCAGGAAATGCCATCGTGGGAGCCATCTGCATCGGCAGCAGCAGATCAACAGCAGCAGCCAAGGCTCCGACCCAGGGCGCCCAGAGGAGGGAGGGCTGGTACCCCCACCTCCACCCAAGCGCTACCTGGGGGGCACCCAGGCAGCCACAGCCGACCACCGCCCCCGATGCAGGGGGCCCCCAGAGAGGAAACACTGGCAAGAAAGATTAAAATACGTTAAAATATAAAGTTTATAAAATATAAAGTATATAAAGTATAAAACAATAAGTGTAAAACAAATAATAAAAATGCAAAGCAGATTAATAAATAAACAGTTAAAAGCTAAACTAAAAATTAAATCAGGTAAAACATGCTGAGCGGTTAAAAATATATTAATAAATAATAATTAGTTAAAGGCTAAGCTAAAAAGGTGAGTCTTGAGCCTGCTCTTAAAAACATGAACGTTCTCTGCGGCCCTGAGGTCCTCTGGCAGCCTGTTCCAGAGGTGAGGGCCATAATAATGGAAAGACGCCTCACCATGAGTCCGTGTCCTGACTTTGGGGATGACAAGGAGACGGCTGCCAGAGGAGCGCAGAGACCGCGAGGGTTCATACGGTAAAAGCATTTCTGACAGATAAGAAGGCCCAAGACCATTAAGACACTTAAAAACCATTAAAAGAACCTTAAAATCGATCCTAAAACATACGGGGAGCCAATGCAGTGATTCTAAGACCGGTGTAATGTGCTCCCGCCTCCTAGTCTTCATCAGGACACGAGCTGCTGAATTCTGTAAAAGCTGTAAACTTGAGGTAGTCTTTTTGGGAAGACCAGAAAGCAGGGCATTACAATAATCAATTCTACTGGTGATAAAAGCATGCATTAGCGTCTCCGTATTGGCCTGAGAGAGAATGGGGCGGACTCTGGCGATGTTTCTTTAGGTGATAAAAACCCATTTTGGTTATGTTTTTAATGTGAGGGATAAAAGTCAGCTCAGAGTCAAAAATCACACCCAGATTCTTCACTTGTAAGGAAGGATTAAAAGACAGTGATTGTAGTTTTGGTAAAAGTTTCTCTCTCTGAGCCTCAGGACTGATAACTAAAACCTCAGTTTTGTCCTGGTTGAGCTGGAGAAAGTTTTTCTGCCATCCAGGATTTAATGTCTATAATGCAGTTAAAAAGTGCATCCATTGGCCGTGTGTCAACAGGAGACATGGAGATGTACAACTGTGTATCATCAGCATAACTGTGAAAGTTAACTCCATGTCTCTTGATAACACTGCCAAGAGGGAGCATATACAGGTTAAAAAGCACTGGGCCTAAAACTGAACCCTGGGGCACACCACAAGTGATCTTATGGACCATAGAAGAACATGTATCCAAACTTACCATAAAAGTCCTGTCTGTGAGGTAGGATGTGAACCATTTGTGAACAACACCAGAGAGGCCGATCTGTTTTGAACTAGTTTAAAGAATAGTGTGGTCTACTGTATCAAAGGCAGCACTTAGATCCAGGAGAACCAACACTGTCACCCTCCGGGCATCATAGCTTAATCTACTATCATTTAAAATCTTTAAAAGCGCCGTCTCGGTGCTGTGGTTCATCCTAAAACCAAACTGAAATTTCTCTAGGACATTATGAGCGTTAATAAAATCATTAAGTTGAATAAAAACAAATTTTTCTAAAACTTTGCTTAAAAATGGTAAGTTAGATACCGGTCGGAAGTTGTTAAAATCATAAAAATCTAAATTGCTCTTCTTCAGCAGGGGCCTCACTACCGCCACTTTAAAGGCAGCAGGAAAAAACCCCGTCTGAAGGGAGCAATTCATAAAGTTTAAAATCTCATCTTTAAAAGAATCAATTGCTTTAAAAAACGGGTAGGAATAGGGTCCAAAGCGCTTGTGGTGGGCCTCACTGTGGAGAAAACTTTATCAAGGGTCCCAGCTTCTACCAGGACAAAACTGTCCAGTGTTTCCTCTGGTGAAGGCAGACACTCAGATTTGTCTAAAACCGTTTTAGTTTGAGAGGATATAATATTATATCTGATGATCTGTCTACCTTTCCTCTGAAGTGGTCTGCAAATTTCTCACATAGAGTGTTTGAGGGGGTTTTCGGAAAACTATTAGAGGTATGATGTAGAATATAGTCAATGGTCGAAAACAGAATTTTGGGTTAAAGGATGGCCTCCAGTGAGCTCAAAATATTTCTGGGGAAAACAAAAGAAATAAAAGCACAAATATCGCACAGTGAATGACCACAACACTTTGAGTAGGGCATACCACAAGCACTGGAATTGCTTTGCAGAAATGAATGGCTTTTATGGTGAAAGGCTGGTGAACAACAGGAGAGTAGGTTAGATACAACTCCAACATCGGACTCTGTAACGTTGAAAACTGTGAGTGATGACTGATATTTGCTGGGACTTTTGCTATGCTGAGCCTGCCCGTGTCCTCGCTCACTACCTCATTCCCTAAGATGGCAATGGAAACACAACCAGACTGTTCTGGTCCGGGCTGGCCTGAGACGTCCTGGCCAGGCCGACCCCAGGTGAAAAGGGGCATAACTCTTAATTTTTACGACTTTAAACTCTTTCCTGGTGTGAACATGAATTCAAGTTTGTGGGTGGACAAATACTGAAATTATGTCACGGGTGGTGTAATGAAAAAAAACATATATTCAACCAAATGCAACATCCTCCAAATTCAAAGATCGCAGATGATGGTGGAGTGAAGTGTCACAGGTAAAATCTATGTGTGCATCTATGTGCATCTAATTTTTTATTACAATTTTAAATAACATACAGTTCTGGGACTTACAGGCATACTGCTATAACCTGCAAGCTAACAACATGCCAGTGATGCTAAGATAGCAATAGTAGTATTAGGAATTACTTAAAGGTCTCATTTATTGGTCTTTTTATTATTTTCCCGCGTTCTTCTGTACGAAAGAATGCCGTCTGAGTTGGTGTCTGTGAAAAAAAACAAACAAAACAACAACTTCCAAGTCTTTGTTTTTAGTTTATGCTACTTCAGTGTTGGAGTGGGCGCGGAGACACGACACGATTTAGGGGCTTGCTGACATGGAAAATGATGATGAAGATTAAGAATAAACTGTTAGGCTCATATAAGGCTCACACGTCCTGCTCGACCACGTCACTAGTCGACGTGAAATGTTGTACGTTAGCGAGCTGGTCAGCAAGATGGTGCCTGACTGTGGTGTACATTTGTGGCAGTGCTTACCGTGCAAATTAGTTGCAACTGAAGAGCTCACATCTCAGTTGTTTTGAGTAGCTTTTTAAATCCCAGCCCCTCCCCTCTGTGCATGAAAGAGAAAGAGTGGGGGTGTGGGAAGCTGTGCTGACAGCGCCTGGTAAGCAGCTTGTTTGGAGCCAGGATCACGACGCAGTTTGAACTATGTATATCGTTATATGCGATATGGTCAAATTTCATATCTCATTTAAAAATATATTTATAAATTTCTGATATTGCAAAGCCCTGGTTTGAAGCTTAGGTTATATTTGAGTATAGTTAAACAAGTTACATCTCTGGGTGGATGTAGTTACAAATATTAATCTGTTTGCCCAGGTAGTATGTTTCTTTGTCATGGCACGTTTTAACACAATGCTTAAAAAGTAAAACACTGGATGAACAATTTATTTTTTTACTTACAGTAGCATGGGAGCTGGTTTTCCACCTTTTGGTACAGATCCTGCTTTGAGGCAAAGACAGCACTCTGCTGAGATTTCTTACATAGAAAACTTTTAACTGATTGAAATGTTTGTATAATTGTATTGAAATAACTTGTGTTGTAAAGTGCTTTGAGATTACATTTGTTGTGAATTGGCACTACATAAATAAAAGTGAATTGAAAAAAATTTAATTGACTGTTAGGTCTGTAGCTATAAAGTAACTCTGCTCAAAGTGACTGAACTTATATAGCGCTTTTCTAATCATACTGACCACTCAAAGCGCTTTACATTTAAACTGCATTCACCCATTCACACTCACACACCGATAGCCAACATAGCTCGGTAGGGTTAAGTACCTTGCCCAGGGGCACATCAACATGTGACTGGAGGAAGCTGGAATCGAACCTACAACCCTCCAATTGTAAGTCAACTACTCTACCACTGAGCCACAGTCCAACCATTTCTTCACCAGCTCCTCCTTCTTGAGTATAAAAATGTATTGTTAATGTGTTAACGCCACAAATACCAAATGTGTTCTGCTGTGTTGCAGAGTTGCTAATTGTTAGCTTAACTTAGCTACAGCTCAGTTCTCCTGCCTGGCCAAAACAATGCCGCCTTTAAGAAGGCGGTCCCAGCACTGAGTGAGATGGCGCTGGACTGTACCAATTCTGATGAAGAAAATTGAGTTTGGAGAAAATATTCCCATACAGCATGCTAATAAAACTCAATGTGACTGATTGTATTGAGAAAAAAAGTAGTTTTTTGTGATTTACAGTAAAAGAGCCCGTTAATTCGTTTTCATGGCTATGAAGACCTCAGAGTTGTAGAAATGTTATGTTCGCAAGACTTTGCACTCAGTAGATTCATACTCATATGACCTGCACAATTTCTCAGATGCACGTATATGGCAGAACTATACAACTCTTTTACTGACATACAAATATGAAACACAAATTGTTAGAATCATGCACACTTTTTTTTACATTTGTCTTACTCTATGAAATGAACAAGATATTCATGTCCCAGGTAAGAGTATACACACTTTAAAGAAGAACTGTATGTACCCTTAGTTACCATGTATTTTCATCTGCTTTTGTATATCATGTTAACTGAATTGCAGTTGTGATTAAATTATTCATACTATTGGCAGATAGTATGAATAATAAATAGATAGATTCACAGTTCAGTATTTCTAGATTCATGTATTCACAGAATTTAGTGTGAAATGTAACTCAATTTCTTACGGAATGTCCACCTATACACAGATTTTTTTTTAGCACATATCTAAAATATTTGAAAGAAAATGCTGCTTGGGATGCTTTAACATTTAGGAAACATGCATTTTGACTCACTGTTCACTGAAATATGTAAAGCAGCAAATCGTGAAGCATCATTTCTTTATTCTGTTTAATTCTTATGTAACCAATCTGTTCCTTTTTTTATGTGTACTTCTCTTTTTGGTAACCGTTTCAGGTTTTTCTTTATCTCCATTGATATAGTGACATAAAATATTTAGTTTGGGTGGTTCTGTTCAGGTGATGTTAGGTTTTAATGATTTCAGAACTAATGTGAAACCTTTATACGTTATGAACCACTGAGTGACAGTCTACATTCTCCTGGGTTTTAAATAATTGCATGGGTGTAAATTAAAGTTTCATTCCTTCTCTTTGCAGCATCGTGTCACTTTCAGCGCAGCAGGCTCTTATGCAGTTGATGGACTGAAACCAGATACCCTGTATTTGTTTTCCTTAGCAGCACAATCTGAAAGAGGTTTGGGAGTCTTCACTGAGCCTGTACAGGCCAGGACAACAAAATCCAGTAAGCATTACGTTTCAAACTTTCACATTAATTCAGTTTATATGAATTATTTAAAAGTAACATAACCTAAATAAAATATTGGCATATAGGATGAGCCTAAATGATTCCTAATGTGAGCTGCAGTTACAGTGGGGAGAATTAGTATTTGATACACTGTTGGTATCAAAGGTGCTCCTCTGTGAGGGACAGAATCTAAAACAAAAATGCAGAAAATGACTGTGGATGATTTTTTAAATAAGTTCCATTTTATTGCATTACATAAGTAATATACAAACTAACTGCTTTAATAGGGGATATTTTAAGAAACTGGCATTTGTAAAAACTTTTAGCCAATAAGAGCATATTAACTCAACATTCTGTATATTTATCTTCCACTGAAAACCATATTTGATATAAGTAATGTCTGGCCAAAACAGTTCACATGTGACCACAACAATTTGGTGTGATCGAATGAAGGGAAGAGATGTTCCACACTTTCCAACTCAGAATGACAGTACGTTTTGGTACTGATATTGAATCTATTGTGTAGGAAATTATTAGAATCACAGATATCATTCAGTAATTTAAATTGAATTTCCTTAACACATTTTTGTTCAGATTCAAACCCGAGGCTTTTGAAGCAAGCAAAATTTCAATTAGATTTCTTATGGAAAAGAGTAGTATCATATGCTGGCTGACTAATGATCAGCATCCAGCAGGTTTACCATCAAATTTCCCCATTATCTATTATGGTCCAGTTAGCACTCAGGAAGTGACATCACTGTTATTTCTTTTAAAGTGCAGTGATAAGTTGCAGCATATATTTTGATCCCTTGTTATCTAACTCACCAAGCAACAAATTATAACACTATTCAAAGGAAACAAGGTTGTTACCACTGTTTGCTAGCAAATACTAGTTATCTTGTCAAACAACAATAATGTTTACATGCCATGAGCTGCTCCAAACACTAGCTAACAGTGATGTCATAACTACATTCACCTCTTTAGCATACAACTGATTGTAAGCAACTGAGCACAAGGTATTACTAAAGTTTTTGATTTTGAGACAAAGGGCCAATAAAATTGATTCTTTAGGGTAAAAATAATCATCATCTACACATGCTGGAGGCCTCTGTTTGGGGGTTGAACAGCCACTATGGGTCTCCTGGAGCTCTGGTTCCCCTGGAGGGTGATTTTTCACACAGCTAGCCAGGCTGAAGGCCTGTATTTGGAGGTAGAACAGCCCCTCTGGGTCCCCTGGAGCTATGGTTCCCCTGGAGGGGCATTATGACAACATCTACCAAGTCTGGAGGTCTCTATTTGGGGGTTGAACCGCCCCTGGTTCCAGTAGAGGGGCATTTTTGACAACATCTACCCAGGCTGGAGGCCTCTATTTGGGGCTTGAACAGTCCCTGTGGGTCCCCTGGAGCTCTGGTTCCAGTGGAGGGGCATTTTTAGCAACATTTACTCTATTAGTACTGTTTGGATCAGTACGGATTGGTATCGACACATTATGAACCTCAATTTAGACTTAGGTTTATACATTTTTTTTAGTTTTCTGCAGTTTTCCTCTTAATGTATGTGCCGAGCCTCTGGAAGTGCACTATTAGATTAGGCTTTTCTGGTGGATTGCTTCCAAAGGACCTGTGTAAGACTGTGGATCAACCTCTTGGCGTTTTACTCAGCTGAAGACTTGTGCCCATCTACCTGCTAAACCGGATCACCTTTTCTGGACACCTTTGAAAGACTGTGATTAACAACATGGCAAACTGCTCAGCCGAGAACTTTGATAAGCTACTCCAAAGGCAGAACGCCTTAGAGGAACAGCTCCGGAATATAGAAGAAAATCTACGCCGTTTGAAAATTAACTATGAAATATATGCTAGATATAACAATGAGACGACAATACAGACAAAGGAACAACAAAAACAGAAATCCAACAGCCCCGTGCTTTGGTCCAGCCTCAATAAAAAAGCACAGAAAAATACCATTCCCTCACTGAGACGTCGAACGGGCAGAATGCCAAACTTGAATTTTGAGGAGAACTGGCCGCCTCTGAAACGAAACTCTTGAAATACCTCCGCACCCGTTCCCAGGAGAAGGAATAGGCAGAGGAGGAAGCTTCCATCATCATTCTTTCCCCCTGGAATTCCCCTAAAGAACAGATTTACAGCCTTAGACTCCCTGCAGGACACAGGCCCTCCCACCAGTCAACGCAAGCAGGAGAAATCGAGGAATATCGCTATGGATGGAAAAAAATCAAAAAGAAACAAAGCTAAGGTTCTGATTATTCATCATGGCTCCATAAATGGGATTGAAAACTTCTGAAGCCACAACACAAACATCCACTGTTTCCCAAGGTACACTATAAGAGTAATTATGGAACAGATCCCCTCTGTTCTTGCTCTACACCCTGGAATACACACACTGATCATACATGCTGGCACTTATGACATCAGCCTACGCCAGAGTGAAGTCTTAAGAGCTGATGTATCACAACTGCTCTTGGCCCTTAATCAGCTCAACATTTCAAACACCTGGTTGTCTGGCCCAGTTCCAGAAGGTAATGATGAACGGTTTTCTACAATTAGGTGTCTTCACAAATGGATGAAAACAAAATGCCTGGAAACTTCTATTGGATATGTGAGCAACTTCAAAGTCTTGGAATCAGTGTCTCAGTGTCTGCTAATATCATTGCACATTTGAACAACACTCATTCAAGGCTGTCTAAACAAAGCTCACCCAAGGTCAGCGCCTCAACTTCAAACAGCCTGAGAGAATCTCAAAACAGTTTGCCAAACGTCAGCGCCTCAGCTCAGCATGTTGATAATAATAGACCATTAGATGGGGCATCCAGCCTCTCACAGACCTCTGACAACGACAATGATGACTCAGCAAAACTCGGCTCACCGATAGAATTCTGCAAAAAATTACAGTAATAAATTATTAAAGGAACTCAGCTAACTCCAAGATTCTCACTCAGGTCTATTGGACATGATGATTCTCTTATCTCGGACGTTTGATGTTCTCGGCTGCCAGATTTATACCCAAGAAAACTCTTAAACCAGCACAAGTCTGGATACCGAGAAAATAGCATTCCTGTGATTATAAGTAGACGAACTTACAAATCCAAGTCCCCCCGCATTAAGTCAAATCTCATAAATATCACTTGTCAGAATAATTTAAAAACTACCAACGCATCTCTTAAATTGGCATTACTCAATATTCGGTCACTATCAAATAAATCTTTTCTAATCAATTACTTTATTACTAATCATAATTTACAGGCTCTGTTTTTATCTGAAACTTGGTTAGATGCAAATAATGAAAGTTCCTCAATGTCGGAAGCCACTCCTCCAAATTATAGCTTTCTAACTGAAAGCAGGAAAGAAAGAAGGGGGTGGACTGGCCACATGAAAAAAAAACCCACTGAACTTTAAAAAGATATCTCTGGGCACATTTCACTCCTTTGAATACCTTGCTACAGAGATAAAAGAGCCGAACAAGGTCTTAGCCATAAATATGTACAAACCCCCCAAAGCTAGCTCAAACTTCATTAATGACCTCAATGACCTTCTTTCTGTACTATGTATTTAATATGACCAATTAATCATTGTGGTAGATCTGAACATTCATACTGACAACCCCCAGGATAGACGGACTAAAACACTAAGTGATAGTCTCCATAACTTTGGTCTAACCCAACATGTCAAACAGCCTACACACAAACAAGGACACACTTTAGACCTAATCATTAGCAAAGGACTGAAAATCTCTAACATCTCCGTAGTGGATGTTGCATTATCTATCACTTCTGCATCTTCTTTGAAAGCATGATCCCAGTTAAACTGTCTAATCAAAATAAGACCATAGTAAAAAATAAAACCTTGTTGACAGACCAAATCAGGGTGTAAATGTTGCCTACACAAAAAATTTACACTTTTCAGCATTTATCAGTCTGGACGTGAGCGTACAATGCGCAAAAAATATACACCAAGTCAGAAGGTGGTGTAAATTTTACACCCATTTCAACCTTCATCGCAACACGCAAAAAACATGCATAAAATTCAAGATTTATCCAACATTAAACATTCCCGTGCTGAAAAAATTAAGCCTACACCTTTCACATTACAAATATGCAATTTCATGAAGTTATTTTTGGGTTATGTCATGATCGTCTTTCATATTAAATAAACAAGGGACGCCTCACACACCACAGGGCTCCAAATTGTAGTCGATTTAAAAAGTTAGTGCATTGATTGCTGCAGTTAGTGTGTAGGTCGTCTTTTTTCTTCCTTTCAAAATTACCCACGTTTTCGGCTGCTCAATATTTTTGGAACGGATGTGCGTGCTGATCCCCATTTTTTTATGATAGTCTGTCATTAAATAAAGTGCAAAATGTCAAACTCTAAAGTCTCCCACAAATTTCTCAATAGCAGCAGCATACAGAAAAATTGAAAACAAAAAACAAAAAAACATTTCTCTCTCCCGTAATGTGGCTTAGATAAGAATAAAAACCTAAATAGACCTAAAGTGGCAGTGAAACAGTTACTATGTAAACATTCTGTAACAGATATGAACATAAATTAATAAAAAGTAACTAGAAATGTTTTATGTACAACATGATGTGCAATGTATGGTTACAGCTTAGATGTTTTTATAAGATGTCGGCTGTGCGCAAAATGCGCATCGTGTCATTCCGGTCCCACTGCAGGTGCTATCCATACTGGGTGTTCTGGCCACCAGCTGTGTAATACAATGACTAACTGCATGTCATGCTTTAGGTGACAAAGGTTGTCGGAACATCTAATAACCCTGCGTTCCAAGCGCACACAAAACGCACCATGGAGCTGGGTCTGCCTGTGACCTATTTCCTGCTAGTGAAATTCCTCTTTTTAACAATCTTGGTTGTCTGCCGTTCAGCTATGTTGCAAAAACAAGCCGTGGAAGAGGCGGTTGGTGAACATTTATAGGCGTGACTTTCATAAATACGCTCGTTTCATCCGTGACTTTTATCAACAAGCGCAGGTCTTTACGCACAAATCTGGGCAGATCCGACACGTTCATAAATCCCCCGTTGGGTCTTGCGTATTTGGAATATACACACAAAATATACACCATTTTCTGCGCAAGTTTGATAAATGAGGCCCTTTGATTCCATCCAGACGTTAAATGAATGCATTGAACAAATCAATGACTGGATGTCCTGTAACTTTCTCCAGCTAAACAGAAACAAAACAGAAGTAATTATTTCTGGACCTAAGGAGGAACGATCCAGAGTCAGCACACAGCTTCAGCTAATACAACTAATAACGACTCATCAGGCCAGAAATCTAGGTGTAATAATGGACTCAGACCTGAACCTCCAGGGTCACATAATGGCAATAACAAGGTCAGCTTTCTATCACCTGAAGAACATTTCTAGGATTAAACGTCTAATGTTACAGAAGGACCTTGAAAAACTGATCCATGTGTTTATCTTTAGTCGGGTTGATTACTGCAACAGGTCTACCTAAAAAAGCAATCAGACAACTGCAGCTAATCCAGAACGCTGCTGCCCGTGTTCTCACTAGGGATTCACCAATTCGACTTTTTCAGTCCCGATGGCTGAATTTTGTTTATCTGTCCATACCCGATACCGATCCGATACTATTTGTTACAGTGTGGAGGTCCTGTCACTATGGCTCCGATAGATAATGTGCCCTGGCTGCTTGGTCACAGGGATATCCCTTTGGCTGACTGGTTAGCTCACATGACCTTCACCTGGCAGTTGTGTGATTGCATCCCGCCTGGGTGTACCTTGCCACATATTGTTGAATAAACTGTATAACTTCTGGTGCCTTTCTTGAAGAGACTAAACATAACTGAGACAAAATAACAGCAGTAAACTATAAAATTACCACAAAAATTACATTTAAAGTTAAAATTTTATCTTTTTTGGTGAATTTGTTGCAGATTTTCCCCATTTTGAGTATCGGTTCATGGTATCGGTTAACTTTAACCGATACTGATACCAGTACATTAGGCAGTATCGGGGCCGATACCCGATACTAGTATCGGTATCGGTGCATCCATAGTTCTCACTAGAACTAGGAAAGTAGAACACATCACCCCGGTTCTCCAGTAGCTCAGAGAATAGACTTTAAAATACTCCTACTAGTTTATACATCACTGAACGGTTTAGCACCAAAGTATGTTGGAGATCTGCTGTCACTATACCAACCCAGCAGACCACTCAGGTCCTCCAACTCAAGCCTACTTAACATTCCTGGAATTAAAACTAAACAGGGAGAGGCAGTTTTCAGCTTCTATGCTCCACAAATCTGGAAAAAACTTCCAGAAGAATGCAGAAATGCTGAATCGTTAGGCTCTTTTAAATCAAAGATTAAAACTCTACTAATCAGAGCCCTTTGAGCCCTAAATTGCGCTTTCTGATCACTATTTGATTATTGTGGCTTAATTTTTCTTATTTTTGTATTTATTCCATTTTAATTTATTGTGTTTTATCTGTTTTTATTCTATATTGCATAAAATTGTGTTTTATGTGTTTTTAATCTATATTGCATAAATTTGTTCCTTACATCATCTTTTCTTATTGATTGATTGTGTCTATCTGTTAAACCTATGTTTTCTGTTTTTCTCTAATCATGCTTCTGTAACCATGTATTTGGTATCATTATAACTGAATCATGTAAAGCACCTTGAATTGCCTTGTGTTGAAAGTGTGCTATTTAAATAAAATTGCCTTGCCTTGCCTTGCCTATTATTAGGCTACTTTTCCAAAGGGAGTTTTGGCATACATTTCCCAGAATGGAAATGTAGTCGGAATTTCCCAAAACTAGGGACATTTGGGGAACTTGGAATTCATTCCCATTGTAGAAAATGTATGCCAAAAGGTAGCGGGACATTCGGGAAACACAAAGGAATTTTGGCATACACCACATTATGTTCCCCAAATGTCACACCTATTTCCCAAATGTCCCCATGTCTTATTTTCCCGCCCAAAAAAAAACCTTTTAAGCCTATATTTCTGCTTAAGTTTGATGTAGAGGTATGATATTTGGCATGCACGATGCTGGGGTCGAGACGGATAAAATACGTTGAGCACACGCTGATCAAAGCCAAAAGTCAGACGGGACATATCGGAAACTTGCCTCCTCTTTTTGCCCCTGGTTTCGTTTGTGAGTCGAGTTGAAACATTTCGACACTTACCACCCAATGGCAGGTCTGTCACAAGTCATGCCTGTCGATTTCGTTAGGATCGATTCATGTTTAGTGGGTAAAATTGAGTTAGTTGGACTCAAAAGTCCCTAGTTTTTAGGGACGTCGACCCCCAAACTTTGGGACCAATTACTGGGAAACCAAAGGTCGCAGGCGGACGATTTTCGAAGCCCATGTAGCCGAGGGGCCACACTATTGAAATCCATTGTCATTTTCTTCCCACATGGCCCAAGAAAAAAAGGCCAAATCCTGGGTTCTAAGATCCGACAACCCTGAGAAGCTTCTGAGTGAAAAGCAAACGACCCACATTTTTATCCACTGGTGGTAGAGTTCTACATTTTTAAGAGCATATTCTGGGGATTTGGAGAAACGTTTCTGTGGTGGTCCCAGCCTCCCAGGGTGCACAGGGGCCGAGAAACGGCCCCTTCCCTCTGGCATACATTTGAATGGGGAATTACCCCTCCAAAAATTAATGTATACCCAAAGTCCCAGGTTTAAAACATTGTATTTCAGACATTTTGACTCCTGGGATACGAAAACTGGACAAAAGGCTTCGAAGCAACTTCTTGTCCTTCCGTACGGAAGCACGCATCTCTAAACATATCAAAATCGAAACTTCTCACAGGGGCAGTGTAGACACCCTGGGGCAATGGATTAATATTTGCAGCTCTCCCCCGTACCACATATCCGGCTTTCATAAGAATAGGGCATCGTTAACTATTCGCTTTTTCAAAAAAGCACTCGTCGACCCCAAAGGTCAGGACTTTTGGGATACAGTTTCTACAATAGCAATGTATTCCAAATTTCCCAAAACTAGGATGCTTAAACTGGGATATTTGGAATACACGCGCATTCAAAAAAAATTATTCCGAAGGGATATAGGTCATTGGGGAAACCGTAGGGCCATCCTGCGTACAATCCCTCGATGTAACCCCAATCGTCCTGTTCGGTCTGAACCTCAAACATGCAGCCCATCCCCCCCTCCAACTCTGAAACCCTGTAACTGGGACAAAGGTCAAGCTCGTTAAGGCTTAAATCTCGGCTTGTGGATCCCTGTCTAGAGACCGGCGGGGTGCCCCAGTTCCTAGTCGATCCAACTACTTTTAGGGTAAGAGGTCAAGGTGTAATCCGAAACGTCCCCCCGGGCCATTGGGAACACTTTGACTTGTTTTTGCTCACCTTGATGACTCTTGCATTTTATGATCGACCGTGGGTCCTGCGGCCGTCGTATTCACAGGGCGTCTGAGAAGGCCATTGAGGTGCACTCGGGGACATTGGCTCTTACACCCCATTCATTTTTTACCGCCCTTTCTGTGCCTCTGTAATGTCTCTTCATGCTGTCTAAGAGCTTCCTGGAGGAGTAGAGTCCTTCTCTGTGCCAAAAGCCTGACTTGGTGGCATCTCGCATGTCAGGCACAGAGTTTTTCCTTCAGGAATAGCCACAGACCGAGTAAGTAACTCAACATCCTCCATTGTTGTTTTCCTGCTTTCAATGCGGACATCCACGTCTGTTTACTGCTTATGTGGGGATTACGAATGATGTCATGGACCTTTCGCGCCACTTCCTAAGCTGAGCTCGCCCATGTCCTCACCCACTGCTTTCCTTCTGAGACGATGATTGAAACAAAACCTACCTGCTCAAGCCCATACCGCGCCGTACCATTCCGGTCAGTACTGGAAATGGGGCATTAGAAAGGCTTGAACATGTAGGCATCAAGGGAATAGCACTATCCGACAGATTCCAATTTTTTCTATAAATGATAAATCTCCTTCCCACTCAAGAGTAACTTGTGGAGTATCAAAAGGTTCTGTGCTTGGGCCAATTCTTTTTACTATATATGGGCTTCCAATTGATAAAATAATTAGACAGCATGGGATACATTTCCACAGTTAAGCCAATGATACACAACTATCAAGAGTCGCAATAACCAAATATTTTCCGTATTTGACTGTTTTTTCAGAACGGTGACATTAAACTCTCAAGGCTGTCCGTCATTTTTAAGATTAATATTCACACCTCACCCCGCCTCTCGCCCGTTGACAGCTGAAGATATTCACACCTCCCTCTGACCGCTTTAAGTAATGCATAGATTTTTTTTCCAACTCTGTAAGGAGTCCCCGGTAAATAGATTCCATCCATTATTTAATCAATTTCTCCCTAAACTGTCGCAGGGGTCTGGTTCATATATCCAGTGGTTATCGGGCGAGAGGTGGGGTACACGCCAGTCCATCCATCCCAGTGGGCCCCATAGAGCTTGATGTGTGCCAAAGACAGGTGTTGTGTGGCTCTGCTTTAACTGCAGGCTTCCTCTGGTAGTTAGAGGGTCAGGAAATGACTTGTTCTCAGAGTCTTCGATTTGTGGTTTCTTCAATAAGAGAAATGTTTCCTCATGTTAAAACGTTTTGTCAGAAGTGATTAATGTAATTGCAGTCTCCATTGTGGGAGCTAAGTGCGGATTCTGCTTGGAGATCAACAGCTAAATCCCCTAGAGGGGTAATGTATTCTCTCCAAAGCAGAAATCCAAAACCTCATGACAATAACTTCTGCAACATTCCGACTATTAGATTATTAGATTAGAGCATTTGTTTTCCCTGCCATGCAGGAATCACAACAGGTATCCTAATAATTAGCACCTGCGTTTAATTTCCTTTTTATGTGTAGTTCTCTGGTCAGATTTGTTGTGATCCGTCTTTGTCTCTGTCTACGTCACCCCTTCCTCCCTGTTTGTTTCTCCCTTTTCCTCCCCTTCTGTGTCTGTCAGCTTGTTTCCTTGTTTGTCTAATCATCTTCAGCTGCGTCCTGTTGGTCTTCCTAATGTTTTCTCTGCCCTTTAAATACCCCTGTGTCTCAGCAGCTTGTTGCCAGTTCTTCTTCATTTTTTCCTTGCATCTTGTCTCCTGTCAACCAGCGTAATTTGCTCCTGCCACAAAATTTATTATTAAAATATGCCTTTGCTAAAACCCCATCTGTCTGCGCCTGAGTCTGAACAAACAAACCTGAAAAGTTTGTTTTGATTGAATATTATTTAATAGATACTATTTAATATGTATTAACCTGTCAGACGGTTGCTGGAGACAGGCATCCTTTCATTCTCCTGTCAACCACCTCTGTTCTGCATCCAGTGTGAATCAGGGGTTAATAGCGTTCTCCTGCGATGAGGCACCAGCAGCCTTCAGCTTGGGAACTTGTCTGCTCTTGCTCTATCACCTGCTATTTCTCATTTACTTACTTCTTCTGATACCATCTTCTTTTAGTTTTTTGGTGGATCTGCCATGGCTCAAGTCTCAAAACCATGGGTTTGTTTACATCATTAGGTAGTTTTCAGCATTACGACCCTCACATGCGGTGACATAGTAAATGCTGGTGTGCCGCTGAAACATTTTGAAAAAACCTATGTGTTTAAGGTGTTAAATCTATTGAGTGTGTCTTTAAATCAAAGTTAAAAACCATCTTTTCAGAGTTTCCTTTGGCCGAGAGGAAATGTCATAAGTTTTAATGTTTCTTATGTATGAGGAATAAGCGGTTCAGAAAACGGATGGATGGATGTTATGTATCTCTATTGTTGTTTAATGCTTTTATTGCTGCTTTTTTTGTAATGATGGAGAGCACCTTGAATAGCCTTGTTGTTGAAAGTGTGCTATACAAACAAAGTTGCATTGCCTTACTAGGCATTTTTCTTCCCCGAAATGAAATGGTTTTTTGGAGACCTAAATACATACCAAAACTCACCAAACTTTGAAAACACAAAGTGTGTGTGGAATTTAAGCATTTTATTGGAATTGAAAACGAGTCTGGCCATATGGCTTAAAGTTAACCTGTCCCACATGGTTTTACATAGACATTTCTAACTTGGTACACAGATATAACTCTCCAAACAAAACAAAAAACAAAACAAAAAAAACTCAACTGAGCAACTTACATATTTGCTCAATTTTGTAATTTCACAGGTAAAAATTTGACAACCTTCTCTTAGGGAACTTAAGTATTGGCTGAAAATGTGGGTATTCTGGCCTTAACGCGTTGGGGATCTGAAGTCATCTAAATCCTGACTGTTTGTGCATGCTGAAGCGGCCTCAAACTTTAAATAAACGGCAATGTTTATTAAAGTTGAAAGTTTCTGGAAATCTGTTATGAATCCTGCACTGGAATTTTATAGTTTCCCACATTATGGATATTAGTCCAACCCCCAATATTTAACACCTTGTTTTTAAGAAGTGTTCTTTGCAACAGATTCAGTAAATGTGAGTAGACTGTCTTGTCCAATAATAACCAGAATAAAGTGCATTTATATACTGTAAAAACTGCTTCAAATGTATTCATAGATGTTAATGCATGCAGTTATGTAATGAGCAAAATGTTACTCAAAAGAAATGTGAATTAGGACTGAAGCTACTTGTTGTGATGCATTTCCAGTGACTGGGCCTCCTCCCAGAAAGGTGCTGATAGATACCCTCAACTCCACTGCCATCAAGGTGACATGGAAGGCTCCTTTATCAGCAAAGCAGTCTGGGCAGATTCAAGGCTACCATGTCGTCTGCTTCAAGATGAAGAATGGAAAACCTTATGGGCAACCAGTCATCAGTGACATTTCAAACCCTAAAGCTCAGGTAATTGTACTTCTTTTTATAAGTCATTCATATAGCTTGCAGAAACTTACATTTGATTTTAAGAATGGTTATTTTTTGCTCATTACTCTCTAACCTCTGTAAAAATGATAAACAAAGCCATTACTGCAACTGAGCTCATATTATGCTTGCACAGATTTGTTGTGATGAAAAAAGCTATTTTTTGAAGTTTACACATTTTAAACACTTTGTAAGACTAGGCAATTTAGGCAAGGCAATTTTATTTATATAGCACACTTTCAACACGAAGGCAATTCAAGGTGCTTTACATGATTCAGTGATAATGAAACCAAATACATGATAAAAATAAGAAAATTAAAATAGATCATTACTAAAAGAAATTTATTTAATAACTGAAGCATGAACAATAAAATGTATGTGAGAGTATGAAATTTAAAAACAAATAAAACATCAGAATAAAAAGAGAAGGTTTAAGAACAAATTTATGCAAAAGAATAAAGATTAAAAACAGGTAAAACACATTTGGTTAAAAGATAAGAATAAAAATCACACCACAAGAATCAAAGAGTGGTCAAAATGCAATTTTGGACTCAAAGGCAGCTCTGAATAGTAGAGTTTTGGTCTTTGATTTAAAAGAGCCTAACGATTCAGCATTTTTGCATTCTTCTGGAAGTTTGTTCCAGATTTGTGGAGCATAGAAGTTGAAAGCTGCCTCTCCCTGTTTAGTTCTAATTTTAGGAATGTTTAGTAAGATAGAGTTGGAGGACCTGAGTGGTCTGCTGGATTGGTAGAACTTTTAGAATATTTGTTCTGTTATTATTATAAATATTATTCCTTTGAGGAACATATCAAACTAGTTTTAAGAAATTGTTTTTATCAGCTGCATAATATTTCCCAAATTCGTCAGCTGGTCTCCAGGGAGGACCTGGAGTTATCCATGCCTTCGTCTGGACTATTGTAATAGTCTGTTCTCCTGCTTTGACAAAAAGTTGATTTCTCGGTTGCAACTGGTTTTAAACTCTGCGGCAAGACTGCTGACATGCACAAACAAGAGAGCTCACATTACCCTTGTTTTAAAGGCACTCCACTGGCTTCCCTTGTACTTTCGTGTCACAATTAAAATTTTAGTGTTGACTTTTACAGCTTTTCATGGTCAGGCCCCTCCCTATTTCCAGGAGCTGCTTTGCCCATATGCTCCTTCTCAGGGGCTTCGTTCACGAGACCAAAATCTCCTTATGGTCCCATGTACTCGGTTTAAGACCCATGAAGAAGAAACTCAAGACCTATTTATTTACCCCAGCATATCCATTCAATTCAATTCAATTCAGTCTATTTATATAGCGCCATTTCACAACAGATGTCATCTCAAGGCATTTTACAAAAAGAGTTATTACAATACAATGTTTAGTGTAGAAATTACAGAACCACAGAAGATTGCGTCGTGGAATTCTCAGCAATCCCTCATACTGAGCAAGCATGCAGCGACAGTGGGAAGGAAAAACTCCCTTTTAACAGGAAGAAACCTCCGGCAGAACCAGGCTCAGCACAAGCGGTTATCTGCCGCGACCGTCTGTGGCTTGGAGAATACATAACAGAGACACAGAAAGAGCAATAGAACTGATGCAGAAGTTTGTTGCAGGACGTGGAGAATTTTCCGTCACTGCAATGCCATCTTAGTCAGGGTGGTCAAGCAGGGCTAATCCGGAGCACCTACTATAATAGAAAACAGGTTAGTGCTTGAATTGACAGCACATCATGCAGTTGGGGAGAAGTAGGAGAGAAAGTAGGAACAGACCCTAATAATGTCCTCCAACAGCCTAGCCTAAAGCAGCATAGCTACTAACATTAACCTGTCTCCTAGCTACTAGGAGACCTGGCTACCAACACTCTGTCTGAGTCCTCCTGACCCGTGGACGGTGTAGGGCCGGTAACGGCCCCCGTCATGCCGGGGTCTTCTCGGAGTCGGGTTGTTTGAGAATGCAGCCCAAAGTGGGTGGTAAACTCCATCTAAGGCTAAATACCGGCACGAGACCGATAGTCGACAACTATCTTAAGGAAAAATAGACAGAACTGAGAGGACAGAGTTGAAGAGGGCGAGAAACGTTTAAGAGATAAACGGGTGGGGTCCGCACAGTCTGCCCGGGGGATTCAACCCGGCAGGTAATGGGCGGCCGCACTGTGCGGGAGGATCCCCTTGAGGGACCTCTCTCCGGCGCTGGCTGGCCCCCGTGGGGCGCATTTCTTCCGCGGCGGTAAGCCGCGACCGGCTCCGGATCTTTACCTGGCTTACATTAATCTATCTCTACCTAGCTACTCTACCTCTTCCTATCTCTTCCTAACTTTTGACACTCTGCCTGACTACTAACATTAACCTGTCTCTTCCTATCTACCTGTCTAACCTGACTCTAACTACCTATAAACATATCTCTAACTGTAAGCTTTGTCAAAGAGGAAAGTTTTTAGCCTAGTTTTAAAGATAGACAAATTGTCTGCTTCACGAACCAACCCTGGGAGCCGGTTCCATAGGAGGGGAGCCTGATAGCTGAAAGATCTGCCACCCATTCTACTTTTAGAAATCCTAGGAACTACCAGTAAACCTGCAGTCTGAGAGCGAAGGTCTCTGTTAGGAACATATGGAACAATCAGGTCTCTTATGTATGATGGAGCTAGATTATTAAGGGCTTTATATGTCAGAAGGAGGATCTTGAATTCTATTCTAGATTTTACTGGGAGCCAGTGAAGAGAAGCTAAAACAGGGGAAATGTGATCTCTTCTTTTAATATTCATCAGAATCCTAGCAGCAGCATTTTGAACTAACTGAAGACTTTTAATTGTATTCTGTGGACTACCTGATAATAGACAGTTACAGTAATCCAGCCTTGAAGTAACAAAGGCATGGACTAGTTTTTTTTTGGTCAAAAATGACACCGAGGTTTTTTGCTTTATTACTGGAGGCTAATTTAATGCCGTCCAGTTGAAGGGGTTGAGTAAGTAGTTTCTTTTTCAGAGCTTCTGGTCCAAAGACGACAACTTCTGTTTTATCAGAATTTAGAAGCAAGAAGTTTAGAGTCATCCAAGTTTTTATGTCTTCCAGACATGCCTGTAGTCTACCTAACTGATTGGATTCATCAGGATTTATGGATAGATATAGCTGTGTATCATCTGCGTAACTATGGAATTTTATCCCATGCTGCCTAATTATTTTACCAATAGGAAGCATATATATAGTAAAGAGAATCGGCCCAAGCACTGAACCCTGTGGTACTCCGCAAGTAACTATTGAGGTTGAGGAAGATCTATTGTTTACCTGAACAAACTGAAATCTGTTAGACAAATAAGATTTAAACCAACCTAGTGCTGTTCCTATTATACCGACACTTTGAAGCCTTTCTATGAGAATATTGTGATCAACAGTGTCAAAGGCAGCACTGAGATCTAACAGAACCAGAATGGTCACCAGTCCATTGTCTGAGGCTATGAGAATATCATTAGTAACCTTCACCAGAGCTGTTTCAGTGCTATGATGAGCTCTAAAGCCTGACTGAAACGTCTCAAACAGCTCATTATTGTTTAAATGCTCACATATCTGGTGTGCAACTATTTTCTCAAGAATTTTAGATAAGAAGGGAAGATTAGATATCGGTCTATAGTTAATTAAGTCGTTTTGATCAAGAGAGGGTTTCTTAAGTAGAGGTTTAATTACAGCAATCTTAAACTCCTGTGGTACATATCCATTGACTAAGGATAGATTCATTATATTTAAAATTGGAGCAGCGATCAGAGGGAAAACTTCTTTTAAGAGTTTAGTTGGGATTGGGTCTAAAACGCAAGTTGAAGGTTTAGATGAAGCTAATAATTTTAGTACATCACAAAGTTCGGCTGCATTAAAGCAGTTTAAGCATATATTAGGTTCCACCATTTTTGAGGCTGCCTCATTAACTAAGGAGGAAGCAAGCATATTGGGAAGGTTCCCAATTATCTTATTCTTTATGGAGTCTATTTTTTTTTATAAAGAATTGCATGAAGTCATCATTGCTTAGAGCTTGGGGAATGGTTGGCTCGATAGAGCTATGATCCTGTGTGAGTTTGGCAACTGTATTAAAAAGAAACCTAGGATTATTTTTTCTCCTCGATTAAAGATGAATAATATGCTGTTCTAGCTGTGTGAAGGCTCTTTTTATATAGCAATAAACTATTTTTCCATATTAAAAAGGAATCATGTAAATGCGTGGAGCGCCATTTTCTCTCTAGTTTTCTAACATTCTGCTTTAGGGTACGTAGCTCTAAATTAAACCAGGGAGTTAATCTTCTATGGCTAGCCACCTTCCTTTTCAAGGGGGCAACTTTGTCTATTGCCCGACGCAGGGAGGAATTAACGCTATGAACTAAAATGTCAAGTTGTGAGGGGTCACGAGTTAAATCACTGTTTTCTGTTCTGCATTTATAAACTGAGGAAATTAAAGTTGGAAGAGCTTCTTTAAAATTTGCTACAGCGTTGTCTGATAACGTTCTGGTATAATGAAGTTTTCTTTCAGGTTTGATATGATCCATTAGAGTAAGTTTAAAAGTGATAAGGAAATGATCAGACAGGATAGGGTTATGTGGAAAGACTGTTATTTCTTCACAGTCAATGCCATAAATCAGCACAAGATCTAAAGTGTGGTGACAAGAATGTGTTGGTCCCTGCACATTTTGAGTAAAGCCTATTGAGTCTAGGATAGTGTTAAAAGCTGTATTTAGACTATCACTTTCATTATCAACATGAATATTGAAGTCTCCGACTATAATGACTTTATCAGTGTTTAAAACTAAGTCAGATAGAAAATCTGAAATCTGATCTAAAAATTGAGAATAAGGTCCTGGTGGACGATATAAGACCACAAACAAAAGTGGCTTTACTGCTTTGTTATGTGTATGAGGAAAGCTAAAAACTAGATGCTCAAAGGAACTGTAACTATTATTTTTTTGGAGATTAATTAGTAAATCGGAATGAAAGATAGTTGCTACTCCACCTCCTCGACCAGTACTTCGAGGGACACTAAAGTTTAAGTAGCTAGGGGGAGTTGACTCATTTATTGTGACATGGTCCTCTTCCTGCAACCATGTCTCTGCAAGACAAAACAAATCAATATTATTTTCACAAATTAAGTCATTTACTAAGAGTGTTTTTGAGGGGAGAGATCTTATGTTTAGTAAACCACATTTAATTGATTTGTTTTTATGTTCAGTCCGAGTTTTATTTATCTTTATGAGATTTTTATACTTTGCTCTAGTAGCATTAACTTTTAATTCATTAGTTTTGGGTAGTGGACGGGAAACTATCTCTATAGGGTAGTGGGTGGGTGGCAGTCCCTGTTCCTTGACCTGGACTCTGGGTTCCCTGATCTGGACTCTGGTTTCCCTGAGCTCGACTCTGGGTTCCCTGAGCTGGACTCTGGGTTGTCACGGCTTTGGGGAACTAGAGATAACCCTATCAATGTTCCTGGAAAGAAGCGAAGCTCCGTCCTCGGTGGGATGGATGCCGTCTCTACGTAACAGTCCAGGTTTTCCCCAGAAGGCCCCCCAGTTATCAATGTAGCCCACATCGTTTTCTGGACACCACCTTGACAACCAAAGGTGGAACGAAAGCATACGGCTGTACATGTCATCGCTAGTACGATCAGGCAGGGGACCAGAAAAAATTACAGAGTCAGACATCTTTTTGGCAGCCCTACACACCGAAGCTACGCTAATTTTAGTGACCTCCGACTGCCGTCGCCGGGTGTCGTTGCCACCAGCATGGATAACGATCCTGCTATACCGCCGTTTGTCCTTGGCCAAAAGCTTCAGATGGGACCTAATGTCCGCAGCCCTGGCCCCTGGAAGGCATTTGACGGTGGTCTTTCGTGTCTCTGGAGCCACATTCCTAACTATGGAGCTGCCAATTACAAGAATCGGCCTCTCCTGCTCGGCGGGTGCGTCGCTGAGCGGGGCGAACCTATTGTTCAGAGAAAGGGGCTGGAGGTTGGCCGCGGACTGGGGTCTGGCGCTAGTCTTCCTACGAACAGTCACCCAGCTCGCCTGAGGTCCCGGCTGCACGGGAGCTGTTGGAGGACGGCTAGGTCCTGTCCTAGTTGACTCCGCGCTAGCTACTGCTGGGCCTGGCTGTTCTACAGCGCGGAGCCGGGCCTCTAGCTCAGAAACCCTCGCCTCCAAAGCTACAAAAATGCTGCACTTATTACACCTACCAACTTCACTAAATGAGGCGGAGGAGTAACTAAACATCTGACAGAGAGAGCAGGAAAGAGGAGGAGGTGTAGAGAGAGATGGAGGGACAAGAGAGAAAGCTGCCGAAGCCATGCTAGCCGTAAAGCTAAGCTAACCAAGCGGTACCTTACCTTACCTAAGAACAAAGTAATTAACCCAGTAAAACGCTTAAAGAGTCCTAAACCGTGAAGAAAATTAACGTTTTAATGTGTTTGTGTGTTAAGCAACTCAGAAAAAACTTATTGACAGAGAAAGTTAGATCAGTTCAAGAGAGAGAGAAACACCGACTTGCTACAAACGAGTTAGTCACAAAACAGGAAATGACGCGATACGTCTTACCAACGCGATACGTCTCCACGCTCACCCACTCCTCTGCACACAGAGTGATTGTATTATGGTATTATCTTGATTCTATGTTATCATTGTTTTACACTTATTGTTTTACACTTTATATTTCATACCTTTTATACACTTTATATTTTAATTATTTTTAATCTTTCTTGCCAGTGTTTCCTCTGTGGGGGCCCCGTGCATCGGCTAAGTTGGTCGGCTGTGGCTGCCTGGGTGCCCCCCAGGTAGTGCTTGGGTGGAGGTTGGGGTTACCATTCCTCCCTCCTCTGGGCGCCCTGGGTCAGTGCCTTGGCTGCTGCTGCTGCTGCTACTGATGCAGATGGCTCCCATGATGGTGTTTCCTGTCTCATCCGTGCTCAGCTAGCTATATTTTTTTATTTTTTATTTTTAAGTGTGTGTGTGTACGGGGTTTCGTTGGGAGGGGGGTGTAGTCGTGGTGGTTATTTTATTTTGGTTTATGTATGGGGGTTTGGGGGTCATTTTAAATCTGTAAAGCACTTTGAGAAACTTTGTTTGAAAAGCGCTTTATAAATAAGGTTTGATTTGATTTGATTTTATGATCATGTATTTCTGAAATGTTGTTATTGCGTACTTGTTTAAAATATTCTTTTATCTGTTTTTATCTTCTTTTATCGTCTTATCTTTTGTGAAGCACTTTGTGACTCCTTGTCTGTGAAGGTGCTATATAAATAAATGTTGCTTGATTGCTTTGCAATATTTAGATTATTGATTCTAATTCATTACAATCGATGTCAGTTAAAAGTAAATACTTGCCAACTTGAAAAGTTTTTCCTTAAGGCAGTTCAACCAATCCTCAACCCGAGTAAAGACGTATAAACAAAAAAAAGAGGTTCTCTTTTTTTCAAAGGAACAAACCTTCAGGAGAATCAAGTTCACTACAAGTGATAACAGAAATAAACCGCATAAGCCCATGATTATTTTTTTAAATAAAAAAGGTCAAAGTTGGTGTCAGAAATAATTTCTGTAATTTTATCCTTCTGAGAACTATAGTTGCGGATATCCTGAACCAGTATTACTATGTAGAGGATAAATAACAAAAATATTGTCACCACTGTTAATATCAATACATTAATATCACTTTTTTCTTTTTTTTTCATTGTAATGCAAAATGCAAAATTTATTGTGTGAACAGTTATAAAGCAACTCATTAAGCCAGTTTTATTTATATGTATTGAACAAGACAGGTACTATGACCGATGTTGAACAGGTCACTAGGACTTTTTTGTTCACCTCACATAAATAAGCTGTAACAATCTCTCTAAAGCAGTCCTGAGAAGGTGATGTGAGGTCCTCATAGATGTGGGGAGAGGAAGGGGGTTCGGAGGATGAAGTCTTTTGCCCCTTTTCCACTAGGGTGGTTTGGTATAGACCGTGTCGGGTCAGCTCAGTACAGATTGGTATGGTTGTGTTTCCATTACCATCTCGGGAGCGGGTCAGGGGGTGAGGACATGGTCGGGCTTAGCTTAACAAAAGCTCCAGCAAAATCAGTACTGATCTAACCAGCAATCATCCGCATGTGGAACGCCATAACAGCCCTGATCTCTGATCCATTCCTCTTGACGAGCTGACAAAAATCAGCCATCAGTCACAGTTTTCTGACATTCCAGATGCCAAACCTGCAGCCAGTATCTTGCCCACTCTCTCTCGCTGGCCCTTCACCATACTGTACATGCGCTCTATTTCTGCAAAGCTGCTCAGTGCTTGGAGTCTGCCCCACTCCTGCCGAATACAACTGTATTACAACCTGCTGGCAAGACATCACTTTACCAGACCAATCAGTCCATAGGTGGGCGTGTTCAGTCACCTTTACCTGCTTCAGACAAAGACAAAGGTAATCCAAAAAAATGGGATCGGCTTGGCCCGACAAAAGTTGTGGAAACACACCAAATTGTGGCTGAACCTACCTGAATGGAGCAGCGATCAGGGCTGGGTTCGCGTTCTACAAGCACGTTGGGGCAGGCTCCGGTTGGGGAGCAGTAGAGCAGGCAAAGTTGGTTCGTGAAGAAGGAGGATGCCATGGCAAGCCTACGATACGGGTGAGTAAGAAGCCTGGTAGCAGGTAGCTGCAGAGAAGCAGAAAGTTTCTGTGGTTTTTAGAAGCGGGTGTCGGCTGGATCAAGCTGGAAGGCTGCAGGTTAGCCCTAACACTAACCCTGACCCAACCGGTTTGGGTCTGACCCAGCCCTAGTGGAAAAGGGGCATAAGTGAACTTTCTATATTACAGATAGTAAAAAGTTGACAATCCAACATAGAAGATATTCAGTTACTGGAAGCATTGTCTAAGCTGATGCTTCCCATCCAACAGGATGGGCAGGATACCAGACCAGGTGTAGCATCTATGGTGGAAAAAACACTGAAAAAAACCAGGTTGACAGCCAAAATAACAGCAAAAATACATCTGAAGAATAGTAGAAATGAAAAGGGGAAGAAAAGTGGTCAGTCTGTCCTCAAACAGTCTAATGGCATTTTCCACTAGCACCTTTGTGCCCTCCTCTACTCAGCCCCACTTGGCCCTACTCGGCCTTACTTGGCCCTGGTTGGTTTTCTACCGCAGGGACCAGACGAGCTGGCACCATCTCAAGTGGGCGGGCTCATCATATGGTGGGTGGCTCCAGAGTATCTAGTTCAATTGAATTGAAAAAAATACTTAAGTGACCCCAGAGGGAAATTAAGTGGTGTTGTAGCTCATAATTAATTCATTCTTCAAGGAGTTATTGTAGATTATGATGGCTGTGGGGAGAAAGGATTACCTGTATGGGTCTGTGTTGCAGCTTCCTTAACAGGAAGGGGCGGTCCTATTTATAGGTTCACTTGGCTGACTTCTGGTGGAAGAGAGCAGCATAGCGCCCCAGATTGCTGTGTATGGCCCAACAATGGCATCTTTAATACTAACTCTATGGCAATAGGGGTCCCGTTTGTTTACTCACGTGGGGCAACAGAAGTCTCTCCAGGACCTTCATGACGTGGGATATCAGGGCAGCAGGTCTATAGTCAATAATGACTTATGGGTTAATTTTTTTGGTACTGGGACAAGGCAGGATGTCTTCCACAACACAGGAACCTTCTCCTGGGTCAGGCTAAGGTTGACGATGTGCTACAGAATCCCACAGAGCTGCTCTGCACGGGTCTTTAGGACTCTGGGTCTGACACCATCTGGACCTGCAACCTTGTTCCCGTTCAGTTTCTCCAACTGCCTCTTCACTTGACTTTTAGAGAGACAGGTTGGAGAGTGAGGAAAAGGGGGTAGCAGCATCTCCTGACTTGGTTGAAGAGAAAGTTTTTGAAATAGAAGAGTTCATGACTGAGGTGGAAGATAAAACATCTGGGTGACGGGACAGGTGTGGGTGAGAGGAGATATTCATGGAATCACCTTTATCACAAACTATTTTAATAGCCAAATGTCTATATCAGTCTCATAATCTGAAGCAATGAATTCTTTACCGTCTATTGACCACAAACTTTGCAATATGTTTGAGCTGAATATAGAACGACAACAGTTACTTTCCAAAAATACAAGATTTATTTATTAAAAGAAAAAAAGGAAAAACATTTTAATTCACCAAGCTAGAGAAAGGGCACACTACTGATTAAAACAAATGAATAGTTAAAAATAAAAGAACACAAAAAGATGAGTATGTAATTGAGGAACCATTAATTCTGAAATTATTCTGGAGGAATCTGGGTCCTTTTGGAACCAAGTCTTGATCTGCAGATGCTGGAATAAAATTTGAATTAGTTTCACTAATTGTAATTAGCTTAACTAATTTAGCACCAGTGGTTTACCTCTAAACCAATGAGCAATGTAAGAAAACAAAATATTCTGTAAGAAAACAAAAGAGTCTTTGGAATAAGAAGATACAATTATCTGGATAAGAGTAATTAACCTTTGGAGAATTACTTGGATTGATCACAACACCAAAATAATCCAATTCCCGTATATTGATCAAATAAGGCGAGTTCAAACACAGCTAATTAGATTTGTTACTATTTTTAAACAATGTATTTTTAAAACCGACTTCTGTTCAAACAGTTAGTGACGAACTTAGTTTATGAAACGCTGGCCTAAACCAACCTGCGGGCTGCGTTAGCTTTAGCAGTCTGTGATGCACGTGGGGCTTTTAGAGTGGCTCAAATACATTTATTAAACATTAGACAAAAAAGGAAAAAGTCCTGTCTGATTGAGTAGCCAAAATTACAGCATTTAAACGACTCTGTGTCTGGAAAAGTCTTTTGAAAACACTGATTAAAACTTCAGGCCGAGGTCTGGTTTACCCAAAGATAGCACATGAACTTAAAAGGTTAACAATAAACAAAGAAACACCTTTTAAATTAGTTATCCTAACTAATTTGCCTCTGGCCAAACAGACCTTATGAACGTTTAAAGCTCTCCAAGCCTTGTGGATGGGTTAGGGGCTCAGACAACGTTAGCCCAGCAGGCTGAAAAAGGGTTGCTAAGCTAGTTAGCAGGCTAGTAGCTCCTGGAGCTTCCGATCGGGACATAGTTTCCCTCCTTTCTGGGTTTAGCTGTGTGACGGCTGGTCGCGACACTCACAAACAGTACCTCTGGATTCTCTGACTCGGCCACTCTGATCAGTTATGTGTCTGCGGCTCGATGCGGCCTCTGGCACGAAGGGATGCAGATTAAGGCTGGCTCAGGCTCTCAGCTGGTTCAAACTGCTGGCCACACTCAACTTCATCTCTCTCAGCGCTTTTAAACTTAGGGAACTTTCTGTCGGGCTTTGAGGATCACACAACGTTCTGTTTATCAATGTGTAGGATTCACCTGGTGTGGTCTTTGGGTTCCTGAAACTTGTGTCTTCCTCCGCTAGCAAAGGAAGGTAGTGAATGATTTTGTTCTGTTGCTCCTCCGGCCGGTAGCAGCATTCAGAAGACCGAGCGGGTGGAATCGGGCTGTATTTATAGAATCTCCCCCCCCACTTCCTTTGGGGCTAGAGCAGATTAGTGCCACCCAATGGCTCTGTGTGACCCAACAGTAGTTTGCTCTCCAGCTTCTTCCTGTAAGCTTCACAGCTTTCTCTGATCTTGACTTTAATTTGCTCCTGTATACTCCTAAATAACTCCCTATCTCACTCCCTGAAGTCTCTTTTTTTCTTGTTCAGCATTTTTTTCAGATCACTGGTAATCCAGGGTTTCTTATTAGGGAAGCATCTCACTGTTCTGGAGGGGATGATGTTTTCCACACAGAAGTTCATGAAGTCAGTCACACACTCAGTCATGGCATTGATGTCCTCTTCATGTGGCTGGCAAAGAGTTGTCCAGTTTGTGGACTCAAAACATCCCAGCAGGGCTTTGTCAACTTCATGTGTATTTTCTAACAGTTCTCTTTGTTGGAGGTTGCCTTTGAACTAGTGATTTATATTCTGAGCAGAGACAGACAAGATGGTGATCTGATTGTCTGAGAGGAGGTCTTGGTTTGGACATATAAGCATGCTTTACACTTTCTTAAAACAAATCCAAGGTCTTGTTTTCTCTTGTTGAGCAGCTGGCAAACAGTTGAAATGTTGTAAGTGTAGAACAGAGCAAAGCATTATTAAAATCACCAGATATTGTTATACATGCATTGGGGTGCATGGTCAGCAACAGCTGAAGGTGGAATGTAAACAACAACCAAAATAACATTGGTGAACTCTCTTGGTAAATAATATGGATGTAAACTTATTACTTACTAAGAAGGCACCCCCACTGAGTGGCAGCCTGTTGCAGCAGCTCTGTTCATCTGCTCATCTCTGAGTTTATTTTTATTTTATTTTTTTATTTACTTTTTTAAGATGTTATTTGATCTTGTTTGGTAGCCTTTTTTTATTTTTTCCGTCTGTGTTGGGCGACATGGCGGGTGGCTGTCTTGTTTACAACCGAGAACAGCTACTGGCATGGAAACCCGCAGCAATCATTCTGGCGGACAGACCCGACATCCCCAGTGAGCTGATGAGGAAAAGACGGGGGTGCAGATCCGTGAAGGAGCGTCGTGCCCTCGAAGGAGACGGTACAGACCATCTCTCCCTTCCATCACTATGGGTAATGTGCGATCTCTCACCAACAAGATGGATGAACTTACTGGGCTGATTCGGTACCAGACTAAATTCAGGCAGTCATGCATAATGATGTGGACAGAGACCTGGTTAACACCGCTTACCCCAGACGCAAACGTCGCACTTCCGGGATGCCAGTTACTGCGGGCGGACAGGACAGCGGATAGTGGAAAGGGAGGGGGGCTGCCGATGTTTGTAAACAATGGATGGTGTCACCCAGATCATATTACAGTGAAGGAGCAGCTCTGCAGCACAGACATTGAGCTACTGCTTATGTCCCGCCCTCAACGAATGCAGAGGCAGCCTGTGACGCTCTTCTCTCTGTAGTCAGCAGACTTCAGACACGGTTTGCAAAAGCACTGTTTTTAATATCAGGGGATTTTTATCATGCATCTTTGAACTCCATATTGCCCACTTTCACCCAGTATGTGACATTCCCCACCAGAGACAATAACACACTGGATTTATTGTATGCTAATGTTAAAGATGCATATAGTTTATCATCTGATCACAATCTTGTGCATCTGGTCCCCGAGTATGAACCCTTAGTGCGAAGGGTGCCCACAGACACCCACACAGTACAGAGATGGTCGAAGGAGAGTGAGGAAGGTCTAAAAGACTGCTTTGAGTGTACTGTTTGGGAGGTGTTCTGTGATGATTATGGGGAGGACATTGATAGTCTGGTGACCTGCATTTCGGACTATATAACTTTTTGTGTGGAAAACACTGTACCTGTTACACAATAACAATAAACCATGGATTACTCCTCGGATAAAAACACTCCTTAAGGAGAAAAAGAGGGCAGTCAAATTGGGCAATAGAGAGGAGCTAAAAAGGGTGCAGAGAGAGCTGAGAAAACTGATCAAAGAGGGAAAAAACAACTACAGGCAGAGGATGGAGAATCAACTTCAGCAGAGCGATGTCAGGGGGTTTGGAGAGGCCTAAGGAACATCTCTGGCCACAAGGAAAAGAGCCCTCTGTTGGGGGGGATGTGAAGTGGGTGAACGAATTAAATCTATTTTTAATAGGTTTGATCGTTCAGCTTCAGTTCTTCCATCTGTACCGCCCTCACTGACGCAGCACCCACCATCTGGAACAGCAGCATCCAAGGACTCTTCAGAACGCGGCTCCAACCTGCTGATTTCAGTTATCCAGGTCAGGTTAGCGCTGAAGACGATTAACACCAGAGAGGCAGCGGGTCCAGATGGTATCAGCTCAGAGGTTGTTTGGCTATGTACGGACCAGCTGTGTAGGGTGATGGCACGTATTTTTAACCCGAGCCTAAAGCTGGGCAAGTTACCAGAACTTTGGAAAACCTCATGTGTGGTACCTGTGCCAAAAAAGCCACATCCAAAGGACCTGAATGATTACAGGCTGGTGGCTCTGACATCCCATTTAATTAAGACGCTGGAAAAGGCTGGTCCTCACACAGCTTAGGCCTCTGGTGAATTCATCATTTGATCCACTGCAGTTTGCATACCAACCTGGTATTGGGAGGATGCAATTATCCACCTCCTGCATTGCTCCCTGTCCCACCTCGACGTCAAGGGAAGTACTGTGAGAATCCTGTTTTTTGATTTCTCGAGTGCTTTTAACACCATCCTAACAAATATCGTAAGGGACAATTAGAACGTCTAGGAGGGGAGCAGCACCTCACTTCATGGATCTTTGACTACCTCACAAACAGACCACAGTATGTGAGGACTCTGGGCTGTGTGTTGAACAGGATTATCTGCAGTACGTATGCCCCGCAGGGAACAGTTTTGGCACAATTTCTGTTTACCATCTACACGGCAGATTTTTCCTAGAACTCTACAAATTGTGTCCTCCAAAAGTTCTCTGATGACTCAGCAATAGTTGGCTTCATTATTGATGGGGATGACAAAGAGTACAGGGAGCTTATTCAGGATTTCGTCAAATGGTGCAAGCAAAACTACCTCCTGATCAACACCGGAAAAACCAAACAGTTGGTGGTAGATTTTCGCAGGCATAAGCACCGTCCATTAAATCCACTGAACATCCAGGGTATGGACATTGAAGTTGTGGAGACCTACCGGTACCTTGGTGTTCATCTAAATAATAAATTGGAGTGGTCGGACACCACAACAGCTCTTTATAAAAAGGGGCAGAGCAGGCTGTACCTGCTGCGGAGGCTCAGGTCTTTTGGAGTTCAGGGTCCGCTGCTCAAGACCTTCTATGATGCGGTTGTGGCCTCCGCTATTTTCCACAGTGTGGTGTGCTGGGGTAGCAGTATCTCAGCTAGGGACAGGAAGAGACTGAATAGACTGGTTCAGAAGGCCAGCTCTGTTCTTGGATCCCCTTTGGACTGGGTGGACGTGGTGAGTTAGCGGAGAATAGTGGCTGATAGTGGCTAATCATCTCTGATGGATAACATCTCCCATCCTATGCACCAGACCCTGGAAACACTGAACAGCTCTTTCAGCAACAGGCTGCATCCACTCTGCATGAGGGAAAGGTTCAGGAGATCATTTATTCCAGCGGCAGTCAGACTTTATAATGATTCCCTTGTAGCCGGACGTTGATTTAGAAAGATTTTTTCTTTCTTTCTTTTTATTAATTTCAACAACAACAAAAAAAGGTAGCCTTTTTTTAATATGTTTTTTAATATGAAATCATATTGTTTTTATTTTCCCGGTTTTCTGACTGCACTGTCCTCTTCATGCTTCAATGATGAAATTTCCCATGTGTGGGACTAATAAATGTCCTATCTATCTATCTATCTATCTATCTATCTATCTATCTATCTATCTATCTATCTATCTATCTATCTATCTATCTATCTATCTTTCAATATTTGGGCTGCAGAGATGACACTTCACAGTAACATGTCCTGGATGACACCATCTGTCGTTGACAAGCATTGCTTCTACACCACCTTTTCTTTTCCTCTCTTCTTCAGATCTCTGTCTGCTCATACAGTCAGAAAGCCTGGCAGAGAGACGTTGGAGTCGGGGATATAATCCTGTAGCCACGTCTCAGTGAAGCACATAACACTGCATTCCTGATACTCAAGCTGAGTCCTTGTCAGGGTTTGGAGTTCATCCATCTTGTTAGCAAGTGATCATGTTGCCCTATGCCTGGACGATAATTCGATAGCAGTATATATCGACTGATAGAAGTGTGGCGTGATAGAGAAATAAGGGGTCGATAAAAAAGTTTTCCCTCATTTTTTCATTATACCCTATCAGGCAGCTTAATACAACAATCATTACTTACTCCAAACGAATCATTAACAATGACCCATGCAGCTCTGTCAGCCACCCTCTCTCCTTTCAAACCACAAAAAGGATTAAATAATTTGAGCTAAAACAGGATTTTTTAATAGTCCCAAAGGGAACCATCACCATAATTTCGCCGCGCTCAGACATAACAACAAGGCAGCAGCGGAGGACGTTGTTCCAGATACATGTTTCAGTGGCTCAGGTAAAGGCAGTGGTTCCGTTTTGAACCGATCCTCGACGCTCTAAAACACTAAACGTAGCAAAAATGAACGAAATATAAAACTACTATCAGCTGTTTTAAACAGGACTCCCCTCTCCCAGCTCGCTACGAATCTCTTACAGAGAGACACAGGAAACTTACCCAGGTTGCATCGCATTGCTAACATCTGTGGCTGTTAAAATCTCCCCTCGGTTCTGCTCCCGGTCCTCAGAAGCGAAAAAACGCTTTAAAAAACACAACAGGGGTTGGATAGACCTCCTGGCTTCGGCTCAGTGACTGAGCTGTAGTGTTGGAGCCCATCAACACTGGTGAGTAGCTAGCTAGCTTTAGCCTACAGCTGAAGAGCTGAAAATGAATTTGAATAAGCTTTATTGACAAACTAAACCAAGGGTTTCAGCCATTAATATTATAAGTGTCATAAAATGTTTAAAAGATTAAAAGGCATAAAATAAGCCTTTAATTTAAATGACTAACATGATTAAAAAATATATATAATATCATGGTTAATATTATTACTTTTCTTTGTATTTACTGATGTTACTCTTGGTTTGTTTGCCAGTTGGTTTGTCAGTGCGTTCAAAAACATGTACTTAAAGAATAGAAACATAAATATGTATAATTTGCAGCAACAATTTTAAGTGGGTGATTCATATTTACAAAAACAGAAAACACTAGCATCAGAACAGATTTAGATAACTAATATTAAAAAAACTGTCACATTAAAGATGATAATCAACTGAATAGGGTAATCTTGTGAATAAAATTTACAAGCGGCATGAAATTTGCTTCTCACCGAGCGTATGAGACAGCTACCTCGGATGCCTGCATGGGCTCTGCTCAAAATACGGCTTGGTCTGGTGTGTAGCCACAGACGGTCAGGAAGGAGAGGCTGGACAACCTGGGGGGTCCAAATTCAGCAAAGACTGCCCCTCACATTTTGCAAGGGCTTAGAAGAAAAGAAGAACTCAACTAAAGCACAAAAACAAAAAACAAATATTGAAAAACAGCAATTACCGTCGATGCTAATTAGCTTTTCTGTTATGCAGAGAACCATGGTGTCAGTTGTTGTTTCTTTGTTTATGGTATCTTTAAAACATATAGGACAAGTAACTTATGATCAAAGTCACACACAAAAAACTCACCATCATCCGTTGTCATTCCAGCTTTGTTATTGCTGTGGAAGGCCTCTTTCCCTCCCATAGCACTCCGGCCAGTAGGCTGATCACCTAACTACTTCCATGTTTTTCGGCTTGACCCACTTCGCCATTGTTATCCTCTATTCGGTGATATTCTGACCTCAGCATTCTCAGTTTCTCTCAGCATTGCTTAGGGGTGCTAGTAGCCATGAGAAGCCAACAGCTCCAAACCGTGGTCAGCTGCGAAACCTCCCTGAAAACCCTCTCACAGTGAGTAGCTGCATCGGGCTTATATTGAATCTTTTCTTCAGCCAACAAGCTCAGAAACGCTGCAACTCCAATTGGGTCACCGCACTGGTTTTTAGTGTTGTAATTGTTATTCAGCAAACACTAAACACATTAGAGCTGAAGATCTTTGCGCGAACCTGACCCGACCCAACGGGCCAGATTCATGCTTAATTATTATTATTGTCCACGGTTTCGGGTCAGGCTCGGGCTTTAGCGGTCAGCTAATCATCTTATTAGCGCGATAATTTAGAATAAAGCACTGCAGTGGTCCACGAACATTATTCTGAATCAAGATATTGACGGCACACCGCATGCGTCATGATGTGAAAGACCCACTCCTCTCAGATCAAAACGGAAAACATACTTAGACTGCTGTGTTGCGCTCTCACAGAAAATGCTGAAGTGTAAATGCTCTGTTATCCCAAGTTTCAACTTACAGAAGTCTCCTGCATTTATATAGCAGCTCCCTGATACTCACGTCACATTAAATCTCCTGAAATGTGGAGGAAGAGGTCAAGACCGCACACAGAAACGCACGCAGGCAAGACAGACTTTTATGCAACATAAGCAAGCGGTTAAAGCTTCATATAGCTGCAGACAAAAAAAAAGATTATAAATCAATATGCCTTGAAATTATTCTTATTCATTTATCATTTTAAGCTTCAGATAACAGACCTATTTAACCGGGGTTTCAAACATTTGTCCAGTAAATTGAAAACCTGCCAGTCATGTTGTCTGGTGCCAGTTTATTCCTTCTATCCTTTAAGTCTGTCAGCCATCCGTTATGATTCCAATTCAACCAAATGAAAGTTCCAGATCCATTTAATTTCCATTTACACCAAGAAACAATGACAGTTTTTACAAGTCCAATGACATTTCGCGCATAAGTCCCTAAGCAACCGCCAGATCACCTTTTACAGCGTCCAGCCTGTGTCCCAGCTCACCCATCGAATAATTCTGAGTTCCAGCAGCAAGGGTCAGCAGACTGTGTCCTTCAGCCTTTCTCATTACTTCTAGAACTGCCTCCAATATCAACCATGTATGGCATTTTTGTTGCTCCAATTTGCAGTAGATCTAGTAATTGTCCATTACACCATAAAACCAAAGATCCAAATATCCTCCAGATCCTCTTGAGAAAGTATCGACAAACGAACGGGCTTACACGCTTTCCAAGAGTCGAGCACATAGCCTGCAGGATAGGTCTTAGCCAGACAAGCCAGATGCCGTTGACCGGTGCTATGTAAAGTTGAGTAGACTTGATCAATTACATTCAGAGACGAGCTGACCATTTCCATCTTTAAGCTTGTTTGGTTTGGAGAAAAATGCAGATAGATGCTCCAGACAGAGGCACAGAGACAGAGAGCTGTGGGATTAGACACAGGAGGAGAAGGGAGAGAAAAAGGAAACGTCCTTCCTAAGAGCCAGTATAAGAAATAATTAGGTCCAGAGAGTTGGGTTTTTCCTGTGATGGACTGGCGACCTGTCCAGGGTGTACCCTGCCTCTCGCCCGTTGACAGCTGGAGATAGGCACCAGCCTCCCGCAACCCATTTAGGATTAAGCGTTCAAGAAAATGGATGGATGGATGGATGGAGATGGATGGATGGATGGAGTTTACGGTCCGCTTAAGGTCCCATGATTGCACAATCCCATACCGACCTGTGCAAATACTGGGCATGCGCGAAAAGACGCTCGAAACACGCGTATAATCTATGTGATGCCAGCGCCTTCATAATATATACAAGAAGCTCTACAGTACAGTACAGTACATATCTGCTGTACGATAGCAGAGAACAATAGCTGCTCAGAAGAAGAGAGAGTTTTTGGTGTGGACAGACGATGAGATCGATTTATTACTCTTCGCTGTTGTCTTTGTCTGTAGTGTCGTATTGTTATTGACGCAGCATTCATTGACGCCACTTCCTTTCATTATCCGGGGAAGCTGTCCACACTAGCTCGTTTAGCCATTGAATTAAGATTTACAGGGCTCTCTTACCCGGCTAATAGTTATCCGGCCACAGACCTTAAATGACGCCGGGTTAGTGTGGACGATAGGGGGGTGTAGACTAAATAATGATACGTTTAAGGCATTATCCGGCTTAGTGTGGACGTGGCCTTACAGTGTGTCCAGACCAAACGCGATAGGAGCGACTAGAGCTTCAGGTTTACATGTAAAATCAATGGAGGAGCGCGATGAAGCGATGAAAAAGCTTTTCTGTCTGATTCGCGCAAACAATTAGCGCTACAGATGCGATGGAAAATTCCCTCTGCATTTTATGTGGTACATTTTGTGCATTCGCGCTCATGGCGTCTATCGCTCGAGTTGGAAAAATCTGAACTCCAGCGTCAAATCGCGCCGCGACAACCAATCAGGGGACAGAGTTTCAGTGATTCTGTGACTGTCATGGAGTCACAGCCTCAGCAGGCCATGGAGGAAATACTGATAAACACCTTGGCTAATCACCCCGAGCTACATGACACAAGCAGTTTGCTATACAGAGACAGAAATAAAAAAATAAACTATTTAGACAGGAATGTTCTTAAGAGGTTTGTGGTTTGGCTCTTAAAATCGCCATTGTTGCTGTAAAAGCACGTCTCGGCCTAGAAGTGAGCCTTGAAACGGCTTCCTCACCTGGTTTCCTGGTAGCAGCTCCCGCACCACGTCCCACGCTGCTCAAATATTATAAACTTTTACGAACCGCAGACAGATGGACAGCTGCTCAGAAATGTAGTTGGTGTTTCGGCAGGCGAAGCTTGGACCTTCACGGCTCAAACTGGGCGAGCAGGTCACGTTCTCCAGGCGGCGAGGAGACGGTGTTTATGAGAGGGTGCTGGTGTTTATGGATCCCTCCGCCGTAGCTAGACTGTATCTGTAGCTCACCAAACCCCCTGTGCAGCGGTCCCAGCTCTACCGGAGGCCAGGCCGAACAAGTAATCCACTCTGTCCTCCGTCAGCTCGGTCCATAATCCACCGCAGATGCACTCTAGGCCCAGATCTGCTGAAGGCCAGTTCGTGTGTGAAAATACCATATTTGAAGCGCGACCAGTTCACGTTGTACATGCTTCAAGGTGCGAATGTGCACGCAAACAACTAGGTGTGTGTCGCGCTTTATAGTCACTCCTATCGCGTTCAGTGTGGACACAGCGTTAGACTGTTGGAGGACAGACTGACCACTTTTTTTTCACTCAGTGTTTTTCTCTCCTTAGAAGCTCCACCTGGTCTAGTATTCTGCTCAGCTACAATGCCCTGGTAGATAGGGAGTATCGGCTTGGTTGATGCTCCCAGTGATTGAGCATCCTCCATGTCATGCTGTGAAGTCTTGATATTCTAATGTATAAAGTACTTTTGCATAGGGGTGGGCGTTTTGCCAGACATAGAATATCACAATTTTTCAATGATGTTTTCAAGATTTCCATTTTATCACATTTTTTTTTAATGATGACAAGTATAACTTAAATTACAGATCAAATTAGAGAAACATTGAATAAATGAATGTATTGAAATTAGGGATAACCAACCCAATGCTAAAATACTTATATTGTTAACTCACACCAGAGATGATAAAAATGTACTGAAAATCCTGATTGAAACAGTTTATATATATATATATATATATATATATATATATATATATATATATATATATAATTTTTTGTTTTTCAAATAACCTAATTGAAAAATACATAAAAATCGTAAACGTATTTAAGTATAGATATATAAAATTTTAATCATGACTTGTCTAATAAAACAGAGGGGTCACATAAACTTACTTTAGTTTAAAAATATGATAGTGAGCAAATAAAATAAATCATAACATCTTTTAAAATTAAAAACTAATATGCAGCTGCTAATATAATGCAAGATGTATTGTGGAATCTATAATACAGTAATAAATACTCCTCATTGAGTGGGGTAAATACAGCTTTAACTGGTTCAAATGTATTTTGGAAAAATTACCTTGTCCGGAATACCAATGTTATGAACAGGCACACATAAAGCTGCCTAATAAAAACGTAAGTGATAACAGTGTAGTGTAAAACGGTAAACAAAGTGCTACTGCTACATAAGATAATGAAGGTATAGTGTAGTGTAATTAGTTCTAATTATTCTTCCATCCATCTCTCTGTGCATTCAGCATACATGCGTGGCATGGCGGTGTTTGAAAAACCCCCACTGCAATTGGGCAACTTGTAGTGCGGATTGTTTGCTGTCTGTGTCAGAGGGAGATCTTTCCCACGTTCATTTTGTGTATATTTCTATTAATTTGAAGGTTCTTACTGCTATACACAAACAAATAGAATTGGTTTTAAACTTTTTTTACGCCACAACAACATCAGTAGAAGCTCTGAGGAAGGCAACAGCTGTTGCCGAAACTGTCAGCAAGAAAAAGGTAAACATCAATTCTATTTGTTTGTGTACAGCAGTAAGAAGCTTTAAAATAATAGTGTTGTGATCGTTTCTGCTAGCATTTGCAGTTTGGGAAAGCACTAGGCACCGCTACTGCTGCTGTAGTCAGCTGTATAGCTTTAACTGCCAGCTGGCTCCAATTGCATTGTTTGGGATACCTTCTCTCCAAGTCTTTCAAAAGTTTATGGTGTGATCAATTGTCTTGATGCTCTCCATGCAAACTTAGCAACTGATTTTTGTTTGCTCTTTGTCGCCTGGTAAAAAACAAACCACTTCCATATAATGGACGAGGACTTTCACTTCAAAACAAAATCCTCATTTACGCTCTCACCCTAGCCTGACACCATGCTTGTTCACATTTTGTACATATGCCTATTGGGCGACGGGGACACTCAAATCTTTGCTAGCAAAATCTCCCCCAGGACCACTTCCATAATCCTCCGGAGCATTATTTTGCCAAATTACCCGACCCTGCCGTTTCTGCAACCAGGAGGTCTGCTTGGCATCTGAGATATACCAAGTTAGCTCTGTAAAGACAGGATCGACTGAAGTCGCTAGCTGCATCTGAATGCGTTCTTTTAAAATCAGCTTTGCGCTGCTGTTCCTCAATGGACTTGGCCCGTTTAGATTGTTCCTCCTTTTCCCTTCATCGTTTGCCTTGGACTGGCAGCGTGGATGAAGCCATCACCAGTAGGATAAATTTAGTTTGTCTGGATAGGGTGTAGGCTTCTGTAGAAGGTTTTAAACACAAGTTTAGACTTGTGTGAAATGGTTAGACCGATTCTTCTGTAATTGTTAAACCACCATTTGCTCATAGTTGGTAGCATCGGTGCACGCTGGTTGTTGCTGTAGCATGATTGTTTTTGTGTTCACTGGTTCTTGCTAAAGCGTTACTATATCTCCTATCTTTTAATATCCTTTCATTTTGTTGGTATGGTGTTGTTGCATGTCTTATTAAGGATGAATACTATTCACCCTGTGTTCTGACTCCAGATCACCCCCTGCAGACACACATACACACATATTCCACTTATGCTTTGAAGCAGTTTTTTCTAATTCTGGTAGTGTTAGTTTTCGATTGTATACGTTATTCCTTTTTAAATAGTTTGTAGACTGCATGATTTAGAGGAGATCGGCTGCTGTCACCGTGTTCATCTGTAAGATTAAAACAACTATGTTAATAAACCCTGTTATATTTTAAAGAGAAGGTCCCCTGTTTTATTGAGTGCATGTGAAATTATTGTTACTGCGTCCGAGTTCACCCTTTAGAAAAGAGACTGAATTAGTCTGGCTTATGTTAACGTTCTCCTGGATTTATAGGAGTGTTGCCCCAGTAGGTTTAATTAATAAATAAACTCATTGAATTTCATTGATCGTCATTTTAATATTAAAATATTATTCACGACTACTCCTGTTGAGGACATCCAGAAAACTTTCATGCACATTGTGCAGTTCCACAAGTATAGATGCAACACATGTATTTCATTGTCTCTTATCATGATATGAGGTAGACAGTAGCATGAAGGGTCTTCACCAATGACCCACTCTGGATGCTGTTCATAGCTCATTGCCCCAAGTGGGAACCGAACCTGTGCCAGGCTGGAATTGAGCTTGGGTCACCCTTTTGCCATTTCAGCCATATAAAGTAGACTTGCGGACTTCTACTGAAGGATGAAGATGAAGAGACCATTTCTGCTGTTACAGAACTGGACAATGCTGGGGGACCCAATGCTTAATATGTAATACACAGTAAAGAACCACACAAAAACGTAAAGGTGGAATTTTTACATATTAAATATTATACCAAATAATTAATAAAAGAATCATAATTTTTTGTTTCAGGAGCTGAATAAATGAGACACTAATTAATATGAACATTTTAATTGATTTTGACGAAATATAGAATAATCTAACCATAACGTGCTCTGGAGCAGGTTGTGTTCAGAGATTAACTTGGTATGGTTACTAACATACCTTGAAAGATACCTCATTTTTTGGAACTGAAAGCTGAGGTTATCCACAAATTTACCCAAAATTTATCCAGTTATGTCACATAACCTGTTTTCTGGAACGGACCCCTGGGGAGCCATCCGATGAATTCCTACTGCCAATTATTTCATGTTCTTTTTCTATAGATGACATATAAACAGAAATATTGCTGTGTCTAATTATATATATATTTTATGACATACTACTGACTCAAAGCAGATAGGCTATGTGATGGCTGTCCTTCTCTACTGCTGCCATTGCTAATTTACTTTTTCTTTAATATAGAAAGTACTCCTTGATAAGTCATTGATTCGTTCAATCATTCAAAGAGTTTCCTTAGGTAGCAAATATTGTATCAATTAGAATGATACAATTATGTTTGACTGTTTTGTTTTATAACTAGGATCAAATTTGAACGTATGTAATTTATGTAGAATCTGTGTGATGGGATTTAATGGGAACAATGTTTTTTTATATAAATTGTATCTTTTTGTAAAGTGCCTTGTGTTATTGTAAATTTAAACAGAATAAAGTTCAGTTTGACAGGCATTTAATAATTTGGTTTGTTATTTGAACTGCTTTTTGATTTTATCTGCCTGGCTCTGTCACATCTTTTTGTCTTTTCTTTTTTTATCTAATTGTTTCTGTTGTTCAGGAAACCATTGTCTCTGGTCTGTTCCCTGAGACAACATATTCTGTAAGTCTGACTGCCTACACTGCTGAGGGAGATGGAGCTCCTAGCAAAGCAACTTTCATTTCTACAAATGGCACTGGTATGTTGATGTTATAAATTGTTTTGTTTTGGCCCACAATGTAAAATGGTTGGATATTTTTGTTGCTCCAATCACTTTAGTATTTTAGCAAAAATAAAACAGTCTTTGATTATTAACAGACTGCACACGTGATTTGTATTTTAGCTTGGTATGCATCACAACGTTACTGTCCCTGTCTTGTTTTTAAGTTTTACCATGTAAACTCACTGACGAAGCAGAGAAGGTTTCAGATATTCATGTTTTGTTGAAGCAATAAAACAAGAAAATTTTATTGATTGCCTATAGGAGAGATATATTTATTTAGAAGATATATGCTGCATGGCAAAAAAGTTTGGTTGCCATAACATGAATTTATTACATAGTGTCATATCATGTTTAAGTCATGCAAACAATATTTTCAATTTTAACAATAATTAAGGTAAACATAATTAAGGTGTAGACATATACTGATAGAGGGCTAGAGCAATTTTAAAATCATGGCAAATCAGTTTGCTCTCAAAAACAAGATCTACCACATGGTGAAATGGATGCTTTTAAAAAATGCAGCATCCATTTTTTTTAAACACAGAAAAACTCTTATTACAAGGAGTTTAGTCATGTTTGTTGTATTACTATTTTAATTTAATCATGTTCCCTTATCATGATCGAATCACCATGATTTTCAAATCACCTCATCATTAGGCTATAGCACCTACCTGCAGCTCTGCAGGGCCATCTCTTTCTGTCTCACCCTCACCAGTGTCAACATGAACCTCATCTGATCCCTAATATAAAAACAGCAGATATGAATATGTTAAAGAAAAATATTGATGGGGATGTAGTGAACAGGCCAGAAGCATACATTCAGGGAAAACTCAGTTCTATATGTGGAAATTGTGTACCTTGGGTTTTATTATTAGAAAATGAATATCCTTTAACAACCATCTTCTATGCAGTACTTATGGTCAAATCAAATTTTCGTTGCATAGTAACATTAATAATAGTGTTGTGAATCACATTGGTTTAACGTCATAACGCTTGACAAACAATATAATAATCTTGAATCTTGAACTTCTGCTTCTGCATCAGTTCTGTTGCTTTTTCTGTGTCTCCGCTGCGTTCTCCAAGCCACAGACGGTCTCTGCAGATGACCGCTTATGCTGAGCCTGGTTCTGCTGGAGGTTTATTCCTGTTAAAAGGGAGTTTTTCCTCTCCACAGTCGCTTCATGCTTGCTCAGTGTGAGGGATTGCTGAGAAGTCATGACGCAATCTTCTGTGGTTCTGTAATTCCTAGATTAAACATTGTATTGTAATAACTCTTCTTGTAAAGTGCCTTGAGATGACATCTGTTGTGAAACGCCTCTATATAAATAAACTGAATTAAATTGAATTGAACAAAGTTCTTATCAAGTCAAGTTTTCTTTATTTTTCTTTCCTGGGAAAAAGAAATATAATCTTAGCTGGTGTCTTTTCATATTTGCTCTATCACAGCCTTTGGAATCCGGCCTCTCTCGCTCTGAGCCAGTTGGGGGCAGGGCTGCATCGTTGAGAGGCTGCTGACTCTTTCAAAAATAAAAGCATGCTACTAAAACATTTCAAAATCAAATATTTTTCTCTTCCATGGTTCTCAAATATTGGTGGGGACAAGTCCCTCCATCCCTCCCGTTTCCTAAGATACAGTACGATTATAATGGTTTCAGTAAAATCCAGGACTCTCAAAAACAAGAATTCTGGCCACCAGAAACCTGTTACTTCTTTGTATAAGAGGGGCTTCTATCCTCCGCTACCTGTAATAATGGCACCTGTTTGAACTCGTTATTTGTATAAAACACACCCGTCCACAACTTAAAGTCAGACTTCAATTTCCACCATAGCCAAGACCAGGCAGCTCTCTCACATCTCTGACACCAGGGACAAGATTGGACATATGCACAAGACTATAAAGAGCCGGTATGAAGACATTAAGTTTTGGAACAATTATTAGAAAATGGATAACTGACAATCACCCTCGACCTGGGGCTCCTAGCAAGATCTCACCTTGTGGGGGTCCACATGACCTTGACAACAAGGCAAGGCATTTTATTTGAATAGCCCACTTTCAACGACAAGGTAATTCGAGGTGCTTTACATAAATTGCTGGTAAAGAAACAAGCAAAACATCAGACAAGAATCGAGTGTAAAAGGCATTAAAAGTACAAAAGTAATTACGACTTTAGAGACTATTTGGAGGTGAAATTTGACTAGTTTCAGAATAAAAGATGGAAAACATAACCTTTACCGTTATTTTTGCCGCTGAATACCTAGTAACAAGAGCGGGCTTTTCGCGGTAGGGTGTTTGCTTTCAGAATGTCGGGTAAAGTTCCGGAAAAGCTGGAGGTCTTTGAGCGCACATAGTATCGACACATATACATATCCCTCGTCCCTCGTTTATTGTGGGGTTATAAATAATACTGAAGAAGATAACATCATAAGATTTAAAAAAACATTATGGCGGGGTAACGTTCTAAAAATAACCTGTGACAGGCAAAACCTCTGAAGTAGTCGTCTTTATCTTTTACAATTATATGTGTTTTAAGGCTGTACGGACCTCGCCATTCACTTTAAACCCTTCTCAGAAATACATTAACATTTACTCACATTCCTCGCTAGTTTAAATACTCCTAAAGCTCAAACCTTTCTAGATTTTAAAACATAAAAGTATTAATATGACAGTCTTTCTTTGTCTGCGCTGGTTTTTTTGCCATACGGGTGCGTCTTTTTCCAGTAAATGTAGCGGTGCAGGGTCCGTTTCCGAGTGTTTTTTTTTCTCTTCTGGACGAAAAGATTCTTGGCAGGAGACACGACCCAGAGGAGATTGACAATTGCCTCCAATCAATCAAAATGCAGAACACAATGCTAGTTATTACGCTGTGGTGTCATTGAGTAGCTTGTATGCTTGTAAGCATTTAAAATTGTATTTAAAAAATCTGCGTAACAAGAATGGTGAACCGCCCCAGGATGGAGCCTTAGGGTACCCCACATATAGTGGCCCCCCATGGCAGTGGGGGGAAACATATCATCCTTGTCACCCTCTAATATGAGGAACCCGGAGTGTCTTCAAGATCATCCTATGGTGAAGGTCAGGACTGAGAAAAAGCAAGCTAGTGTTTGGTGATTGAGAAAAAAAAAGTAACTGGGTCCATTTCATGAACAGTTAAGCTACATAACAGGTGGTAAGTAACCGAAGTAAGAAAAGATGATTGAATGCTACTTATGGAGCGTCCGACATGGGCATTAGATTCATCAGCCAATCAGTACTGGCATAATAAGATCAATACTTCTGTGGAATCTGTGGAGGGGCATATCCCATAGTGAGACACTGAAACAAAAGTTAAGAAAGAGAACTTGTTAGTAACCAGTAGAAAGGTGTGAAAGGGGTTCAGAAATCAGAATAACAGTTTAATTGCTATATTACCAGTGTTTTTTTTCTTTTAAGTAATAATTGGGAGAGGGGTAATTGTTATACTATAATATTTTTTTAATAAAATGAAAAAAACATTTATTTAAATTACTTTTGTTGCAGTGCCTGGAAAACCAAGTATGAGGATCAGCACAATAATGGGAACTACTGCTATGATCCAATGGCAGCCTCCTAAGGAAATGATGGGAGAGCATTTAGGCTACAGACTGCAGTACAAGAGAGCAGATGAGGAAACTTTGACTGTCAGAGATTTTCGAAAGACAGATGATCATTTTACCCTCACCCGCCTCCTTAGAGGAACCACATACATTTTCAAACTGTCTGCTAAAAACCAAGCCGGAATTGGGGAAGAATGTATAAAGGAAATAAGCACCCCAGAAGATATACCCAGTAGCTACCCCCAGAATCTGAGAGTGGTAGGCCTCGCCTCCACTTCCGCCGTGTTGGCTTGGGATCCTCCTCCTCTTGTCAACAGGAATGGAAAGATTGTGAAATATGTAGTGGTGTATCGGGACATTAACAGCAGGCACAACATCACTGACAGCACAACAGAGACAAAAATGCCTGTCCTGGGTTTGCAGCCTGACACAACCTATGACATCAGAGTCCAAGCTTTAACCAACAAGGGAGGAGGACCTTTCAGCCCCAGCATCCAAAGCAGGACCATGTCAACATCTATGCCAGGTGAGCTTGACAAGCATACGAGATGACAAAGGCAAATTTAATAAGAATAGAATAGAAAGAATTATCCTTTATTTTCGTTACTTGAGGGGACATTACATTTTTCAGTACAACCCATTCAAGAGTAAACAAAAAAACAACACATAGACAGAAACGGCAGCAGTGGTAGAACGAGCAGCACTCCATATGCAAATGAGGGGGTGACAATAGGTCAAGGTGGATGAGGAGAAAAAAAGGGCCATCTCAGCCATGCCTGCCAACAGAGGATGTAGCGGAAGTACTAAAAAACACTCAGTACATCAAAACACATATTTCAGACGGTCACAACATAAGAGAAGGCAGGTGGGCATATGATGAAAATTACAAACCTATCATCGGGTGTGGCGACCTGTCCTGCCCCATGTAATGGGTCAGGACAACCACAAGCGGGAAGTGGTCCATTAGTTCACCTAACTTGGCCGACAACTTCTTCTTGTACGCTGAAATCAAAAAATGGATTGGTACTGCTGCAACAACTCTGGGACAATTGACTACTCGTGTCTGGGAGAACCCCAAGCTGATAACTACCACCAAGATGGCAGTGTACAGTGCCTGCATTATCATGGTAAATGGTAAATGGACTGAACTTATATAGCGCTTTTCTAGTCTTACTGACCACTCAAAGCGCTTTACATTGAAGCCACATTCACCCATTCACATTCCCATTCATACACTGACACCCAAGTGATGTGCCTTGCCCAGGGGCACATCAACGTGTGACTGGAGGAAGCTGGAATTGAACCTACGACCCTTGCAAGCCAACTCTACTCTACCACTGAGCCATAGTCCATAGTCCTCCTATTTAGAAGTGAAACCTGGACAAACTCTAACACAGAGGTCCTTTAGTGTGCAGGTCTCCCCACCATGCACACACTACTCAGGCAATGCAGACTGTGCTACATTAGCCTTGTGCGCCATATGGATCATATCTCCAAGGAAATATTCTACACAGTACTCACTACTGGCAACAGACCCAATAGAATGCCCACAGCTGCGTTATAAAGATTTATCCAAGTCTGACATGAAAGCTCTGAACATCAACACAGCAAGATGGGAAGGTGTTGGAGCCGATTGTATTAGCTGGTGCTGTCTGATCCACAAACAGCTGAGGAACAGATGAAGAAGCTGGCGGAAGAAAAAAGAGCCAAGCAGAAAGAAAACAAGCACAGAGATCACCCTGCAACCAACAACACCTGCTCCTTGTGTGGCAGGGACTGCCATTCCCACATTGGACTCACCAGTCACAGATTGTACAATGTACAAGCCACAACATCACGTTCCTTAGGCACAATTTACATAGTCAGCCATGACTGTAGGAGGCCTACTATGACAACTTTTTAAGTGGGAAACTTTGCAAAATTGGTGGCTGCCAAGTTCTCTTTGACCCATGATAGATAGAAACCCAAATCAAAAGAATATTTAGGACAGTATGGAAAACTTAAAAAAAAGAAACTAGGGATTTCTACATTTACTTTGAAATTTATTTTACTGCAGACAATATGAACATGAAATATTTCATGTTTTGTCTAGTCAACTTAATTTTATTTGTAAATCTACATCCTTTGCTGTTATTCAGACCGGCAACACATTCCAAAAATAGGTTGAAACAAAAGCAATTTAGGGCAAAGAATTAAGGAAAATTTATTTAATGATAATGTGAAACAAAAGTGATATCAACAGGTGATTGTAATTATGATTTGGTACAAATGGAGCATCCAAGAAAAGTCTAATCCTTTAGGAGCAAAGATGGGCTGAGTATCGCCAGTTTTTCCATCAGATATGTGAGAAAATTATTGAAATGTTTAAAAACCAATGGCCCTCGAAGAAAGATAGGAAGAGCTTTGGATATTTCACCTTCAACAGCACATAAAATAATTAAAAGACTCAAGAAATCCGGACGAATTTCAGTGGGACAAGGGCGCAAGTTAAGGTGAATAACCTTGGTCTCCGTTCCCTCAGTCGCTACTGCATCAAGAATCATTATTCATCTATAAGCGATATCACCACATGGACTGAGGACTACTTCGGCAAACCATTGCAAAGTAGCACAATATGTAGTTACATCCACAAATATCAGTTAAAACTGTACTATGTCATAAGATTGCCTTATGTTAAAAGTGTCCAGAAGCACTGTGGACTTCTCTGGGCTGAGAGGCATCTATCTGGGCTGGATTAGCACACAGTGGAAACATGGACTGTGGTCAGATGAATCAGGATTGCAGGGATATATTGAGAGAAATTGACGCTGTGTGTTCTGGACCAAATAAGAATAGGATCATCTACACTGTGAGCAGCAACAAGTCCAAAACCCAGGGTCTGCCATGGTATTGGGGTTGTGTCAGACCCCTTAGCAAAGGTAAGTTGACCTTCTGTGATTGAACCATTAATGCTGAAAAGTACCCAGAGACATTTGAAGACAATATGCTGCCTTTTCCAGGTACACCAATGTATATTTCATCAAGACAATACAAACCAGATTCTTTACACATTACACATTAAGCCCTGGTACGGCTACTTGACTGGACAACCTGCAGTCCCCACTCGTCTCCAATAGAGAATGCATGGAACATTTTAAAGTGCAAAATGTGACAACAAAGACCCCATACTGTGGCCAACTTAAGACTTGTTAGCAAGAAGAATGGCACAAAATGACACCTGAAACGATTTATCACATGGTGTCTTCGGTCCCTAAACATTTTTAAGTGTTGGAAACGAAATAGAAACATTACAAAGTGATCAATGCTTTACTGCTCCAGCTTTTTTTGAAATGTGTTGTAAGAAACAAAATTGGAATACGTGTTTATTTTGAAAAAAAAATAGCAATAAAATTCACAAGGAACACATTGATTTTCAATGTAATACATGTCAGAGAGAGAGAGAGAGAGAGAGAGAGAGAGAGAGAGATAGAGAATGTGATGTGTGAAATGTAACCAGTTATAATATTAAGTAAGTAAAAATAAAATTATCATTATCTTTCCTCAGTGTTTTTAAAAAACTTTGGTGTGAAGGCTGTGATGACAACTTCGGTTCTGCTGACCTGGGAGGTGCCAGACACACACAAACCTCAGATTCAACTCAAGGTAAATTTGGCTAAAATATACATGGTTACATTACACGTCACACCACTGACCAGTGAAATGTCTCAGAATCTACTCCACAGTGATAGCAAAAACTAAAGAGACTGTGGCCAGGTTTACAAGTGGATAAATTTGAGACTTTTTAAGATGACAACATTTGACACTCCTGTTCTTTCATGGTATTAGAAATGTAACGCAATAGTTAAATCAATTTACTTCTAAAAGAAAAACAAAACAGTTTCTTTTTGTGATGTGATGTTTGGCTAGTAAAAAATACAAACTTTTCTAATTCTTTGGCCATCTTATTATTCCTGCAGGGTATCTGATCATTGGCAGGGCGTAACTGTTTATTGCTTTGGACTTGTTCTTTCCATTGAGCAGGCTTCTTAGGACTTGTCTCACTCTGAGGTATTTGGCTGTTGCTGCTTCCCTTGTTGCCTGTTCAAGGTTGCCATTTGCCTGTGATATTCCCAGGTACTTGTAACTGTCCTCAATGTCTGCTATTGCTCCCTCTAGGAGTGAGAGCCCTTCACTGTGGACTACCTTGCCTCACTTTGTGACCATCCTACTGCATTTGTCAAGCCTGAATGACATCCTGATGTCATTGATGTTGATCCTAGTGGTGTAGATCAGGTTATCAATGTCCCATTTGCTCTTACCATACAGCTTAAGTTCATCCATGTAGAGGAGGTGGCTGATCGTAGCCCCATTCTTTAGGCGGTCTCCATAGCAAGTCTTGTTGATTATTTGGCTTAGGGGGTTCAGACCTGTGCAGAATAGCAGTGGGGACAGAGCATCACCTTGGTATATGCCATACTTGTGCAAGTGGCTTGCCATTCGCCTCAATGGTTATTTGTAGGCTTTGTTGTAATAAATGCAGGCAAGTGTACAGGTTGGTCTTAAGAGATTTGTTGTCTTGGACAACTGTTCTTTCAACCAGGAGCTGGTGTTTAGCACCTCTGGTATTTATACCAACGCCCTTCTGTGCTTTTCTCATGTATTGATCCATGTGCCTGCTTATCTTAGCCGTGATGATGCCTGACATTAGTGTTGGGGAATTTACCAAAAATGTTGCTATTTGGCTATTAATAGTGAAAGCACTGCTTATGGCTGTCAATAAGATAAATAATTTCTGAAAAAGTATTAATATTTTCGGGGCACCACCTTTATCAGGAACTATTTTAATAGTCAAATGTCTGTCAGTCTCATAATCTGAAGGAATTCATTCTTTACAGCCTATTGACTATAAACCTTTCCGTGTGTGTGTGTTAAACAAGAAACGACAACAGTTACTTCCTAAAATACAAAATTTATTCACAAAAGGAAAAATAAAGACATTTTTATCACCAGGCTAGAAAAAGAAGAAAAAAATAATTAAAATAAATGAATACTTAAAAGAACACAAAAAATGAATATGTAATAAGTTGAGAAACCATTATGATTCTGGAGGAATCTGGGTCCTTTAAGAGCCAAGGCTTGATCTGCAGACGCTGGAGTGAAAGATGAATTAGTTTTACTAGTTGTAATTAGTTTAACTAATTTAGCACCATTAATTTATGTATAAACCAATAAGACAATGTCAGGAAAATCAACATTCTCTCGTTAATCTGGCTAGCAGCGCTGGTAAGCTCCTGGCTCGTATGGAGAGGTCTTTGGGTTCCTTTGGAGCAAGTTTCTGCCAGAAACTTGGGCCTCTCTCCACCAGCGAAGGAAGATGGTTGGAGATTATCTTCTGTTGCTCCCTAGGCCGGCAGCAGCGTGCAGTTATGTGCTGCCTCCTTTTCCCGTTTTCTCTTCCAGTATCTTTCAGTTTCCAGCCTTGGTGGGTCTACTCTGCTTCTATTGCCCTGCCACTGAGCGTACAACTTTGCTGGTTGTGTAGCAAAACATCTGTTTATTAGAGAGAGAGATTAAAATTAAACTTTACTTGCAGAAACTTTTCCATCAAAATATTCTCACATAGCATAAAAATGTATGCCATAAAACATAAGAAACATACAGATTAAACCACAACATTAATAAATTGGTCGTCGGTCAAAGTCAAGACAATCTGGTTTGCAAAATGAAATGTAGACTCCCCTACTGTCTGACAAAAGTGATACAAGTTAATCAGGGTTTAAAATGTTACCTTAGTTGGGTGACTGGATGTTGCATAAGTTGCAACATGTTGCATCTTCACCTTTTACCTACGAGTCCCAGTTACTAACTCAGGGTTTCTCTTCCTTTGATGTGTTCACCGACACTATAGAAGTGGGCAACCAGTTAAGGTGAAAACATGTGTTTCCATAAAACCATAAAGCCGAAAACAGGAGGCTTTAACAGCGGAAGCTGTCATTCGAGTTCCAACTCTCCATCAAAAGACTCCATGGCCATAACATCTGCTTTCAGAAGGCCAGTCTACACTACAGAGTGGCATGCATTGCTTGCGATAGTGCAACAGAGTTATGCTTCCATATGGAAACTCTATCTTGTACCGAAAAATCCGAATAGGGAGCCTAAGTTATGTCTATGAGTCCCCTACAGTTAAAAGTATGAATGAGATTCAATGAAGCAATAGAATAAAATGAAGTTATTTTCTGATCCTGTCTGAAATCTGCCATGGATTTACATTTTGAATGAAGGTATAGCATTTATTTTGACAAACAGAAAAAGTTACTTTAGGTTTTGTGTGAAAACACAGAGTAGACTACAACTGAAGTTGAAGACAAATGGCCATGGGTTTAGCAAGCTTCTCATCCTTCCACCATAAATCTGGCCATGTGGTAAATGGTAGCTTTGCTGGGGGAGAGTAGTCGATGGAGTGAGAGCCAGCATGCAGGACAAACTCTTCATCCTCTTACTATTTCAAGTGGTACATAGTGCCAGCTAGCGTTAGCTCAATGACATCATACCTGTCACTTCTGATTTAATTACAATTTTTATATGCAAAGAAATATCAAAACCCACAACAAACACACCTGAAATGCATATCACTAATTATCATTTAAATTAAAGTACATCACATGTGTGATTCAGGGCCAAAAACAAAGCAGACCAGAAAATAACTTTTATTGCTCTATTGACTTTCATTCATTTTTATTTTTTTTTGACCAGGGGACCCATGGGTCCACAGGAAGGGGAGGAGAATTAGGCTCTTTTTGACTCTATTGATAGTATTGCCAATTTAGTGACCGTTTCACTATTTCTCACTACTTTTCAAATCCAATTAACTTTTATTCCAAAAAGCAACTAGCAACAAATCTACCCACATTTCTGACTAACGTTAGCTACTTTTAGTGAACTTTGTCTCAGATATTCCCTGCAGATTAGAGACCCAACTGGCTGTACTTTTGATCCGTCCTTCAGTAATGAAGAACGGATCATGTGCATGCAGCATGATCACAAATCATACACCTTTCCCAGTTTTTATGTATGCGTAGGCAGAACCATTATCCGTCAACGCAAAGGCTGTCCATCACTCACGCAAGCACAAATGGAGTAGAGACCCATTTTTTTATTATCTGTCGAATGCAACGGAGAGCGCACATCTGTGATTGGTCAACCCAACATCAGCCCCAGATAATTATACTAGAAAAGTGCTCTGTAGTCGATGTAATTAGTAATTCAATACAGCTTTTGGGCACTAGATGCTTTCTATTGCAAGGCTATTTTATCTAATATGGTCTTTTGATGATTTTGAACACTGGGAGGTGTAGAGGACAACAAAACAGACCGTTTGTGTTTGTTTCTATGAATTTTTGGAGTTTTCTATGAGTTGTACTTCTAGTAAAAAGCTTTCCAGCCATATCAAAACTCTCTGTCAGTCATTGCTCCTTGACTGGATTATCATTTACAAGCTGAAGTAAATAAACTATCGTCAACCAGAGACGTGACTGCAGTGGTAAGCAGACCTGCCAGAGAAGGTCAGCACCCCTTGCTGTCGTGGTGAGGAATGCCTTGCAACATTGACACATAGAAGTAGAAAAGGAGAAGTAGAAAAGGAAAACATCTCCGTCAATACATATGCATGTGGGTGTAAACTTGCTGATTGAGAATAATAAACTAGGCATTATTCTGCATCGCACACCTGTGGTGCTTTGGAAATATATGGTGAGTTCAAGGACATTTAAAACGTATAACAAAAAACACTGAAAATAATAACTTAAGCCACAAACTTGTGTTTAATGGCGATTGCCAAGCAATGTTTGGCGCATACTGAATAAGCCCTACTTATTTTTACATAGTACTAACAAACAAAAGCTATAATCTCTTGGTTAACTTTGTCTTCTTTAAACTTATCAGCAATTTTTTTATACTAGAAATTTTGTTTAAAGGTTCTTGGATGTCCAGTTGTTATTTGAAATCTTGAAGCTGCTGCTGGCAGAAGCAACCAGAGCCAAGCAAACAATGCTGAGGAAGTAATTCCAAAAAGAGGACTCACATCTGTAGTTTATCAGCTTTAAAAGGTCAGACGAGAACCAAACAGCATATCCTTTACAAGCGCTATTGCGAGTAACCAGTAGGGGGGAGTGTTGAGTACTATTTGACCGTCTGTATGTACACAGGGTTATCGGCGGCAAAACCAGCAGGAAAGAAATCAAAAATAGCGTTAAATATGTTTTACATACCATCTACGATGCTTCTGCCGTCTTTTTTTCTGTTCTTATCTGAGTATTAACCAGCTAATAATCTCCTATGGTCGCCATGTTTATTTTACTTATCTGGCACTAATCCGGTCTGAGTCTGTACTCTGCCCCTAGCGGGATTCTTCAGTACTACAAGTAAAGCCAGTACAGTTCTCAGAGAGCTGGACAGGGCCGTAGAAGGTCGAGCAGGTTCACCCTGAGCATCTATGATGGTCTGGGGAGGCATATCCATGGAGGGACGCACAGACCTCTACTGCCTAGGAAATGGTGCCCCAACTGTCATAAGGTATCGAGATGATATCCTTGAACCCATTGTCAGACCCTACGCTGGTGCAGTAGGTCCTGGTTTCCTCCTAATTCACTACAATGCCCAGCCTCATGTGGCAAGAGTATGCAGGCAGTACCTGGAGGATGAAGGAATTGAAACAATTGAATGGCCTTCACGATCCCCTGACCTGCCCTGTTGCCAGTATCTTGCTAAATATTTTGCGGTCGCAGTTCAATAATGTTATTGGTCTCCAGTTTCTTGTGGGACATTATGTTTCGGTCCATTAGGCGCCACCCGGTTGCTCCTCTGACTGTACAGCTCAGGATGGTTGAGAGAGCATACGTCTACATAAATAATATGACTACCAATTTTTAGAATAATCACTGTCATCACTAAAGATAGTTTATATGCCTACCATTTCTTCAAAGTACAACTTTCATACATTTTGGATCTGCAAATTATTATAATTATGAAATTAATAATGCTCCTTCCAGATTCTGTACAACCACCATAATGTGGAGGTTCCAGGTAATCTGAAGAGGAAACTTATTACACAGCTACAGCCCGATACAGAATATTCCTTCGTGCTGATGAGCCATGGGAATGGTTCTGGTGGCCTCAAGCAACAGGTTTCCATTCGAACAGCTCCAGACCTGCTGTTAGGGAAGCCAACTCAGTATCGGCCCAGTTTGGATGAAGACAGAGTGACCATTATTCTGCCTGAGGTCCCGACTGAAGCCCATATAAGGTATGTGGTTTGTGTCTAAAACAGGCTGGGGAGAATAATACAGATTTAAACATACAGAGAAAGTAAGCAAATGCATATTTTTTATTTTACTTTAGTTCAGGGGTGCCCAAAGTCAGTTCTCATTAGTCAGTGTCCAGCATGATTTAGTTATTTCCCTGGTTCAGCAAAGCTGAATCAAATGATGACTCATTAGTATACCTCTGTAGAAACTGAGGACGTAGATGGACTATTGATTCAGTTGTGTTGGAGAAGAGACTCATCTACATCTCTCAGGACACTGGCCCTTGAGGACTGGATTTGGACACCCCTACTTTAGTTGTAGTGTTATTTTGGCTTCGTACCACAGATGCACGACTATCTTTGCTTTTAAGTTACTATCATTTAGCTTCCTACGTTCATAAATCCAGCAGAGTTTAAGAAGGTCAGTTATAAAATTCTCATAACAGGAAAATTGAGCAGTAGCATTAGATCAAACTTACCTATTGATATACAGTACAAGCCTTTTCTTTCAGCCATTCTTACTTACCCCTTTATCTAAATTATTTTGGTTCCATTTTGCTAATGGAGTCATAACCTATAATTTTTACTTTTCCAAGTGAAAACATGTATATTATGGTTTCTTAATGATTTTACACTGACCAGGAAGCCAATTTTTAAAAATAGAGCATTTGTTTACCCTTAGCTTCCTCAAAAAGCCCATGTGCATCCCCAAATGCATATGCACTCATACTGTACACAAGATCTCAGTTTCTCTCCTGTCTTGACTCCAAACCGGAACGATATATCATATGGTGTTTCTCTACTGGTATGACTCAGGTTGGCACCTTTTATTCTCCACTGGCAGAAGTCGTTTTAAGCCGCTACTATTTTTGTACCACCTTCGCTGTGGTTCCAGACGTGCTGAACTGGTACTGATCCGACGGCGAACCTTTGTACGGCGAGTGGATATTTAGTGTTTGCTGAAGAACAATAACATTAAAAACCAGTGCCATGATCCAATCAGAGGTGCAGCATTTCTGAGTTTGTTGGCTGAAGAGAAGATTCAGTGTGAGTTCGATGGAGCTACTTGCTGTGAGAGGGTGGACAAGGTGGACTCGGAGCTCACCACGGTTTGGAGCTGATGGCTCTCACCACCAGAGAAACGGAGAACACTGAAGTCCTGAAATAGTAGTCTTGTACCCTCGATGAGAAGCAAATCTCATGCCACTTCTATATATTTTTAACAATATTAACCAATTCAGTTGCTTATCAATTCAATTCATTTTTATTTTTATAGCGGCAATTCACAATTCAATTCAATTCAGTTTATTTATATAGCGCCGTTTCACAACAGATGTCATCTCAAGGCACTTTACAAGAAGAGTTATTACAATACAATGTTTAATTTAGAAATTAGAGAACCACAGAAGATTGTGTCGTGGAATTCTCAGCAATCCCTCACACTGAGCAAGCACGAAGCGACAGTGGAAAGGAAAAACTCCCTTTTAACAGGAAGAAACCTCCGGCAGAACCAGGCTCAGCACAAGCGGTCATCTGCCGAGACCGTCTGTGGTTTGGAGACTACAGAACAGAGACACAGAACAGAGACACAGAAAGAACAACACAGCTGATGCAGAAGTTTGTTGCAGGACGTGGAGAACTTTCCGTCACTGCAATCCCATCTTAGTCAGGGTCGTCAAGCAGGGCGGGTCAGGAGCACCTACTGTAGGAAGAGACTAAGAGAAAACAGGTTAGCGCTTGAATTGACAGCACATCATGCAGTTGGGGAGAAGTAGGAGAGAAAGTAGGAACAGACCCTAATAATGTCCTCCAACAGCCTAGCCTAAAGCAGCATAGCTACTAACATTAACCTGTCTCCTAGCTACTAGGAGACCTAGCTACTAACACTTTCTACCTGGCTTACATTAACCTATCTCTACCTAGCTACTCTACCTCTTCCTATCTCTTCCTAGCTTTTGATACTCTACCTGACTACTAACATTAACCTGTCTCCTAGCTACTAGGAGACCTAGCTACTAACACTCTCTACTTGGCTTACATTAATCTATCTCTACGTAGCTACTCTACCTCTTCATATCCCTTCCTAGCTTTTGACACTCTACCTAGCTACTAACATTAACCTATCTCTTCCTAGCTACCTGTCTAACTGTCTCTAAAACCTATTAACATATCTCTAACTGTAAGCTTTGTCAAAGAGGAAAGTTTTAAGCCTAGTTTTAAAGATATACAAATTGTCTGCTTCACGAACCAACCCTGGGAGCCTGTTCCATAGGAGGGGAGCCTGATAGCTGAAAGATCTGCCACCCATTCTACTCTTAGAAATCCTAGGAACTACCAGTAAACCTGCAGTCTGAGAGCGAAGGGCCCTGTTAGGAACATATGGAAAAATCAGATATCTTATGTTCAATGGAGCTTGATTATTAAGGGCTTTATATGTGACGAGGATCTTGAAATCTATTCTGGATTTAACAGGGAGCCAATGGAGAGAAGACAAAACAGAAGAAATGTGATCTTTCTTTTGTAATATTTATCAGAACTGTTGCTGCAGCATTTTGGATCAACTGAAGACTTTTAATTGCATTTTGTGGACTTCGTGATAATAACAAAATTACAGTAGTCCAGCCTTGAAGTAACAAATGCATGTACTAGTTTTCCTGCATCTCTCCCGGACAGGATGTTTCTAATTTTAGCAATATTCCGGAGGTGAAAGAAAGAAATCTTAGAAACCTTTTTAATATAGGATTTAAATGTCATGTCTTGGTCAAAAATTACACAGAGGTTCTTTACATTATTACCAGAGGCCAGTTTAATGCCATCCAGATGAAGTGATTGACTTGGTAGTTTCCTTTTTAAAGCTTCTGGTCCAGAGACAACAACTTCTGTCTTGTCTGAATTAGGGCTGGGACGACGCGTCGGCGTAATCGATTACCTCGACACGTAAACTACATAGACGCAAAAAATGTGCGTCGATGCGTCATCACTTTCAAAACAAACATGGCGGAAGCCAGTAGTTGCAGCATGAGTGAGTCAGTCGACTTAAAAATACCTCCATCCAAACTTGCAGTTCTAAGGTATGGAACTATTTTAAAATAAAGGCAGTGATTTTGTCATCTGCCGGCTTTGCAAAATGGAAACGGCTTATAAAACCACGATGGCTATGCACCAGCACCTCAAACAGCGACATCCAGGAGTAGTTCCAGCAAATGATTAAACACCGTTAGTTTTCAACTTTTTTACTAATGCTATGTATTTTACCCTATAAATCACATACACGAGCACACACACACACACACTCATATACAGAAATTAACACTCAACCTCTTTAAAAGCAAAACTTATTTAAGCTTCCTAGCTGCGTCTGGTGTACGTTACTGCTATCTGCTTTGTTGGTTTTTATTTGTGACCCGTGTTGGCAGAATGAGTCGGAATTTGCACACACTGATTATGAGCAAAAGCCGAAAATGTCAGTGTTATTTGGTCGCGGTTTACATGTTTGTTAACAAAGGTAATGCACTATCTACGCGCTAAATGTAGCCGTTGTGGACATTAATACAACATTGTTTAAGCAAACGGACAACGAATTCTTGATTATCAGGTTTAATAATGCCTCATCCTGTTTGAATACTAGTTTTTACTTAATGCTCCTCCAGTTTGTTGGATTCAAAGTTGCCATCTAATAACTAGAAAAATGTGCAGCATTTTATTGTAATGAACAACGCCTCTCTCCCTGTTTATCTTTTTCTTTTTTTTTTTTTGCAAAACTTGTTTTTGAAACAAGAGAAAATGCAGCAAAGTAAATGTTTTTTGTGAATGAACAGCACTTTTTTGTTTTAAGTGAATGTTAAATTTTGTGTTATATTTTTTGGGTATTTTCTTTCCTTTTTTCATATGACTTGGTTGCACAACATTTAACTTCTGTTTAAATGTAACCTCTAATACTACAACTTTATTTTGAATTTTTTTTTTACAATTAAAATGTGTTCAAATGAAGAAATGTGTAATTTTCGTTGGAATACATAAATTAATAAATGTCAAATTTCTATACAAATTAAATAATGGGTAAATAATCGATAATCGAACTGAATAAACATCGAATTGAATTGAAAAATTAATCATTAGATTGATCGATGCATCGAAAAAATAATCACTAGATTAAAAAAAACGTCCTCACATAACTCCATTGTTGACATGTGGTTGTTTTCTCTCTCTCTCCTCTGCACATCTTGGCCCATTGACCTTGCGCGTGCACGGAAAACTAAGCGCGGCTTCAAGACCAATCAGAAAGGGAGGGCCCCTCTCTCTCTTTTTTCTTACAAAGTCCAGACTATCACTTTAGGAAGGAATTTTTCTCTTTAGCGTAAAAGACTGCAGGCTCTCAAAATATCCATCCTTATCAGTGGACCACTACCCCTGGGAGCTGATGAGCAGTTTAGTCAGCTATGAATGCTTCACAGATTCTTAAAGAGCTATTGCACTGACTGTTCAAATAATTATTTTAAAATTGGAGGTGGTGCAAATCATCGTCTCACATGCAATGAGTCTTATCTACACAAATTTGGGCTGAGATTAATGACCTCAAACAAGTTTTCATTTGGGAACTACACATCTTTGGTTGTTGTTGCTAAACATAATATAACTCTCCCTAACATGAGATAACTGTCCTAGCTGACTATGACATAGAAGTCACAGAGATTACCAGAGAACAGACTCTTCCTGACTCCCAACCAGCTCAGAAGGGCACTATGGAAGATGTACAAGTAGAGAAAACTCCACCTGCACAAAAAGTATTCACATCAGTGATAAGAAAATCCTCTGCCTCTCAGTTTAGAGAAGTGCAAGAGCTGCTACCTGCTGCAGTTACAGTGGCAGGCCTCGCAAAGTCAGCTCCTAGAACAGGAGCAACAATAAGATGCACCTGATGCAGATAGAGGCGCTCAAAAATCAACTAGAAGACATGTAAATATATCAGGGAAATGGGACAGCAAGTTTCCTTCCCTCCCGAGGAACTGGACGGGGCGCAGCATCAACACAGGTAGACGTGGTTCTGATCACTTAGTGACTAGTGACAGATTAAAACATGTTGGAAATGACCGATGAAGGTAGGAAATTGTCGGCGAAGAATATAAAGTCCCATATAAAAAATCTTAAATAAGAGGTAGGCCTACTCCATCCGCCTCTGTCTCCCCTTGGATCAGATTATGAATTAATAATTGTATTTAATAATGTGAATCCGACCTGCTGTATTTACCCTTGAAATTAGTTTAATTCAGGCTAGTTCATATTCAAAATGGCCAAGTGAATAGAGAATGGCAATAGATTTTAAATTAAGAGTAAAACGTTTTCTTCCTTAAATTAGTCAATCTTAAGGAGAATACAATTCATGTTTTTTTTCAGTTCTCAGACAATATGGGTTTGTTTCCTCTCTGCTCTAGAAACATTTGTTTCTTTAATATATATAATGTGCACTGTAATGCATCTTGATATGCTAAACAAATAAATCAAATAAATGATTATGAGTAATAAATATATAATAAAATATGTATATTTTTTGAATGTTTACAATTTTTTTTATATAGAGATAAAAATATTTTGAGTGATGATCAGGGGTGTGTCTAGAGAGCTTTTAAAGGGGGCCAGTTATGATCTCGGTCTGTCCCACCAAAATAAAAGCTGGACTGAAATAGGTGCGGGGCCTAGAATGAGTGACAAACACCAGAGTCACAACATGGCGTCAGACAAAGATGTACTTCAACATAAATACATAAAACCCATAAATTAATTACTTATTTGTCTCTTCTCTCAATAAAAACATTATCTACAAAAATTTAATAAATCTAAATAGATTTAAAACTGGAAGCACATGAATACATTTGCTCCTTGGTTGCGGGGTGGGGGGATGCTGATGAAACCTTGTCTAGGGTGCAAAATACCCCAGGTTTGAACCCATCCAAGCACTAAGTAAATGCATTGAGCAAATCAACAGATGGATGTGTCATAACTTTCCCTAACTGAATCAAACCAATACTGAAGTAGTTATCTTTGGACTTAATGAGGAACAATCTGGAGTCAACAGACATCTTATAGACAGCTTACAGTTAATACAGGTAGAAACTACTGATCAGGACCGTAATCTATGTGTACTAATGGAGTTAGACCTGAGCCTCCATGGTCACATAAAGACAATAACAAGGTCAGCCGTCTATCACCTGAAGAGCATGTCTAGAATTAAAGGACTAATGACACACAGGACCTTGAAAAACTAAATGCGTTTATATTTAGCCAGATTGATTACTGCAACAGGACAGGTTTTCCTAAATAGTCAATCAAACAGCTGCAGCTGATCCAGAACACTGCTCCTGGCATCCTCACTAGAACCAAGAAAGTAGAACCCATCACCCCTGTTCTAAAATCCTTCCACTGCCTCCCTGTAGCTCAGAGAGTAGACTTATAATACTCCTATTGGTTTATAAATCATTAAATGGTTTAGCACCAAAGTATGTAGAAGACCTGTTGTCACTATACTAACCCACCAGAGCACTCCAACTCCAGGTCTTACTACTCTGGTTGACAAAACATCCCTAGATTCAGGACCAAACATGGAGAAGCAGCTTTCAGTTTCTATGCTCCTCAAATCTGAAACAAACTTCCAGACAACTGTAAAGCTCTTGAATCGTTAAGCTGTTTGAATTCAAGGATAAAAGCCCATGTGTTTAGAGCTGACTTTGAGTAATGTTCTAATATAACTGTGTGTGTTATGCTTGATTGTAGTGTTAGTTGTTTTATCTAATGTTGTATGCTATGCTTTTCTTAATTTTTGTTGTTAATTGTTTCACTTAATTGCGGCTTTACTTTGTCTGATGTATTTTTTATGCTTTTCATGTTTTTAGGCTCTTATGTAGGTTGTTTTATTTATTCTTCTGTTATTTTTAAATGTATTTCTTTATTTTATACTTTTCCAAAGTGCTCTTTATACTTTCCATACTTTTATCATTTGCATTGTTTGTTTCTTTACCACCAAATCAGGAAAACCAACTTGAATTACATTGTTGTTGAACGTGTTGTATACAAATACAAATAAATTGGCCTTTCTGACCAATTGTATCACAGTTTTCGATGGAAACTCACATACCTATGTCAGCAGAGTTCTTCAGAGGATTGTGCGGTCTGCTGAGCCTCTCTCTGGCAAGCTTTTAGGACATTCAGACTTCCCACTACATTTGTATAGTTTTAGATAGTGTAAAGACTGATTTATCTTCCCCCAATTTTAACCTAGTTGTTGTCCAGTCTGAGTGTGATGCTGTTGTGTGTGTTGTATGTTGCACCTTTGATCCAGGAGATGATGCCACTATCGTGCTTTACAATGGATGGATGGGTTTGTGGTGGTGTGCAGTGTCTTGTGGCTATCAAACATCTTGACTAATGCTCAAACAGCTCCCTTTTGAGCCCCTTTCAAAGAGGCTATGAAAAACAGTAAATTTCCGGACTTTGTCTTTTTGACCTGCGAGTCTGAATACAAACTCTGTGCGGATAATCTTTACTGATTTACTATTACCTGATTTCCTAATAAAAAGACCAGACTTGCGGTAGAATGTTTGCAGTCAGAATATCAGGTAAACAAGGACAAGGGGGTTCGGGGGTGGGGGGACAGGGAAAGCTGTGAGTGCACACATTGATGACTTTATATATTGTACATAACAAAGAGTGCTTCATACTGTTTTCATTCACTTCTATTTTCTGCTCTGTCTCTTAATGTCTCTTAAGTGTATCAATGTGTGCAAAATTTCAAACATTACAAATGTAATGCTGAAAGGACATAGAGTGGGGAGAACAAGTATTTGGTATACTGATGATTTTTGAAGTTTTCCCACTTACAAAGCATTTAGAGGTCTGTAGTTTGTATCAACTGTGAGGGACAGAATCTAAAACAAAAATGACAGTGGATGTTTTTTTAAATAATTCATTTCCATTTTATTGCATGGCATGGGTATTTGATACATTACACAAACACAACTCAAAATCTGGTACAGAAACCTTTGTTTGTAACTACAGAGATCAGATGCTTTCTGTAGTTCTTCACCAGGTTTGCACGAACTGCAGCAGGGATTTTGGCCTACTCCAGAGTTTTCAGGTTTCAGGGCTGTGGATGGGCAACACATTTAGTTTTTCAGCTCTCTCCAAAGATTTTCTATTGGATTCCAGTCTGGAGACTGGCTAGGCCACTCCAGGACCATGAGATGCTTTGTACGGCGATACCATCCACTAGAGCGCAGTGGGGGTACAAGGAATGAGATCATCTGTATCTATTTAAGTAGAGAGTGTATGTTTATTGGTGTGTGCACAGCTGATGAAACATGAGTAATAAAGAAACTTAACTGAAGAACCCAAGTCTTATTTTTAACTGAAGAAACATTACATGGCACCAGAAGTGAGATTTTCTTTTTGCCATGGATAGTGTGAAGCCACCAGAAGCTGTGAACTGGAATGAAAATGTGGACTGTGAATGGAGGTCGTTCAAACAACGCTTCTTCCTGTATATGCAGGCTGTCGGACTGGACGGCAAACCAGACATACGTAAGATTGCACTGCTGCTCACTATTGCCAGACCACAAGCCGTGGAAGTGTTTGATACGTTTGTCTTTGAAGAAGAAGAGGACAAAGATAAGTTTGACACAGTAGTAAAAAAGTTTGATGAGCACTGCTCCCCAAAGAAAAATTAGACGTTCGAGAGATACGTGTTTCGGGCACGTGTGCAACATCACGGTGAGGGCTTTGATGTATTTGTCAGAGATTTGAAGTTAAAAGCAAGAAACTGTAACTTTGGAGTGTTGCAAGATTCACTGATCAGGAATCAAGTAGTATTTGGAGTGATTGATAAAACAGTGAGAGAGAGACTATTAAGAAAAAGTGACCTCACTTTGAGCAAAGCTGCGGATGCTTGCCATGCAAGTGAAATAGCCCTGCAACATGTTAAGACTTTCATTGATGGGATAAGAGAGCAAGAGCATGATATTGCAGATGTGAACACTGTTTCATACAAGCAGAGGCAGAGACAAGATAACGATAAAACTAGTCAGTAATATTTAACTGTAAAAGATGTGGCACTCGACATGCAAGAAAACAATGTCCAGCATTTGGCAAAGTGTGTGATAAATGCAAAGGACTAAATCACTTTGCAAAACAAGGTTTTTCTAAAAAAGAAACTAGAAAAGTGTGGTCCTGTGCACACGATGGAGGAGGCCTCTCTTAGTGAAGTTTTTTTTCATCGGCATGATGGAATATGAACAAGACATGTTGCAAGGTGAAAAACAGAGAAGAGAAATGAATAAAAAGGATAAATGGACACAAAGCAGCATAGACACTATTGTAAGTCAATACCCAGAGATTTTTAAGGGGTTTGGTGCCTTACCTGTCCTTACCTTATAAAATACAACTAAAGGAGGATGCAAAACCTGTTGTTCATGCTCCTAGGCGAGTTCCAGGCACACTGCAGGACAAACTGAAGCAGGAACTGGAAAGAATGTCTTCATTAGGAGTCATAAGGAAAGTGGAGGAACCCACAGAGTGGGTAAATTCAATGGTTTGTTTACTTAAGCCTAATGGAGATCTAAGGATCTGTATGGATCCTAAAGATTTGAACAATAACATAAAGAGAGAACATAATCCGCTTTCTACCAGAGAAGAAATAATAAGTGAAATGGCTGGTGCCAAATATTTTACCAAATTGGATGCATCCCAGGGTTTTTGGCAGATCAAGTTACAAGAAGAGAGTGCTAAATATTGCACCTTTAATTCACCATATGGGTGCTATTTGTTCCAAAGGATGCCATTTGGGATCACATCAGTTCCTGAAGTGTTCCACAGGACAAGGGAGCACATAATTGAAGGGATTGAAGGAGTATGTGTGTATGTCGATGACATCATACTATGGGGAGAAACCTTGGAGCAGCACAATGAGAGACTCAGAAAAGTGCGACAGAGAATCCATAAAAATGGGCTGAAGCTGAACTATGCTAAATGCCAGTTTGGGGTAGAGGAAATCCTTTTTCTAGGAGATAAACTTTCTGGGGTAGGTGTCAAGCCAGATGAAAGTAAAATTAAAGCAATACTGGAGATGCCTTGTCCTAAAGATAATAAAGGAGTACTCAGGTCACTTGAAATAATTAATTTTGTTGAAAAATTCATTGCAAATATGTCTTCAGAAACTGTCCATCTGAGACAGTTGCTGCATGAGAAAAGAAAGTTTAAATGGACTGAAAAACATGAAGAATGGAAGCAACAAAAACACATTCTTACAACAGAACCAAGCATTGATGTTTTACGATCCAATAAAAAGAACAAAGATTTCTACAGATGCATCAGCTTAAGGGATTGGAGCTGTGTTGCTGCAGGCTGACAGAGAAAGTTGGAGACCAGTCGCCTATGTATCAAGGACAATGACTGCAGCTGAATGTCGCTATGCACAAATTGAGAAGGAGTGTTTGGGACTAGTATATGGATTTGAAAAATTCCGCTGCTATGTCTACGGTCTTCCAAAGTTTGTGGCAGAAAGTGACCATGAGCCTCTGATCGCAATAGTGAAGAAAAACCTCAGTGAGATGTCACCAAGAATTCAGAGGCTTGCTGACATCTAGTGACTTTTTATAGTTACTGCAAAAATCAACTGGGATATATTGTAGATGGTGCCCTTTGGATGCGGGGATGTAATTTGAAATACCGTCAAAGGAAAATGCAAGAAGCGATCGGAGCAGTGGAGGAATGTACCAATAACTGGTCGGTTAAAATGTCGTTGCCAAAGACTCAGGTTATTTGTTTTTCTAGAAGGCACAGAGAGATATCACTAAATTTATATGGGCAAAAATTAGAGCAAGTTAGCCTAGTGAGATTTTAGGGTAATGTGTTTGACATGGAAACAGCATATTGAATCTTTACTAAATAAATCTAAGAAAGTGAATAATTTGTTAAGACGCATCGCTGGTCAGAAATGGGGAGCTGCAAGGGGGGCAATGTTAAAAGTGTATTGGGCCCTTATGAGATCATCCTTGGATTATGGTTGTATAGGATATATGGCAGCTGCACAGACTCATCTGAAGAAGCTTGACAGGGAGCAGGCACAAGGATTAAGGACATGTTGTGGAGCATTTAGGTCCTCTCCTGTAGATGCTCTTCAGGTAGAGGTGGGGGAGCTCGCTCTCCGATTAAGAAGAGTAAAGCTAATGCTTGCCTAGTGGATCAACCGGCACCAATCACCCTACAAAGGCAGTGTTGGTAGATTGCTGGGATTTGGTTTAACTCAGTTTATGTATTGTCCTACTGTTCCATTCTCACCTGTCCCTCCATGGAGGTTTTCTGCTCCAGACGTAGATTTGTCTTTACAGCAGGCTTCAAGGAATAGAAGCAGCTGTACTCCCGAGTGGTTTGTGTTACAAGAGTTGTTTAACAGGTACAAAGAAGGTTTGGTTTCATACACAGATGGGTCTAAGTATCCTTGCAGTGGAAGGACAGGTGCTGCAGTGAACATTCCAAGTTTTGGGATTGGGATTAAAAAGAGGTTGTTTGACTGTCTTGCTGTTTATACTGCTGAATTGGTAGCAATTGCGCTTGCACTGAATTGGATCCTTGATAACTGGGAAGAAAGGATGGAGAAGATGATTATTGCTTCAGACAGTCAAGCAGCTCTATTCAGCATTAAAACAGGGAATTCATGTAGGATAGATCTGTTGAATAAAGTGTACTACCTTCTGTTAGAGTTAACTAACAAAAATATGAAGATTGTGTTCATTTGGGTTCCTGCCCACATTGGTGCGGATGGTAATGAAGAAGCCGATATTTTGGCTAAACAGGCGCTGAGATCAGAAGAGATAAATATTCATGTCCCAATTAGTCGAACAGAAGGGAAATCACTCATTAATTCAAAAGTGTTACAATTGTGGCAGGAATGTTGGGACATTAGTGACACCAGGAGACATTAGTACAATATCCAAAAGAGAGTTGCATACAAGAGAGTTGTTGAAGGTAACCGTAGACAAGAGACTGTAATGTCTCGATTGAGGATTGGCCAAACAGGCCAACATTATTTGCTTATAAGAATTGGGAAACATCAGTCGGGGTTATGTGATTATTGTGCTCAACATAAAACTGTAAAACATATTTTATTAGAGTGTCATCAATATGTGCAACATAGGAATGGGCTTAGTTCAGCTGTGGCAAAAGACAAACAAATCTAATAGAAAAAGAAGAAGAAGAACTGGGATAGGGCCGAGTAAAATGCAGCTAACAGCGGTCCTCTTGTTTACAATGCGAATGTGGACTTAACTCGGACTTAACTGAACTCAAAATTACCTCACCAGATGATTTGAGAGTAGAAAGAGCGGCTTTAACTCCGCTCCCGCTGCTTCATCTATATTAGCCGTAGTCGAGCTTTAGCTTAGTTTCAGCTACGAACTAGTGTCAGCTAATGTGTGTGCTCTGATCCCAGGGGATGTGATACAGGCAGTTAAAATGTTCCCAGGTGTTGTTGTGAGTTGTATGAAAACTGGTGAGAGTTACTTGTTAGTGAATATGCAATGTGTGGTTCTTTGTGATGAAACAGTTGTCTGCTAACTGTTGCTACGGTGTCCCGAGTGGGATGCACAGTATGTAAATATGGCGGGAGGGGATCATGATCGGATTGGATTTCGATGTGCAAGGTCATAACATAAGCCGGTTTCAGCCAGAAGTACGCGATTAAGACTTTTATCTTGTTTTTAAACAATGATCACTTAAGACCCAGAAACATCTCGAGTAGAGAAAACATTTGATATAATAAGACCAAATTGGGTCGGGTCAATACTGCTTAATATGGTGTTATTTCCATTACCATCGGTGGAGGGTGAGGACATAGACGGGCTCATCTCAACAACACATCCAGCAAAAAGCAGTAATCATGAAAACTCAGATCCTCTCAAAAAATAAAAGGCTTTTGATTCACCTCACATCTCAGACATCCATTAGTTCATGCCTCCAGCTGTGTTCCTCACACCAGTACTGCTCTAACCAGCGATCATCCAGTCTGTCTAGAGTCCGACTCTGTAGTCTTTCAGCCTGATCTAGCCGTCTCCCGCTCTGGATGCTGCGGTTTATCAGTCCTGCCGACTTTGCTGCTCTGCTGTTACCCGACCGGTCGCCAGCTCCAACTCGCGTGTAGAAAGAAATAAAAGCTCCGGCCAGAATTCGCATTCCTCTCGGCCACCTGACAGAACCACTCCCCACAGCTGGTGAAGCTTCAGCCGCTATAAAGCCTCCCCTCCAAAGCAGAAACTTCTTGAACGGTCTGTTACTGTAATCAACACCACAGTAAGCCGTTTTTGTCCAATAATTGCAGATTAACATCCAAAACCGAATAAAAACTGCAGAGGCAACTGAAAGATGAGTTCAAAAACACCAAATGACTGAAGTCTTTACGTCAGTCCCAGGCTTTGAAGAGCTTACCCCCAAGCAGAGGGGGACAGCAGAATATGGAGCAAGCTATTAGCTATCGTTAGCCACTGTAAACATGTTTATTTTTGCTCTAAAGTTGGCCTTTTTAACATGGGAGTCAATGGGAAGTTGCTCCCTTGCTTGACACCAACTTTACTGCACTCAGGTGATCTTTTTTTATTTTCCATTAGTTCACAAATTATTAAATGATTTAACTTCCATAAAAAAAATAATGAATATTTGTTTTTATGTAGCATGTTTATGTATATTTTATCTATTGTAGGTGGTACTACATAGTTGTTGTCCCTGAGACCCTAATTTCTTTGAAGAGATGGGGAAATCCTGGAGACATCGACATATATGAGGTAAGCATATGTGTCCTTGTGTCTTGTTTTTTTAACATGAATAATAAAATTTTTCTAATTGTGTGTACCCATTACCTGAGATCATAACTCGATTTTGTTATGGTGACTGAGTCCGAGTCACAAAGATATCAAACTTGATCTAAACTAGAACAATGAAAACATGTGAATAACTTTTATCTCTTGTTGAAAAGAGGTAAAGAAGCAAGTGGGTAATATAGAGACTACAGCTGTGACAGACGGTGTGTATTTTCCTACTGTTTAGACCAGAAAAGAGAATACCAGAAAACACAACCAGCATTTATGAGATAATCCTGCAGCTGCTTTAATATTTTGGCTGACCTCTTGGTAGGCTTCCTGACCAATTTTAGTCTCATCTTTTCATCAGGTTTGGAGAAATGATCAGTTTTTCTAATGTCCCTGTTGTCCCATTTTTATCAAGTTACTGATCAGCCTTTTGATTATATTTATTATTCCTAAAGTATAGATTAGAAAATAAATTATGAATCTAAACAGTTAACATAACATAAGGTTTCTTTTTGGCACAGTCCAGTTTTATCTGGCATATGGGGATGTAACTACGTATTGTGCTACTTGACAAAGGTTTGCCAAAATAATCTTTACCCCATGTGGTAATATCACTTATAGATGATTGATGATTTGTGATTCAGTGTCACTTAAGGGATCAGCGATCATCACTTTTGTTCAGCTTAGGCTTGCGCCCATGTCCTTCACACACTGAATTTCCTTCAGATTCCATGAATCTTTAAATTATGTTATCAAATACAAAAAAACTTTTCAGACTACAAAGTGCTTTACACATTAAAATGACCCCATAACCCCCCCAATACCAGAAATAAAACCATCATCGCAACTACACCCCCTCCCAATCCAGCCCATCTGCCACACACACACACACACACACACACACACACACACACCCAGACACACACACACACTTAAAAGCAACAGTAAACAAAAGCAAAAATGCAGCAGCAGATCAGCAGCATCAGCCAAGCCACCGACCCAGGCCACCCAGAGGAGGGAGGGCTGTAGCCGCGTCTCCATCCAAGTACCTGGAGAACACCCAGGCAGCTACAGCCGACCACCACTCCCGAGGCAGAGGGCTCCCACAGACTGATAATGTTTTAAATGATCAAGTTTAAAACAATGATAGGATATGATTAAAATAAAAATATAAAGCAGAATAACAATAAATATTAAATAGTAGTCAGTAAAAAGCTAAACTAAAAATTCAGACAGGTAAAACATGCAGAGCGATTAAACAGATATTAATAAATAATAATCAGTTAAAAGCTCGGTTAAAAAGGTCAGTCTTGAGCCTGCACTTAAAAACATGAACGTTCTCTTAGCCTGTTCCAGAGGTGAGGGCCATAATACTGGAAAGACGCCTCACCATGAATGTGTGTCCTGACTTTGGGAGTGACAAGTAGACAGCTGCCAGAGGAACGCAGAGACCGCGAGGGTTCATATGGTAAAAGCATTTCAGAAATGGCCCAAGACCATTAAGATACTTAAAAAAAATTAAAAGAACCTTAAAATCGGTCTTAAAATATATGGGGAGCCAATGCAGTGATTCTAAGACCTGTTTAATGTGCTCCCACCTCCTAATCTTCGTCAGGACACGTGCAGCTGAATTTTGTAAAAGCTGTAAACTTGATGTAGTCTTTTTGGGAAGACCAGAAAGCAGGACATTACAGTAATCAATTCTACTGGTGATAAAAGTATGCATTAGCGTGTCCATATTGGCCCGAGAGAAAATGGGGCACACTCTGGCAATGTTCTTTAGGTGATGAAAATCTATTTTTGTAATGTTTTGTGAGTTGCTGGATTTGCCGCTGCCGCCGCCAGAGTTGCTGGATTTGCCGGACATCATTGTTGCGGCAATCCTCTGGCCATCACAACAGCAGCTCTTCGGCACCCGCCGTCTCCTCCTAGGCCGCCGGAGTCTCCTGTGATGTCCAGGAAGGACCCGACGCCGGCCATGGAGCGCCCTCTCTCAGGTCCGCCGGCCACGGAGCGACCAGTTTCACTAGCCAGGTCCCTTCGTTCATGTCAGTTGGAACAGAACAGGTGCCTCTCTCTCCGCTGACCACCAGCCAAGCTTCTCCGCTGCTGCCTCGTCCGCAAGAGAGGACCGCGGGGCCGTCCGCCCGCCTCCCGTCCTGCCAGGGGACGTCCGTCAAGCTTCCCGCTAGACCTCCAGGTCCTCAGGAGAGGAACACCGGGCCGTTCGCCCGTCCCATCAAGGGACGACCGTCCAGCTTCCCACTGGACCTCCAGGTCCCCAAGAGAGGACCGCTGTGCCGTCCGCCCGTCTCCCGTCCCGTCAGGGGACGTTTTTCCAGCCTCCCGCTGGACCTCCAGGTCCCCAGGAAAGGACCGCCGGGCCATCCGCCCGTCTCACGTCTCTCCAAGGGACGTCCGCTAGTCTTTCGTCCAGCCAGAGGACACCATTTGGGCCGTCCACCCGTCTCCTGTCCCACCAGGGGACGTCCGCCAGTACTTCGTCCAGCCAGAGGGCACCATTCGGGTCGCCCATCTGACATCTGTCCCGCCAGGGGCCGCCCACCCATCTCCCGTCCAGCCAGAGGGCGCCATTCGGGCCACCGGCTCGACACCCGTCCTGCCAGGGGACCCCATCCGGGTCGCCCACCTGACACTCGTCCCGCCAGGGGCCGCCGCCCGACACGCATCCTGCCAGGGTACTCCATCCGGGTCGCCCACCTGACACTCGTCCCACCAGGAATCGCCCGCCCGATACCCGTCCTGCCAGGGGACCCCATCCGGGTCGCCCACCTGACAGTCATCCCGCCAGGGGCTGTCAATACAGACACTCGGGCCCTCCTACCGTAGCCCCCCTCCACCTACCCTGGAAGGGTGCTTCTCTTTTTGGTTTTTCTCCCCTTTCCATGGCGTCTGGAATCCGCCTTTAAAGGGGGGGTCCTGTCATGCTGCCCTAATCAACCACACCCATCATCATCTGCACCTGTGTCGTCCTGTCGGAACCTCCTCACCTCCTATTGTTTGCACCGGTGTTCCCTGAGTGTCTTCACCTGTTCCTCCTTGTCTCCCCTTATTTAAGATCCAGCGAGCACTTCAGTCCTCTCTGGATCATTGTCGTACCTCTTTGTGTATCGTCTCGCCTTATGTTGCTGCACAATAATAAAATACCATCTCACTCTGCTTCTGTGCCTGGGTCCTTCGTCCTCATTGCAGCGCATAACAACGTGACACAATATTTACAGATGACAGTTTGGAAACGCAGATGGTCCGCTATAGGCACATATGTAAATAATAGCCTACATATAAATTTAGGCTGAATCTTTGACACTTAAGGCCGAGCCTGTGAAATTTTATTTATGCTTTATTTTTCAAGGGTGCAACTGAACCACAGCGTTACAGGATCATTATCTATCCATCCATCCATCCATCCATCTTCTATACCGCTTAGCTTCAAAGGGTCGCGGTAGAGGACTGGTGCCTATCATCATCATGAAAGCTCTAAATATTTAAAAAATGGTTTATAATACATCTAAACCAAAATGTAGCAGTTTATCTAGGGTGACATCAGGTAAATTAGGACACTGTCAAGGCAGTTTGGAGTTGACAGGCAGTCTTTGATTGAGCGACTGAAGGATAGGGTTAAAGTTCAGGCTCATCAGGGACGTACCACATTCCTCAGTTCAGAAGTAGAGAAAGATATTTCAGTGTCTTCAGGTAGGTCTAACGATAGAATGTTGTATTATTAGACATATCTAAAAGTTGACCCTGATCAATGCATGTATCACTTTCAAAAGAATATATCTTCATTTGCCACAATGAAATACATAGCAAATTCAAGTTATCAAAATGATAAATCCTTTTAAAGCCTTCCTCTTATACTGTATTTTTAGTTAATTATTTTGGAAGCCAAATTACAAATCAACACACCTGATCAGATGGAGCCAGGACAGTGGACTGTTCTGACTAAATTTCCAAACAGGGAATCCCCCTTTTATGACAACACCACAACACAGAATCACAGTTGAATACATCCAGTATTTCAGTATTTTTTCACAGTTTAGACTCAGTGACCCGACCCTCAATATTTCTTGTATCCTCCCTAAGGAGTGTTTCTCCCTAATCTCTTCTAGTCTCGGCCCAGGATAAGGGAGGGATCCTGTACTGGTACAATACTTCTCTGCAAAAACAAGTTGTCCTTCACTGTGAAACCAGCTTGATCGTTTTTTTGAAACAATTAGGCAGGTTATATGAAACTACATATAAAAATGTTTACCCAAATATAAAGCAGGTTATACAAAAATGCATATAAAAGTGTTCACAAAGATATGGTATTCCTCACTACACAGTAAGTACTGCATCATCGGGCAAGTAGTAGCTACTATGTAGCACGTAGTACATACTAAGGATTCAGATGCAGGGAATGAGTAACTGGGTCAGGGAGCAGTATGGCAGGGAGGAAACAGGAAGTAATAATTAGGAGAAGAAAATCATTCTAAATAAGAAACTACTAACTATTTAAAGATAAGTCATCTAAGAAGAACTTATAAGACTGATAAACTAAGGAAACATAAATAAAATTCAAAACACAAAAACAATGAAACAAAAGGTGAAAACATCTAAGGAGAGGAAGGGGAAGATACAGAAACAAGCAAGTGCCATAATCATAACAGAATGCCAAGAAATAAACTAAAATTACAATTTAAACTAAATAAGGAAAATAACTAACTAAAACTCAAACACAACTTCCTAACATTGTAACAAGTGATGCTGCCATGTGGTTAGACTGTTGGAGGACAGACTGACCACTTTTCTTTGCTCTACTTCTCTCTTTTACTACTCTCCAGTTGTATTATTTGCTGTTATTTTAGCTGTTAACCTTGATTTTTAACAGTGCTCATTGTTTATCAGTGACGATCATGGCAGATGGCAGCTTGTACTAAGCCAGGTGATGGTCCTGCTTCAGCCTGAGGTTTTTTTCCTGTTAAAGGAGAGTTTTTCCTCTCCCCTAAATGTTTGCCCAGTATGAGGGATTGCTGTTGTTGGAGTCTGCATGTATGACGCAAAACCTCATATAAATGAGTTGACCCAATCTGCTGGGATTCCCTAAATAGAAACCTTTTTACTCACTTACATTGAGTGTATGATTGTATTCAAATGACTTTTCTTGTAAAGTGCCTTGAGATGACATGTGTTGTGAATTGCCGCTATATAAATAAACTGAAATGAATTAAACTGAAATATACAGCCATAACATTTTGTCAATGAATCCCATCAAGGCTGCAAACTAAACTACTAAACTGAACTGTCAAAATGAATGTGAATAGAAAAAATAATCAAAACCAGAGTCACTTCAAAGCACCATTTTACCCCCATCTATCATGTATCATATTGTGGAAGGAGGGAAATGGGTGAGTGTGTTTGTGTGTTAATTGTGTTGAGTAATCATGTCACTACATTACATTACAAATTCAATGTTTTTTTTTTCCTACTGGTAGATACTAGAGGCTGGTACTAAAAGCACAGTGCAGGTGCAGAGTCAGGATTTTCTACAGCCCTTTATTGCTGCTAAGATGGATGTTCTGCCAGAGACCTTCACATTAGCGGATGGAAAGAACTACAATGGCTACTACAACAGGCCTCTTCCTATGCTGCAGCAGTTCCGCTGCTTTGTTTTGGCAGACTTAAAAGATCATGGATCTGTAAGTATTACTTGTGTACTTGGCTTGTTATATTCAAGACATGTTTGAGAGAATTTACAGAAGTTGAGGATCTATTTATTTTTATATTAGACTGTTTTATATTTATATTTAATCTGTTTAATCTATTTATAGTTAATCTGAAAAGATTCCATTATTAAAAAGTAGGAAATTCATTTGAGGTCCAAAAAAAAGCAACAATATATTTCTTGGTGAGATATGAATAAATTATTTGAGGTCATCCTTTTGAAATTAAAGGCTCTCATTCTCTTTGGATAAGGCAGAGCAAGAGAATACATGTATCATCCTAAAATAAACTAAAAAGATCTTGTTTTTTATATTTTTACTGATTTGAAATTTTCTGCAACTATCAGATTCTGTGACCCTAGGGGGCACTGTTTTATCTGACTCCTGAGTAAATGTAGTGCCCCTCAAGTCCACAAGCTCTGTGTGTGCAGAGATCCATTGTAATATAAAGAGCTTTTAAGTCTAAAAATGACTGAAGGTCAGTGGCTCAGAGGTCACCCTTGTGTCAGCTCACAGCTCCTATCATAATATGTAGGCCTGATCATGTGGTTTCAGACTTGATCAGAATCGGACGTTACTATTTGTTAAATGTTAAAATAAGGTGAAGAAAAAAATTGAACATCCTGATATCATTTCTTTACTCTTCTTTATTCTTTTTTATGTATTACCTATAGAAGTATCGCATCGAGACTCGGTATCGGCAGATACTCATAATCAAATGACTTGGACTCGAGTGCAAAAAAGCCTGATGTGGACATCCCTAATAATATTTGACCCTTCCTTAGCCTTTTCAAAACTATGTTTACCTCATATCAGATTTTAATACTAGCATTAATGATTACTATAAACTTTTTTTGCATTTAAAAACAAAAAGAATAGGATCTAAAACAAAAAAGGTTACCTTATATGAACCAAAATGACCTATTCATGATTTTTTTTTAAAACTCATTAACAAATGTATGTTCTTTGCCTTAACTGTGTTTAGTCTTAGTCACCAGCCCTTCTTGTTTGTATATATGTTTTCCTTTGTAACCATTTTTATACTTAAGTAAAATTGTCGTAAATCAATAACAATAAAATCATGTGCAGCAAAACATGATTCTAATGTTGGGAAAAATTTTGTTTAAAAACAGAAAATTTAAGATAATTTTAATTGAATGTCATTTAATTGTAAAACTGTGGTTTTAGAACAACAGACCTGTGTCAGATATGACTAATATTTAGTATTGTTCAGGGAGTTTAATAGCCCTTTCAGGCGAGGAGTTCTTATTAAGCTTGTGCATGTTAAGAGGTTTATGAAGATTGCATATGAAGCTTGCCCCCTAGATTTATAGAATCTGATAGTCATGGAGAAGGTCTGATCAAATTCGAATCAATTTCCAATTTCCAATTTTGATTTGAGACTATGATTTAAAATATTAAAACAATATCTTTTTGTCTCTGTATCCAATTTAAAAACACAAAACAAACCCCATATTCATTCTTTGATTTTCTTTAGTCAATCGAAAATGGAAAGGACAAACATACATGGATTCAGAAGGATTTGAGGGTTGTCAAGCCAATCTATATGTAATAAGTGCTGTTTCCAAGTGTTGAGTTGTCTGGTCGTGTTGTTTGACGATTCCTTGATCAGTTTTAAAGTGGTCCAAATGGTTTACTATGATACAGTTCAGGTTAAGGTTAGCCCGGGCACTAGCTTGCTTTTTGTTTAGGGCAGCAAAAACGTTGTAGTTTTACATAGTTATTTTAAGGTGATTGTTTAACTTGTGCCTAGGTCTGCACAGGTTAGTTGTTTTAAGGTAACTCTTACTATAGGGATTTATAAAAATTCTAACAGAGTTTCTTTTGAATGCTGCATACTCTCCCATTTTCCAAATTAGAAGGGATATCAGCATTTTGGTGCAATTGTCCTAGTTTACAATGGATTTAAAAATGTTATGCTGCCATGTGCAGCATTTATTTTTGTCCTGTGTCCTTGGGTTGGCTTTATCTATATGGCACAGGGCATATTCGCCACTGTCATTGAAAAAGTCTATGCAAAGGAACTTTATTTGGCCATCTCCTTACAAGAAATATTATTTACAACTGCAGTCAGTTATTGCGGACAACATTTAGGCAGAACATTGGCACAACACTCTAGTGCTAAACCTCTTTCTAATCACATATCCCAGAATGGAAGGCACTGTGAACCAACACTAAGGACCAAAACATCCCCATACTGCCATTAGGTAAGGGAAGATGCACAGTGGCCCTCAACACATCCACCTCTTGCAGGAAAGTGGCTGATACTCTTGCTACAAGACACTGAAGAGGAACCCTACAAGTAATTACAAAGAAAAGCAAGCAGATTGCCAACAAAAACTGAAAAAGATGGATAAGCTAAGTTAGCTACCACAGATTTTGCTCTGATGAGGCCATTTTATATTTAGTTTTAATATATCATATATATTCTTCGAAGAATACACAAGAAAGGAGCACCTTTGAGGCCAATTAACATCTGTATCAACTTATTATCCTGCAACATTTCTTAACACCAAGGCCCCATTCGGCTTCAAATCAGATACAGGACTCTATTGATTTTGCCAGTCATGTCAGTCAACTAAAACTGGAAACACGGAAATATACTAGCGTGAGAAAAAACATCCACAAAGACAAGCAGATAAAAGTTAGGACCAATTATATTCTGGACCATATTTGCACTCTATTGGCTCTTTAGACAGCATGATAGATTTACAATGGCAAACCCAGTTTTGCATATTTTTGCAGACTTCTACATCAGTGAAGTAGAAAGCAGAGTGCTGAACTTGAGCCAAAGCTAAGACCAACATCTAGACGCTGCCATCTGCTGTTTAATTAAATGTATTACACGCTATGTCACATACTACAGCCTTTGTAAATAAAATGCTTATGCGCATACACAAACACGTATAGATAGATAGATAGATAGATAGATAGATAGATAGATAGATAGATAGATAGATAGATAGATAGATAGATAGATAGATAGATAGATAGATAGATAGATAGAACATTACTTAAATTGAATTTCAATAAAATAAAATAAAACATGGTTTTATTCATTTTATTATTTAAAAACCAAATTTTTTAAAAATGTTTTGGGTTGAACTTGTTCCTTTTGCGCAGTATTTCTCCAGCCTCTTTCACATGGGATGGACGGATTCACACTTTCACTCTTTATTATGAGCGATCAACTTAAAATATTCCCACTGTGGTGAAGACTTGCTTCTTAGGAGGCGCAATCTGTTTAAGGGAATTAGATTGTTTGTGTATGAACTTATGCGACTGCAAAATAAATTGTCCACAGAAAACGGGAATGCATCATTACATTGTTACTAATGATATTCTCATAGCCTCAGACAATGGACTGGTGACCATTCTGGTCCTGTTAGATCTCAGTGCTGCCTTTGACACTGTCGATCACAATATTCTCATAGAAAGGCTCCAAATGTCGGTATAATAGGAACAGCACTAGGCTGATTTAAATCTTATTTGTCCAACAGATTTCAGTTTGTTCAGGTAAACGATGGATCTTCCTCAGCCTCAATAGTTACTTGCGGAGTACCACAGGGTTTGGTGCTTGGGCTGATTCTTTTAAAAGCTTCTTATTTATAAAATCATTAGGCAGCATGGGATAAATTTCCATAGTTACGCAGATGATACACAGCTATATCTATTCATAAATCCTGATGAATCCAATCAGTTAGGTAGACTACAGGCATGTCTGGAAGACATAAAAACTTGGATGACCCTAAACCTTTTGCTTCTGAATTTTGATAAAGCGGAAGTTCTCGTCTTTGGACCAGCAGCTCTGAAAAGGAACCCCCTTCACCGGGACAGCAAATTAGCCTCCAGTAATAAAGCAAAGAACCTCGGTGTTATTTTGGACCAAGATATGTCATTTAGATCTCATATTAAAGAAGTCTCTAGGATTTCCTTTTTTCACCTTAGGGATGTTGCAAAAATTAGAACCATCCTGTCCAGGAGTGATGCTGAAAAACAACTCCACGCCTTTGTTATTTCAAGGCTGGATTACTGTAACTCTTTATTATTAAGTAGTCTACAGAATATAATTAAAATACTTCAGTTAGTCCAAAATGCTACTGCAAGGGTTCTAATGAATAAAAGAAGAAGAGATCACATTTCCCCTGCTTTAGCTTCTCTTCACTGGCTCCCAGTAAAATCTAAATTAAATTTCAAGATCCTCCTTCTGACATATAAAGCTCTTAATAATCTAGCTCCATCATACATAAGAGACCTGATTGTTCCATATGTTCCTAAGAGAGCCCTTCGCTCTCAGATTGCAGGTTTACTAGTAGTTCCTAGGATTTCTAAAAGTAGAATGGGTGGCAGATCATTCAGTTACCAAGCTCCCCTCCTATGGAACCAGCTCCCAGGGTTGGTTCGTGAAGCAGACAACTTGTCTGTCTTTAAAACTAGGCTAAAAACCTTCCTCTTTGACAAAGCTTACAGTTAGAGACAGGTTAATAGGTAGTTAGGAAGAGACAGGTTAATGTTAGTAGTCAGGTAGAGTGTCAAAAGCTAGGAAGAGATAGGAAGAGGTAGAGTAGCTAGGTAGAAATAGATTCATGTTAGCCAGGTAGAGAGTGTTGGTAGCCAGGTCTCCTAGTAGCTAGGAGACAGGTTAATGTTAGTAGCTCTGCTGCTTTAGGCTAGGCTGTTGGAGGGCATTATTAGAGTCAGTTCCTACTTTCTCTCCTACTTTTCCCCAACTGAATGATGTGCTGTCAATTCAAGCGCTAACCTGTTTTCTCTTAGTCTCTTCCTATAGTAGGTGCTCCTGACCCGCCCTGCTTGATGACCCTGACTAAGATGGCATTGCAGTGACGGAACGTTTTCCACGTCCTGCTACCAGCTTCTGCATTTGCATCAGTTCTTTTCCTCTTTCTGTGTCTATGCTGCCTTCCAACCCCAGACGGTCTCGGCAGATGACCGCTTATGCTGCGCCTGGTTCTGCTGGAGGTTTCTTCCTGTTAAAAGGACGTTTTTCCTCTCGTCGCTTCATGCTTGCTCAGTGTGAGAGATTGCTGAGAATTCACGATGCAATCTTCTGTGGCTCTCTAATTCCTAAACATTGTATTGTAATAACTCTTCTTGTAAAGTGCCTTGTGATGATATATGTTGTGTAACGTGTTAAATAAATTAAATGAATTGAATTGAATTGAATCATTCATAGCAAACGCATAGAAACAAAAAAACACGCAGACTTTTAACTAACTCCAAATTGTTAAAGAAAATACAGCCTTGATCTGACTCAGAGTGCTACAAGTAAGATGTTCAATTAACTAACTGACCAGCTCAATGGCGCAATAACTAACTAACTCACAAACGCAGACAACACCAAAGTATGCAGCTAGATTCAAAGTGCTTATGAGGAAGGGACATGTTGAATGAACTGGTGACGTCACCTGCTCAAACTGAGGCCTCGGTCACGTGATTTCTCCATTCTTGAAGCACGCCTCGAATCAAGACTTCATCTGACATGCCCACTTTTGCTCAAGACACGCCTCGGAGCCCCGGTTCATTTGTCCCATCACTACATCTAGCCACTGGTTTAAATATGTGGATGGCAACAGGGTCCAAATCCAACCCAAGAAGTTGAACCCATTATAACATTATTGTACATTATTCACCAGATACCAAAGACCGCAAGCTAACAACATGTGCATTGACAGAGATGTTCTTGCTTCATATTTTTTGTTTGCAAAAGTAAATGTAAATTTCCTGTTTATGCTCTTCTGATTCTCTAAAGCAGAGGATGTTTACTGCCAGTCCGTTTTCTGACACATTCATGGTGAATCACATTGGAGTTAACAGGCAAGCTCAGGAGGACCCAGAGATGTTGTGGGTTGCGGGTCCAGTGCTGGCTGTGGTTATCATCATTATCACAGTAATTACGATTTTATTCCTTAAAAGGTGAGTGTATTCTGGAGCCTTTGTAAACATGTTTGATTTTAGTGGATTACTGGTAAATGAATTACTGGTCATCATGATCAGTTTGCTGAAACATCCATTTACACCACTGTTTAAATGGTAATTGCAAATTGACTGGACTCTCTCAACTACAACTACTACTTTTCTAGTCTTATAAACCCCTCAAAGCTTTTTGCACTGGAGCCACATTCACCCATTCACACTCAAAAACACACATATACACACTGATGAAGAGCTCGGAAGGTAACTTGGGGTTAAGTGCCCAGGGGCACATCAACATGTGACAGGAGGAAGCTGGAATCGTACTTACAACCCTCCAATTGAAGGAGAACTACTCAACCTACTTAACCACAGTCCTTCCATTTATTTCAGTGGTCTATATAGCTTCCCAATTCTCATATGGCCGAAAATTCTCTATTTTCTATCTAATCCTTTCATTACTCTCCTGATCCTGATTTACAAACCTGCCAATTCCTCTTAAAACCCAGATCTTGCTTTCCTGGCAAAGGCATAATACCCCTATTGGGGAATTTATTTATTTTTGTTCAGTGAAAAGTTTTAACTAAAACTGTAGTGTTGACTCGTTTTGTAAATTGTTCAACCATTTCTTAACACAGGATTTCTAAGTTAACAAAATCTGTCTACAAATAATTTTTTTTAAATTACACTATTTTGAGAATTAAATGTTCTTGTTAAACCTTGTTATTTTCTATAAAGTAGTATTAGCTATGAAATAGGGCTATGTTATTACAATTTCATTCTCTATTTACATACTCCCACTTGTTCTAATTTTTAAAAAATATAATATATCCTTTTATTCATATGTATTGCATATATTCAGCTGAAGAACTGACAAGATGGGACTATAACATAACATAACACTATACTATAACTATAACAGGAAAATGAATGCTAAGATGAAGATGAAGGAAGAAAGAAAAACAGCAAAGAGAGACGGACAGATTATCAGTGAGCTGTGAGAACCAGGGAGCTTAAGTGTATTGAGGAGGGATGTGGAATTACACTTAAATCCACTGAAACTGTCACAGGTTAGAAAGTGAAAACAGGTGGGGACAATTGGTAGCCGGGACGGGGAATTGACTGACAGGGACACAGAAGAAAACTAAGGAATGAAAGAACAGAGAAACTATCCTAAATAAGGACTAACTTAGAAATAACTAGAGATGAGATATCTGAGGAGGAATCTAAAAGAAACTCAAAGGAGCACTGAAGAGCAGACAGGAGGAAACAGAACAGAAGGGAATAACTACTGGAAGGAGTTAATGAGGAAACTATCTCATTAGAGACATAAAGTTAAACAGAACTAACAGTGACTGATGAACTGAGGAAACTCAAATAAAAGATAAAACACAAAAACAGTTAAACAAAAGGTGAAAACATCTAAGGGCAGGAAGTATAAAAAACAGACACAAGGACATAACATAGTAGAACATTAAAAAATAAAATTAAAATTATAAACTGAACAGGGAAAATAATTAATAAAAACTCAAAAGATCCAATGCCGTAATATTACTTCAGTTTCAATTAAGTTAAATGATAGATGGCCACAAACTTCCTTAATTTAAATAAGAATAAATCTGAATTGATCATGTTTGGATCAACAATTAATCCAAGTACTTTTCATTTTGACCTGCATGGACTTATTGTTATATTTGACAACAATTTCTCATTCAAAAAACAGATCAGCTCAGTTGTCCAGCAGTCTTTTTTTAACTGAGGCTTTTATTTAAGGTAAAATCATTTTTATCTTTTAAATATTTTGAATGGACTATCCAAACTTTTATTACATCTCAGTTAGACTATTGCAATTCTTTATATGTCGAGTTAACTAGCCCTACCTTACAAGACCACAGCTGCTCCAGAATGCTGCAGCTTGTCTTCTGGCACATACTAAAAGGTGCAAACATAATTCCCCGGTCCTTGCTCCTCTTCACTTGCTCCACGTTCTCTAAAGAATTGATTTTAAAATGTTATTGTTGACTTATAAGGGGAGAGGCCTCTGTGTATCTGACCTTTTTAACGTCACGTTGACACGAGCAGCAGGCTGCGTCTTGGACATGTACTTGCTTGCATACTGCACATACTACTGGAGTGTTCTACTAGCAGGCAGAGGACACAACACAGACCGGATAGAGTGCTGGATTTGTTGGGTAGAAACAAAACAAACATGGCGAACATAGAGGAGATAATCAGCTGTTTAATTTTCTGATTATGAAAGGAAAAGATGGCAGCAGTATCATAGAAGGTTTATACGTCCACATTTACAACAATTGTTGCCTGTTTTTAGATGGTCAAATGAGACTCTATACTGCCCCTACTGGTTACTTGCATCCGCGTGCGGACGCGCCGTTTTGATTTCAAAGAACGTGCACAAACAATGTTTCAAACAAACTGAAGCTAGTGAGGCAGCCATGATAAACACTACTATGCTTAATTAAAATCAAGTATATTCCCAACCTTACACAGAGCTGTCAGAACAACTGATCATTTGTTTTTAGCTCTAACCAATGTCCAGGCCGGTTTACAGAGGCAATCGAGTGTTCAGGGTTGTAGCCAACAAGCTCTGGGATAACCTCCCCCTACACATTAGACAGGCTTCTACTGTCAAACTTTTTAAATCGCTTTAAAAAACACATTTGTATTCACTGGCTTTTAATACAGTATAAGAGTTACTGGTTGGGGGGGCATTTTAAGTTGTATTGTTTAAAAGTTAATTTAAAGGGTTCATAACCTGAAATATTTTTTTTACCCTTGGCTTCCTCAACCAGCCCATGTACACCCCACCTGCACACGCACTCAAAATGGAGTCTAAAAGACAAGGGAGATAGGTTTGTGGCATTCAAACTATGTTTCTGTTATTAACCAGCAGTTTAAATACTCATTAATTAATATTTCCTATCAGTCAAAAACATCTTGTGTCTTATACTTAATTATGCAGCTCCACGGCCAGAAACACTAACTCATGTAACAGAAATAATAGTTTAAAAAACGACATTTTAACAGTGTGTCTACATTTTGAGACATGTTTTATTAGGCCAGATTAACTTTTACAATTACAAATTGTACTGCTCTTTCTATCTTATATGCTTCCAAAGCCTTAAAAATCTGAATTGTGAACAAAGAAAAGGTTGTATTCTTCAACCTGGTGTACCAGATCAGCACACACTGATTTTAGGCATTTGATATGTTTTGCTAATCAGTAATTTTTTATCTTTATATCTTTTACAAAAGTAACACCAAGTGGATGATAAAGTTGAAGAAATCGTATCTTGGAAAAATCTTGAACATTTAAAGTTTTGAAAACTGCCACTGGTTAGACGGTCTCTCATCCCTCTTCATCCTTGAGCTTCCCTGTTGTTTTTGAAAACACAAGCAGATTCTAATGTGTAATTAGAGAGATGACCATAATTACCTTTCTGGTGTTTGTATTTACTCTCATCTCCAGACTGTAAACTGCTGTCAGCACTTAGCTGACCATTCTTTAAAACAAGATCTATTAAGTATCACCAAATATCTCCCTGTGTTTTGTTCCTGTTTCAGTCGGAAATTACGTAAACTTATTAGGCTAGATGTAGACATTGTTGTGTTAAACTGCACTAAGAGACCAGTTCCTACAGTAACAAAAATGCAGACATCTATTAACCTAGACTAAGACATTTGATATTGTATCCTCTGTGCTTTTCATAAACTGGTGCCTTGTTGAAATCTGTTTTCCTTTTGAAAAAATGTCTTCTAAAGTTGACCGTATGTTTGAATATATATTCGTGTTTACTCTTCATATGAACTTTACTCACTTAACTGCAATTTAACTGTTTTCCGTTCCTTTTATAAAATCTGACTATGGATGCAGTAAACAGGAAAGGTTAGTGTCTTCCTTCCTTTAATCACTTTTCTGATCCTATGTTTTGTGTTAACTTGTTTTGTTGTTGTTTTTTCAAATTTTATATATGCTCTTATATTCTAGGTGTGATGATGACAAATGAATTTTTTCAGCTTAAGTTTTTAATTGTAGGCTTCTCAGATGTGTTTTTTATAGGGATGCACCGATACAATACTATTAGGCATCGGCCTCGATACTGTCTAAGGTACTCGTATCTGTATTGGTTAAAGTTAACCGATACGATGAACCAATACTTAAAATGTGGAAACTATGCAGTAATTGCACAGAAAAAGTAAATTTTTAACTTGAAATTTTAGTCTTGTGGTTATTTTTATTAATTGTATTTTTTATGTGATTCACCATCATTTGTTGTAACCAGCAGAGAAGAAAATAAAACCTGTTTTCCAATTCATTACTATTTTTTGTGCGGTACAAGTATCAGCATTGGTACTTGGTATTGACAAGTACTCTGATCCAAGTATCTGTTTGAAAAAAGTGGTATTGCATCCATAGTTTTGTCATGTTTTTTTCACAATCCTTTGTTTTTTTGTGTAGCTTTCACAATAATATGTAAAGTAGAATCCTGAGATTTACATACATTTCAGAATAAGCACAAAGGTTGTTTTCTTTACCTTCTAACAATACTTCAAAGTAAGCTTCTTAGTCTTAGATCAATAAATACTTTTGTATTATTGAAATGTCAGAATAAAGAGAGAGAATTGTGAAACATAATTTACTTCATTAAAGTCAGAAGTATACACACATACACTAAGTTTATTGGGTCATTCAGCAAAAGAAAACTCCAGATTATTCCATTCTGATCTTAAGAAGCTATTGACAGGTTAGTTGAGTCCATCTGAGCTATGTGGTGGCACACCTTGGGGCAAAAAAGGGCAAAAAAGCAGCGCTCCACACATTGACATGATTAGCTTCATCAAAACCTTCAACTTGCATGTAGACCGAGTCCCAACTAAACTTTTAAAAGAGGTTTTCCCTTTGATCGCTGCTCCAATTTTAGATATAATGAATCTATCCTTAGTCAATGGGTATGTGCCACAGGAGTTTAAGATTGCTGTAATTAAACCTCCACTTAAGAAACTATCTCTTGATCAAAACGACTTAATTAACTATAGACCGATATCTAATCTTCCCTTTTTATCTAAAATTCTTGTGAAAATAGTTGCACACCAGATATGTGAGCATTTAAACAATAATGAGCTTGGGCCGATCCTTTTTACAATATACAGTATATGCTTCCTATTGGTAAAATCATTAGGCAGCACGGGATGAATTTCCATAGTTATGCAGATGATACACAGGTATATCTAACCATAAATCCTGATGAATCCAATCAGTTAGGTAGACTACAGGCATGTCTGGAAGACATAAAATCTTGGATGACTCTAAACTTCTTGCTTCTGAATTCTGATGAAACAAAAGTTGTCGTCTTCGGACCAGAAGCTCTGAAAAGGAAACTACTTAGTCAACCCCTTCACCTGGACGGCATTAAATTAGCCTCCAGTAATAAAGCAAAGAACCTCTGTGTTATTTTTGACCAAGATATGTCATTTAGATCTCACCTTAAAGACGTCTCTGGGATTTCCTTTTTTCATTTTAGGAATATTGCAAAAATTAGAACCATCCTGTCCAGGAGTGATGCTGAAAAACAACTCCACGCCTTTGTTACTTCAAGGCTGGATTACTGTAACTCTTTTTTATCAGGTAGTCCACAGAATACAATTAAAAGTCTTCAGTTAGTCCAAAATGCTGCTGCAAGGGTTCTAATGAATAAAAGAAGAAGAGATCACATTTCCCCTGTTTTAGCTTTTCTTCACTGGCTCCCAGTAAAATCTAGAATAGAATTCAAGATCCTCCTTCTGACATATAAAGCTCTTAATAATCTAGCTCCATCATAAATAAGAGACCTGATTGTTCCATATGTTCCTAACAGAGACCTTCGCTCACAGACCGCAGGTCTACTGGTAGTTCCTGGGATTTCAAAAAGTAGAATGGTTGGCAGATCTTTCAGTCATCAGGCTCCCCTCCATCAGGCTCCCAGGGTTGGTTCGTGAAGCAGACAACTTGTCTATCTTTAAAACTAGGCTTAAAACCTTCCTCTTTGACAAAGCTTACAGTTACAGACAGGTTAGACAGGTAGCTAGGAAGAGACAGGTTAATGTTAGTAATCAGGTAGAGTGTCAAAAGCTAGCAAGAGATAGGAAGAGGTACAGTAGCTAGGTAGAGATAGGTTAATGTAAGCCAGGTAGAGAGTGTTAGTACCTAGGTCTCCTAGTAGCTAGGAGACAGGTTAATGTTAGTAGCTATGCTGCTTTACGCTAGGCTGTTGGAGGACATTATTAGAGTCAGTTCCTACTTTCTCTCCTACTTCTCCCTGACTGCATGATTTGTTTTCAATTCAAGCGCTAACCTGTTTTCTCTTAGTCCTTCCTATAGTAGGTGCTCCTGACCCGCCCTGCTTGACGACCCTGACTAAGATGGCATTCCAGTGGAGGAACATTCTCCATGTCCTGCTATCAACTTCTGCTTCTGCATCAGTTCTGTTGCTCTTTCTGTGTCTCTGCTGCCTTCTCGAAACCCCAGACGGTCTCGGCAGATGACCGCTTATGCTGAGCCTGGTTCTGCTGGAGGTTTCTTCCTGTTAAAAGGGAGTTTTTCCTCTCCACTGTGGCTTCATGCTTGCTCAGTGTGAGGGATTGCTGAGAAGTCACGACGCAATCTTCTGTGGTTCTGTAATTCCTAGATTAAACATTGTATTGTAATAACTCTTCTTGTAAAGTGCCTTGAGAGGACATCTGTTGTGAAATGGTGCTATATAAATAAACTGAATTGAATTGGAGCCACTCCAGGACCTTAAAATGGCTTTTAGATAGCGACTTCTTCGTTTCACGGGCAGTGTGTTTTGGATCAACATCCAGCCATGCTTCATCTTTAATACTCTTACTGATCGAAGGAGGTTTTGTCCAAAATCTCACAATACATTCCCCCATTCATCCTTACCTTAATATGGATCACTCGTCCTATCCCATTTGCAGAAATCAGCCCTAGGCATAATCTTTCCATTCCTATGTTTTACAGTGGGTATGGTGTTCTTGAGATTCAACTCAGAATTCTTCTTCTTTCAAACCTGGCGAAGGGTGTTTATTCTATTGCAGTCTCATCTGACCACATTACATCCTTGCTAAGCCACCTGTGGATAATCCAGATGGTCTCTAATGACTTATCTCTTATATGTGCCTGGAAATGTCCTTGCTTAACCTCGAGTGCTGCAGGATTTTAATCTATAATGACGTAGAGTGTTACTAATAGTAACCTTTGTTTCTATGGTCCCTGCTCTCTTCATGTCATTGGCCTTTGGCCTTGTGTAGTTCTTGGCTGTTTCCTCAGCTTTCTCTAGAGCATGTGTTCCCCTTTAGGTAAGATCTTGCATGCAACCCAAAGTAGATGGAGATTGTTAATGATCTTGTATTTCATACATTTTCAAATAATTGCTCCAGAAGTTGATCTCTTTTCACAAAACTATTTGCCTAGATGTAGATTGGCTCATCCAAGTCTTTTGCAATTGTACAAATTTGTCCTTGGCCATGGTAAAGGTTGAAGTCAGACTGTTTGAAGGCGTGGACAGGTGTCTTATATACAGATAATAAGTTCATGCAGGTGCCATTTAGGCAAGGAACATTCATTGGATATAAAAAGTTGTTAAAGAGGTAAGTCTGCGAGGTAAAGAATTCCTGCTTGTTTGTAGGTGCTAAATACTTATGTTCTGCACTGTTTTACAAGTAAATTATTTAATAATGACACAATGGGATTTCCTTGAATTAACATTCTGTCTTAGAATACTTTCAAAATCAGTGGCAGCTAAATACTTTAATTTAAAGTTACACCACAAACACAGAACCTCTTTCTTTGACATCATGACGAAATTAGGATAAATCAATTAGAAAATCTTTGTGAAACCCCCTAATAGGGCTGGGTGGTATGCCAAAAAATTACCGATACCAAAATTTATGACTGTTACCGGCGTCAACTTGCCTGCGCCGGTAAATTCGGTATGTAAAAAAAAAACCCCAAAAAGAAATCATGTTTTTTTTAGCGGTGCTCCTGCCCCTTTAAGAAATGAGCCTTGCCTTGAGTTACTTGACTATGCAGTCATGTGACATACAGAGGTAATAACACCCAACTGAAGGGAAGCACTTGTGCTCCGATGTAAAATATTATTTGTGTAAAATAAACAACTGCATACTAAAATAACCTATTTCACTCAGGCCCTGTGAATTACTCATGTCATCTTGTCTATATGATCACTTTTGAGTTTAAACTGGACTCTAGGAAATACAGAAAGGAGTGGGAATCAAACACTGAATTAAAAGGCTCTTTGAAACCGTTCATTGGCAAGAACCCAAGCACATTTTACACATTTTACACATTATAAATAACATTAAGTAAATTTGCCCACAGAAAAGGCTGGGGGGAGTTATGTTGTCCTTGTTATCGTCGACTTATCGTTATCGAGGTGAAATGCTCAATATAACGTGATATTAATTTTAGCTCATATCGCCCAGCCCTACCCTCTAATGTGGTTCATCCTTAAGTGGAATTTCCAGTTGCCTGAGGGTCCCACGTTAATCTCTGGGACCACTTTCACTATCCACAGTAAAACATTTCCTGTACCAACATGAGCTAAAAAGTTACGAGAGGAGCAAGCCATTTCTACAAAGCCATAATAAGGAAAGCCAGACTAGAGTTGACAACTGCACATGGAACATTCTGGAGACATGCGTTTGTTCTAAAGAACAAAAGTTTAACTGTTTGGTCAATAATAAATGGTATATTTGAAGAATATCTGATCCCTCGGAACCAGCCCCGGAGTGGCTAATCAGGATTACAGGACAATTTCCTGTGTGCCAGTCTGATATTTAGGCTGCAAGAGCCAGTACTTGCACTGAGTTGATCACAGGCACTGCAAATGCAGAGTTCCTTATATTTATTGTCTTTTTTTGCAGCGTACCCTGACATAGCATGTCTGTTCACTCTATAGTAACCAACTATTTGTAGGAACTGAATGTTGTAACGTGAGGGCCTCTATATCTGGGGGAAAATAGTCTGCTTGTGCTTGGACCAGAGGAGTTCTTTCTGCAGCAATTTATGGCTGTAAGAAATACTCATCCAAATTATAACTAATACATCCTTGAAATATCTCACTTTACATGTACTGAGTCTGAAACATATTTTAATTCCTTTGGCATCTCTGCATTTGGGGCCAGGCCCTACCACATGTCACTTTGGAGCTCAATGCATGGCATTCTTAAACCAATCAGTAGAACAAGATCAGTCTTAGAGAAATATTATATACAGACCAATTATGTTACCAAGAAGATTATATTAATATCTAAGTCTTTGTCAGAATACTGTGGCAAGCTCTGTAGGCTGAATCCTGTTGAAGTGGGCCGGCCCCTTATCATCTGTTTGAATGATGTACATCTGAAATCACAGTGAACATACCCAATGTGGACTCACTGGAAAGCTGTGGGGTACAAATATTTAGGCCCCAAGCTGAGATTTTCCTACCTTCCTCAACAGAGAAAGGAAGCAATAAGCTATCTGGCGTGCAGTCTGTCTTAAACATATTAGAAGAAGCGATCCTGCTATCAGCAGGAAGTTATACGCATTCTGCAAACAGACCTGGCTGTTTGCCCCGTTTTGCCAAATACGAAAGATGATTTTGCAGAATAACTGGTATTAAAATATCAGAATAGCCCACGTCATGCTTACGCATCCATATAGAGACCTGCTGCCCCCTCACCATCCACCACACCACTTGGACACAGACCACCCAATCAAATGACACCCCCTCCCACACACACTATTTGACAGAAGCCCCAAACACACCTCACACCACCCTCATCTCCCAAGTGACGCCTCAGCCCACAGTCCACCTCCAACACACCCCAAGATGAGGCCAAAGGATTGTTGGGTATTTATCAATTAAGAATTGATAAATTTAAGTTATGATCTATCTTGTTAGTCTAAGGATATTAAATCAATAATTCATAAATTATGAATTTAATTATCACTTAAAATTATTAACAGGGCATCATCCAGTTTTTCCTAAAAGCCTGGCAAAAACATATATATCTAATTAATAGGAAGTTATCAACCAACGGTTTATAACTAATTACTAGTGATTTTACCAAAAGACCTTATCTGAAGGAAGTGAATTCTTTGCAATAATTCACACACACACTCAGAATAAAAGAAACCAGAGATTTGATTCAATTTAACTAATTTATTCTACAAACACAACTAAAATAAATACACAACTTATACTAAAACGGTTCTGTCGAGGCTAACGGTATACCTGGGCAAGATGGCGACTGGCGATAACGTCGCTTAGGCACGTCACGGGGCACTTCCTACTGACGTTCGTATGCGGCGCCTCTCACATGCACACGTAGAAGCAGTGTACAGACGTGAACGCGCAGCTTGCCAAAGAGGGGGGGAAAGTAATTATTTTATTCCAGATGAGGCGCCGCGCGGTTTTCTTTAACAAAGAAAGACCTTGTGGATCTTATCAGTGGGGTAGCTTTTTGTTAACAAAGGCTCTCTTTCAGAAACACAGGAAAAATAAGGATTTTCAAAGGTCTACCCTTGGCACCGCGCGTCTCTGAGAAACGCTCCGTGTTTGCGCAACAGAACGCCTGTGTTAGGTTAAAAAATAGTGTTTTAACCTAGAAAGAATCACACACAGGGGTCGGAGAGAAATTGAAGTTAAATGAACTCTGCAGTGGGAGATAAAATAAAGTAAAGTTCTGCAGAGGGAGACCAGGAAGATACTCTGGCTGACCGTGTGTCTGTTCTCCTCTGTGCTTCTCAGACAGTATCCCAGCTCTGTGTCCTGATCACACAGCTCTGTCTCCTGGTCTCAAAGGGCCCTCCCACTGCAGTCTCTCTTTATTTGGTCAAACTTTATTAGCATCTTAAAAGAACAGGGTGTATACAAAGGAACATATGGTTGAAACCAAATGACATTTAAAAAGTACATTTAAACTATGTGATAAAGAAATACACCCCAAGAAAATAATAATACAACATTATTATTTTTCCCTAACAGCCTGTGACGTTAAACACTCACTATGGCACATGAAATAGAACAAAGGAATTTCCTAGAAACAGATAATTTTGCTTGTTACTAAAAGACGAAAAGTGCCACAGACATGAAACTTACACAACAATTAAAGGCTCACAGTTTACCCGTAAATAAAAACAAACAGCACAGAAACTTCAAGAGTGCTCCGATCATTAGAAACGAGAACATACGTGTATCAGAATACACAGGATTCCTGACTAGTTCCACCCAGGTTGAGAAATAAAATCGAACAGTCTTACTTCATAGAAGTCCCAGATGCAGGAGAACGGCACCGCATACTTGATTGCGACAGAAAAACACGAAAGAAAAAGATAAAAATACACAACATTCAACTCATCCACCGTGCGGAAGAGAGGCAAAAAGGAGAATAAACGAAAAGGTAAAAACTTTGAAGGCCAGCCTCAGAGACGGTACGGTTGTTTGCGCAAGGAAAGGGGTCAGAACACATGTTGAGAATGGAGTCTCTTCTTTGTAGCTTTGGAGCAAAACCACCGCTCATGGGAATGAGATGTGAAGAGAGATGATCTCCTTTTAGTCCGGGAGTCGAACCAGAGATGACGCAAAGTTCCGTGATTCAGAGCTTTAAACAAGGCGCCCGTGCTGTTCCCTCCTACTTTGTGCAGGTAGTCCACTCACACTGCACGGAACTGCAGCGGATCTGATGGACCGGCGCTCCTGCCAACCATCGTGACAGGTCCTCCAGCGCTCAGCGGCTTGGAGGGGAGGGAGAGAAGCCCACTTTGATATCGTATACATGGCTAAGACTACTACAGGATCGTTAGACATAAAAAGCGGAGCCCCGACCCCACACCAAGAAAAACACCCCCACAGCTCCGGCTTGGGCCCCCCATCCAGACCCTCAACTCCAAACAGACTCCACGAAAGAGGTGTTACAGCTGACAGCACTGAAAGTTAAACCATGGCTAAACGATGAACCAATAGCCTTAATTTACTCAATAGCACTTTGTATTTGTACTGTTTGCAGAGGTGGCTACCATTGCTTTAAGATGTCCATTGGCATCTTAAGAAGGATGAAATAATTTTCATGACCACTTTCTGGCACCTTGGGGTTACAGTTGAAAGTTGAGGAAATAAGCATATCTGCTCAGAGTTGTGGTTGTAAACTCATAAGCAAGGCAAGTCAAGGCAATTTTATTCATATAGTACTCTTTCAACACAAGGCAATTCAAGGTGCTTTACATGATTCAGTAGTAATGCAACAAAATACATGATAAAATATGAAAATTAAAACAGATCGCAGCATAAAAAATAAAATGTAGGTGAGTATGACATTTAAAAACAAATAAAACATAAGAATCCATTAATAAAAAGAGAAGGTGTAAAGAACAAACGATAAAACACAGTCAGTTAAAAAATTAGAATAAAAATAAAACCATGAGAATCCAAGAGTGATCAAAAAATGCTATTTAGGACTCAAAGGCAGCTCTGAATATTTTCTGCATTTTTGTATTCTTCTGGAAGTTTGTTCCAGATTTGTTGAACATAGAAGCTGAAAGCTTCCTCTCCCTTTTTAGTTCTAATTCTAGGAATATTTAGTAAGCTAGAGTTGGAGGACCTGAGTGGTCTGCTGGGTTGGTATAGTGACAGCAGATCTCCAACATACTTTGGTGCTAAACCGTTCAATAATTTATAAACTAGTACAAGTATTTTAAAATCTATTGTTTGAGCTACAGGAAGCCAAAGTAAGGACTTAAGAACTGGGGTGATGTGTTCTACTTTCCTGGTTCTAGTCAGGACAAGGGGAGCAGCATTCTGGATCAGCTGCAGCTGTCTGATTGATTTTTTAGACCTGTGAGGACGCTGTTGCAGTAATCAATCTGACTAAAGATGAATGCATAGATCAGTTTTTCAAGGTCTTTCGGTGACATTAGTCCTTTAATCCTAGAGATGTTCTTCATGTGATAGAAAGCTGACCTTGTTATTGCCTTTATGTGATCCAGGAGTTTCAGGTCTGAGTCCATCATTACACTTTGATTACGGGCCTGATTAGTAGTTTTTAGTTGTATTAGCTGAAGCTGTTAGCGGAATCTTGATCGTTCCTCCTTAGGTCCAAAAATAATTACTTCCTTTCTGTTTCTGTTTAGTTGGAGAAAGTTGTGGGACATCCAGTCATCGATTTGTCGAATGCATTCATTTAAGGTCTGGATAGAATCAAAGTCACCTGGTATAGCTGAGTGTCGTCTTCATAGTTATGGTAACTAATCTTTTTGGCTGCTATAGTCTTGGTTAGTGGGAGCATATAGATATTGAACAGGAGGGGTCACAGCCCTGGGGGACCCCACATGTTAATTCTGTTTTTTCTGATGAGAAATTTCCGATGGACACAAAGAACTTCCTATTCGTGAGGTAAGACTCAAACCATTGAAGTGCTGTACCAGTGAGTCCAACCCAGCTCTCCACTCATTCTTGTAATATTTTATGATCAACAGTGTCAAACGCTGCACTGAGGTCCAACAGAACCAGAACTGTGGTTCTGCTGTTGTCTGTATTTATGCGGATGTCATTGAAAACTTTGACGAGGGAAGTCTCAGTGCTGTGATGGGCACGGAAACCAGACTGAAAATGATCTAAGGAGTTGTTCGTTGTCAGGAATGTGTTCAACTGTTGAGATACAGCATTTTCAATAATCTTATTGATGAATGGGAGATTAGAGATTGGCCTGTAATTCTGAATCAATGTTTTATCTAGGTTGTTTTTCTTTAATAGGTGTTTGATAACTGCTGTTTTGAGGGCATGGGGGAAGATACCTGACTGGAGGGATGTGTTAACTATTTGCATCAGATCTGACTTAATGACAGGGAGAACTTTCTTTAAAAAAAGGTGTTGGTAAGATATCGAGGCAGCAAGAGGAGGAGCTTACCTGTTTAATAATCTCATCAATATGTGATTAATTTAGTTTTTTGAAATCAGACATTTTATCTGCATTATTTTTACATGGGGGTGAAAATAGTGGTGGGTTGGGTGCTGCTTTACAGATTGATCTTCTAATTTCCAGAATCCTTTCAATGAAGAAGTTGGCAAATTCACTACAGGCCCTACTGGAGTATGCCTCAGCTGCTGCTGTCACTGGAGGATTGGTTAGTCTGTCAACTGTTGTGAATAGAGTCCGATCGTTATTACTGTTTCTGTTAACGATTTCAGAGAAGAATGATTCCCTTGCAGTTTTCAAAGTTGAGTTATATTTGTTCAGCTTGTTTTTGTAGATCTCATAGTGAACCAGCATGTACACTCAACAAAAATGTAAACGCAACACCTTCGTTCTGGTTAAAGATCTAAAATTCATTCCAGATACTCAATATTACCATTTCTCTCAAACGTTCACAAATCAGTCTAAATGTGTGATAGTGAGCACTTCTGCTTTGCTGAGATAATCCATCCCACCTCACAGGTGTGCCACATCAAGATGCTGATCTGACATCATGATTAGTGCACAGGTGTACCTTATAGTGCCCACAATTAAAGGCCACCCTGGCCTTGACCGGTCGTAGGAACTGTATCTTGCAGAGAGTCTAAGGCTGTAAATATATTTTTTAGAGGATTTCCAGGGGGAGAAAATAATGAACTTGCCTTAACTTGGAGGTTCTTTTGCTTTTCTAGGGAACGGGTTTGGAGGTATTTTCAGAGCTTCGTTTCAGAGGTGGCCAGTTCTCCTCGAAATTCGAGTTTGGCGTTCTGCCCCTTCCAAGCCTCGGTGAGGGAATGGTGTTTTTCAGTGCTTTCTGTTTGAGGCTAGACCAAAGCATGGGCTGTCCATTTTTGTTGTTGTTCCTTTGTCGATAATGTCGTCTCGGTGTTATATCCAGCATTAATCTCAAACTTTATTTCCAGAAGGTGTAATTTTGCTTCCACATATTCCAGAGCTGTTCTTCCAAGGCGTTCTGTCTTTGGAGTTTTGTTTCCATATTCCAGAGCTGTTCCTCCAAGGCGTTTTATCTTTGGAGTAGCTTATCAAAGTCCTCGGCTGAGTGGTGTGCCATGTTGTTAATCCACAGTCTCATAGCAGGTAGCTGGGCACAAGTCATCAGCTGAGTAAAACGCGGTCTAATAGTGAGTTAAATCCCATCTAATAGTGTACTTCCAGAGACTCGGCAGATAAATTACGAGGAAAACCGAAAAAACAGAATCTAAACCTAAATTTTATTTAGGTTTGGGCTGGCACAGGCAGAGGCGCTTGGAGTAGCAAAGAGGTAGCCAGAGTTTTGTACCCTCTGGGGGTTGCTATCGAAGCTGATGTAGGCTGCACCAGATACAGGTACATATCAGAGTAGGATACAATGCTGGAATATGAGACCCCATCTGAGGCTGCATAGTTGGAGGAACATTAGGCTAAATAGACCAAATTTGGCCATGACCAAAGTAGTGCATTGTTTAACTCTGTCCCTTGTTCTTAAATAGGCTGTTGTTGCTTATAATCAGTGATGGTAGATAGGCTAATCAAGTCATTAGTGGCAGTGGTGGTGAGCCCTACAGCTGCACCATCAAATGGTTGGACAGGTTATTGCATATCAAAATACAAGGCATTACAAGGTATTATTGGTACATGGTTTGGGCGAGTGGGGGCGAGTGTCCAGCTGGAGTTACTGAACCCAAAGTTGCTGAAGTTGGTTCATATGAGCTGGGGACGCTGTGACATGAGACAATAGAGGTGGTTAATGTGGGTAGCTCTACATCGTATTCTAGATGTTTTAGATGACAACTCCAACTAAAGTGTTTGCTTACAGCCTTGCTAACTTCTGGAGCTTCCTGTTGAGCAGCCTTAACTTGTAGTTTGTTTTTTTCAACGAGCGGAGGAAAATCTTTGTTTAAAAAAAAATCTGGCTACTTGTGGACATTGTCGGTATTGTTTGGTCAATTCAGAATCATCCAGAGTGTCCAACACATTGCGTCTGGCTGCAGCCATTTTGGGAGTCTCTCTGAATAGGTCTTAAGGAATTAGGAGTTCTCTTGACTTTTTTTAAGGACTCCCAGACTTAGGAGCAACTTTTAGGCCTAAAAGTGGTTGTGAATTACTTTTATCTTAAGAAACTAGGAGTCCTAAATTTAGGAGTGACACGCCCACATTTTTTAGGAGTTACTCCTAAATTCGGCAGTTAGGACCTACTTTTAGCCCTAAGATTCTTTGTGAATACGGCCCCTGGTTTTTATATTGACTCATGCACACCAAACACAGTGCTGATCTTTATCAACAAATGCATTACCATCAACAAAAAAGGTCTGCTTAAAACAAAGTACTAAATGTTAATTTCAAACCTCAGCTTGTAGACACTGAAGTATTGCAGTATCACCATAAACCTCATTAAAAAAAATAAAAAAAAATCATATAATGTATTGTTATCAGGATACGAGAGGTGGGAGACACATCCTGCTTGAGCGAAACACACATCACTTTTGGAGTCATTTGGAGCCTTATCCAGATACAAGGGGAGAGATTGTGGAGTTTTTGAAGATTTTTTTTCGCTGTCCCTGATTTCTGGAAAAATATTTTCATCTTTCATTCATAACTTGTCAATATGCTGTCAGTTTCCATATAGCAAGATGCATGGAGTTTGGCATCTGTAGTGATGCTCATGATCTTTTTTTGACTGATTTAGTCAACTGTGTGCTGCGCATAAAATTGAAAATGTCTGTACATCTGTAAAGAAAATATAAAGACTTGTTTTTCAAATTCACACTGTGAAGCAACCATTACGGAATTGGAAATATTTTTGAAAAATACTATTACAAGGCTTTACAAAAAGTGTGCTATTGTAGACATAACATGTAAGGTCGTAATTACATGATTTTAATCAAAATACCTTGTGATCTAAACTGGGACCAAGGCATGGAATTCCAGGCACTTGAAAAAATAAGTATTTGGTAAATACTTGTATAGTGTATGTAAACTTTGCTCAAGGAATGTAACAAACACCGAGACAAGACAAGATGGTAGTTCTTGGAGGCCATTTTCCACTGATGGACTGAGCAGACTGCATTTCACAACATGTCTTGCTGCTGCCCCAAACAGTCTCCCATTGGTCTCTGGCCAATGGTGTAATCACAGCTGACCCTTGAACCGAGCCAATAAATTACGCTGGCGGCTGGCTCAAACCTGTCACTGAGTTATTCTTCGCAGTGCAAGAGGAAATCTTCTTTGGCCAGTGAAAATGTCTTCTTTGTTGTGACTGGCTGGGGAAGAAGAACCCTAACTCTAAAAACCTTTGAAGTGCTAATGTCTATTAAACAGCTGTTAATTTCCCCTGGTGGGACTATTAAAGGATTATTCTATTCTATATCCAGCTTCGAATTACAGGTTTGACCTGATTCAAGACAGTTTTGAAGAAGAAATTGAATACCTGTGTTGTATCTCTGAACTTCTGATTGAACTGGACCTGCTTTTTCTTGTGTGCAAAAGCTTCACCTTGTCTCTTTGGATTCCTTTAACTCCCTGCTTCATGGTTTGAACCACACTTCAACACAAAACTAGGATTGAATAACAGTTATTTTAGATGTGTCACACACTGGACAATAGGTCAACGAGTGAGAACCTGGCTCGTTTAAAGTGCCGTAACCTGTACTTACTGTGTCGCGGAACGCATGAGTAGTAAGTTGTGTTATTACTTGCTGAGTTGATAACTGTTTTTCGGGTTTGTTTTATCTTAGGTGGGTCATTTCTCTCTCTCTCTTTCTCTCTCTCCCCATCTCTCTCTCTCTCTTCCTATCCTGTCTCCTGCTCTCTGAGCACACAATCTACAGAGCCGGTCTCGGTCTGAGCTGCGTTAGCTGGTCTATTATAATTAATAACGTAAATTAGAACATAATTTTTATATTACTAAAATATTTTTCATAATTATTGGTGATTATTATAAACCAGACACTGATCAAACTCTGTGTTCCCCAACATTCTAATCATGGATTACTTTTAGAGCCCCTCAAAGCACTTTACAATTCCATTACTCATTCACTCTTAGGGCGCTTTCACATGGTACGGGAGTCCGTACTCGGGTACGGTATTTGGTCAAAATCCACTTATTTCGTACCATGTGAACACAGACTGTACCGTGCCAGAATACGGCCAGAGAGACCTGCCTTGGAGGTAGTATCCGAGTCCAGGTACGAGCGGCCACGTATCATGTGAACACAACCCATACTCTGGCCGTACTCAAGACAATAGACGCGCTCCATGCGGAAATGACGACACCGCCGGCCGAAATTACAGAATAACCTCGCGACCATACAAATACCAAAACAACCCGATTCAAGCATCCCACAGCAACACAGGAAGTTACAAAACGGCGGGTTTACTACAACACTCACCCTATAGATGGCTTCAGGTAGCAGCTGACCAGTAGACCAGTTTGTTTACATTCTAGGCTGTCGCTCGTTTTATGACGTCAGTACTTCTCACTCCCTTGTTTGTTGGAGAACTAAGACTTATTTGTATGCCGCCACCTGCTGTTTATTTGTAGTAAAAGACTGGATCCAAATACGGTCAGAGATCCGTGCCATGTGAACAGAAAAAATTAGCATTTTCTCTGGCCGTTTTCTGGTACGGCCACACATGTGAAAACGGCCTTACACACTGGGGGAAGCCACCAACGATTGTACCCACAGCTGCCCTGGCGTAGACTGACAGAAGTGAGGCTGCTATTTCTCAAGGGCCATCGGCCCCTTTGACCAACACCAGTAAGCAAACGTAGGTGAAGTGTCTTGCCCAAGGACACAACGGCATGTAACAGGTGGAAGCAGAAATCAAACCCACAATTTCCAGGTCCCAAGCCAACAATTCTACCACTGAGTTACAACTGCCCAAGGTGTTAGTATGGTAAAGAAATAATTTATTTCTCTTTCCTCAATAATAACATGTTCTATTTCTTATCAATAATGTCTGCATGCTCTGATCTGTAAAAAGAAATAGATAACAAAACCTAACAGAGTTTGGGTGCACTCTCTACTGAACAGAGGAGCCACCACCCAGGAGCAGGCAGAAATGCTCTTTAAAGGACAGGACACACTGGGCCCAAAGGCAACTAATGCATCCCATGGCAGGTTTCAGCCTGAAAGATCAAAAATATTTATTCTGACATTCCAGAAATATAAAAAGTATGTTAATATTTATTGTTCTAAAATAAATCAAAGTTCACTCTGAGTTGACATTAGACAGTAAAGATAAATTCCTACTAGTACAATATTCAGTAAGCATGCAAACTAGCAATGTTCATGTAAAGGAGTCTGTTCACATAGAGATAGGATACTTGAAATGACTCATTTAAGCATGCTCAAAGTTACATTGGACCACTAGATCTGCTTCATAGCAGAAGTTTCAAGGAGTGCAGCTGCCCTCTCCTAGGAAGCAGAACTAGTGGTCCAACATAACTTTAGACATTCAGTTTAAGATTTTCAGAATCAAGATTAACTTCTTACCTATCATCCACCATGGTATTATAATGCTGGAACTTTAACAGGCTCTGTAGTAGGTTCTCATTTTCATACAAGTCATCACTTTCTGTTCTCCAGGAAACTCATATCTCCATCCAAGGAAGAACACATATTAGCGATGAAAGATTCCCTCATGGCTTGCATCGCAGACCCTGTGGAGATGAGGAGGCTGAAATGCCAGACATTAGGTATGGACAGATACACCACAATATCCTCAAGTTATCTCGAATCAAAACGTTTATACAAGGTTTTCGGCACAATATATAAAGTGACAATTTTGCAACAAGAGAAAAACATGTTTTCTTTACATTGTGATGGGTAGATAAGGCAGTATTTCTCACAAGACAACAAATCTTTCTAAAGTAAAAGTTTTCTAACATTTAGAAGCTTTGTAGAAGAAACTTTATACGCATAGCTTAAAAAAACACACATGAAAAAGACCTGGGGTCTCAAATATAAAACTTTGTGTAGGATCCTCACTAAAACACTACTTAAGCTCAAAGAATTACTGACTCAAAGAACGATTTAGATCGACAAACCTTACTGCCCACAGCTGCATGCAATTTCCGCTTTATAAATCCCACTCTCCCTAGAAATGTGCTCAGATGATTTTGGATCATATTCCGCCTGCTACACACCCACTTTCTGCCAAAAACACTCAATGCAAAGTGCCTGTGAATATTCTGCATCTACTTAAGACAGCGGATATGGGGACGGGTAACCATGGGAAACTAGAGGCGCAGAAAGTGCAATGTTCAGGCATGGAAAACAGTTTTATTTCAATCAAACAATTTTTATGTGTAGCTAGCTTTTGTCAATCAAAAGGCACCCAAAGTGCTTCACAGTAAAGGACAGAAATACAGTTAGCTAACAATTGGAAAATTTGTAAACAGACAACAAAAGTAAAGAGAATCAGATAGCACAGGCAATAAAAACAAATAAGAAAAATAGAGTTTGAATTATTTGATTACTTGTTCCAGCAACAATAGGATGGAAGTAACAGCAAATTCAGACTAAATTACAGCAGAACATAATACTTTTAGCACTTCTAGATATTTAAACCCTGACAGAAAAGTATTATCTGCACAAAATATTATTTATAGTTTACAAATAAACAGAGGAGCTGAAAGTAACACAGAGTAGATGCAGTGGTGTGGCAGCAATAACAAAGAACAAAGCATGCTACATCCAAAATGTGCTGCCAGAGGGTCTGTAGATCGAACACCGGATCCAGTTCAGCACATAGATCTATAGGACTGCTTTAGAAAATCTATATTGGCTGATCAGTCAATCATCACTATGGACCAGGAAATCTCTAAAAACTCCCCCCATCCAGACTTGGCAGTGGTGTGATCTTGAATGAGTGCTAGCACATCCATTGTGCAGCATCATGTAGGTGTGTCAATAAAGTATTTACACATCTACACCTCACAATAAATGCACGAATAAGTGCAATTGCTATATAATCTGAAGACATACATATGACCATAGTTGATGTAATTCTTTAAGGCAACATATTTTCATTCAGATTCTCATGTTTATTCTCAGTTAAGAGACCAGGTTGGGGGCTGACTAGGCTCAGGCCCCAGAGTGGTATTTGGGAGAATCAAAACGATTCCCAGTGGAACAGTCTGATGTATGGGCTGCAAGGGCCAGTGCACTATGGCAAGCCGAGTCGTACTACTGTGCAAAAGATGCAACTACACGAAAAAGAGTGAGAGTATTTCTGACAAGTTTGAAAAATCTCCAACTAGTAGGGGAAAATATTATCAGTATTAGTATAATAAAGAGCATGGTGTAGACCCGCTCCATATGAAAAGCAAGTTGATTCAGCTCTAATATAGTAAAACTGATGTGAATTAATGATATGCTTTGTAAAATTGGGAGATCTGTGCTTAGAATTATGACAGTTTTAAAAAATGATTTCTTTTTAGAAGCAATCTGAAGTGAGTAGTGATTTCACTTGTCGGTATGGAAGGAACAGGTGAGTGAATAACCAGACATTTGTTTCTACTTTAACCACTTTCTATGCCCAAATAACAACGGGACCTTATATTTTTTTTCTTTAAAGTAAGACAATAAATACACAAAGCCCACATTTGAAAGAGACTAGAATTAAAGTAATATAATTCAGTAATATAAATCAGCAGTTCAAAACAGACACAAAGAGCAACTTTCAAACAATTACTTTGCGTCCAATGCTGTGTGTGCCAGCATTTCTGCTCCATGTACTGTACTGCTGCCAGAGTAGGAACAGGCGCAGGGATTCATGATCCATTTTTGGCAAGAACAAAAAATGAAAAAAAAAACCACCATCATGTCAATGTTTACTATAGGTTAGAATTTCTGTGAATGATATTCTTTTGTCATCAATAAACTTAATGTGTGTGGTGTATGTGGGCTACTCCTGCTCCAAGCATATTGAATAGACTGATTAGAGATGGGCAGACGATTCCTCTTAAAGCGTTGCAGCATACTGCCTTAACTGTACTGATGCAGGGTGTTTCTCAATGTCAAGGCGCCTGGGTAGGTGATGTGCCTTGCTTACAAGGACATTTACCTTCCTTGGTCAAAGAAAACGGTTAAATGGAACAGACTTACCTCACGTGACCGCGGCTGCCGGCTTACGTGCTCTGTTTACGTCCTGCCCGTCGTAGTGGCATTGTAGCGTAGTAAGACTTCAGCCATGGAACTGGAAATGTATAATGACCATTTTACTTTTTTTTTACTGTGTATATGTCAGTTAAATCAAATGTGTAAGCAAATTAGTACCTGGTAGCCACCGAAGCTGCAACTACTAAGTTACTAACCAACCATTTATAACTGCTTTGAATCTTGAAAAATAATAATAATAATTTTAAATATAGGCCTGAAAGCTAAAATTAGTTGAACCATTTAAACTAGAAATTTACCCCGAAGTAGCTGCTGCTGATTCCTACCATGCTGTATTCTGTGAAATTTTTGACCGAGAGAAGGCATCAAGGCACCTCTGATGTATCCTTGGTCAATTAGCTAAACGGCTAACAAACGGAAGACAGATGCCTCAGTAGCACATGAACTTTGGAACATGCCCTGGCGGCCTCTGATGAGCTATCTCCTAGGCAACCGGGGCGGGACCAAGGCATCAATCCCAATTTCCAGGGCATTGAGAAACACCCACTGTGTCGATACTGTTTTGGTCTACTGACACCTGCTGGATCTAAAATAACATTGCAGGTAACCTAATTGGGAGACTCACCTAACCTACTGATTCAATGAACTACTATATACATAATTAGGTAATTGTATTAAATTTTTTGCACTTCATTATTTCATATCATAATCCAAGTAAAAAAATAAATATTTAAAATATAAGAAATCATCTGCGATAGACTGGCGACAGTGTCTACCCCGCTTCTTGCCCTTTGACAGCTGGAGATAGGCACCAGCCCCCCCGCGACCCCTTGACGATTTTGCGGTTTAGAAAATGGATGGATGGATGGATGGATATAAGAAATCATATGAATGTGTGTCAAAAGTGTGTAAAAAAGTGAAACTAAAGGTGATGAGGCTTATGGATTGACTTGGAGGAACGCAGTTTAAAAACTACATCAACATCGTTATCATTATTATTATTATTATTATTATTATTATAATTATTATAAACATGTTAAATGTGGTGGCATAAAGTTAAGACATACCATTCAGTGGCAGTAAAAATAGACGCTAAAACAGCCAGCACAAACAGTTTGATGTTTAGTAAATCCTACTGCTCCTAAAACACCTACTTGTTTCCATGTTCTCCTCCCAATATTTTGCATCATCTGAAAGAAATTCCCACATTGCATATTCATCAAGGGCGAAAGCACTAACTGGATTACATTCATCTTGTTGTGGGTTTAAGTTACTTGGGAGTGGTTAGTAAATCAGCTGCAGCATGATTTTGCGATGCTGTGTGGTTTTCACCTGTTTAAACTTTCATTTATCAGGCCGGTAGTGTTTTCCATATTCAGTAACTCTCCAAACGGGTCAGCAGATAGAAAATAACACTTGTGTACAAAGATGGGCTTTCACTTTAACACAAACTGTAGCTTTGTGTTCTTGTTGTCCGTGATTGAGAGATTATGTTTGCATATTATTATATTCAGATTTCTTTCAATGGATAAGAGATCATTTTTACAAGGTATTATTTTTAAATTCTGTCCTGCTCGGTTCTTTGTCGTTTTAGTGTGTGAACATCTCTTTTTTTATAATAACCGGGATTTTACTTTCAAGGTGACAAGGTATTATTTTATTATTATTTACTGCTCTGTGTTTTGTATTTTTACTGTGTGAGCATCTCTTTTTTTCACGAGCTGGGAGAGGTTAGTGCTGTGAATGTATTTTTAAAGGGGTTTCTTTTGACGTTCCTTGTTTTTCTTCTTGGGTGTTTCTCGTCTGAGTGCTGGCCACACTTCTGTTGAGTAGGGGGTTCTTCCTGATAGACGCTGTCTGTTTGGAGGGGTACTCTGTGTTGTTGGCATCGACCTGCCAGGTTGTTGAAAATCGGATGCCATAGGCAGAGTAGTATTGTTTCTGCCATTTTCTTCCAGGTGTCGGATCTTTAATTCCATGTCCTTCATTCTTACAGTAGCAGTATGTCTTGGAGTGTGTAATCAGAGCAGAGAGCCATTTGTAGTCCTTGGTTCTTTATGAAGTGGTCCACAGTGGGGGAAAAAAAGAAAACGAGGGGAAAATCCGTCCCAGGGAGGTCGTTCAGTAGGGTGAAGAAATAAAGTAAAAAGGAAAATAAGTAGAGTATGGGTGAGGGGAGGGGAGGGGGGTTAGAGAGCAGAAGACAGCAGGAGTAGAGCAGGAGTAGAATAAAAACAGGTCCTTCTCCTTTGACACGTACTGACAGCATTCATAATTTAGTCCCAGGTATAAATCGGCTTAGTGTTAATTCCTTAGTGTTACTTGTTTTCAGGAGAAATGTTCAGATGTATCAGAGATGGAGAGGAAACTAAGGACAGAGAGCTGGTGGACCTCTTTGTGGCATGGTGTGGAAACAATCATCTAACCTTGAATGTGACCAAAACAAAGGAAATAATTATGTATTTCAGAAGAAACAGGGATAAATCAATGACTGTCTCCATTATGGGAGAAGAAGTGGAGGTGGTTAAGGAGTACATATACCTCGGAGTTCACCTGGACTGAACTGGAGAATCAACAGTGAAGCTGTCTACAAGAAGGGACAGGGCAGACTGTACTTCTTCTGGAAGCTTATTTCGCTCAACGTTTTAAGCATCTTCTATAAGTCTGTTGCGGAGAGTGCTATCTCTTCCTCCATCATCTGTTGGGGTAGCAGCATCAGGGCCTGGGACTTAAAACAACTCAACAACCTATATAGAAGGCTGGTTCTGTTCTGGGGACACCTGTGGAACATCTGAAGATGATGATATGAAGAATTGTTCCTCATAAGATAAAGAACAACCCTAAGTCTCTTCTTCATGTTACAGTCAGGAAGCAGCAGAATGTCTTCAGTTGGAGGTTTTTTCAGTTTTGCTGCAACACAGATAGGCTACAGGAGATCCATCCTGCAAACAGCCATCATTATCTACAACACCTTGAAGCACTACATAGTATGAGCTACAATAATACTTAATCCCCCCCTGTGATCAGTAAAGTATTTGAGCTGAATATTGTATTGTATTGTACATTGTGTCAATATTTTTATCAATAAATATGAACTATAACCTGCATGAATGCTACGATTTGCTTGCAGTCTTGTTTACCTCTTTTCACAACAGTGATAAATGTTCCCACTGTTCCTATAAAAAATAATCCACCCACACAATTTTAAAACCTTTGTAAAATAACTGCTCAAGTAAATGTTCTTGGTGGTGACGACCTTAATATGTAATTTTTTTAACATGCATTCTTACTGTATCTCTGTGAGTCTGTGTTAATCCCTTCCTGTCTTTCCAGGGATGAGGGAACATCCTCCCATATCTATTTGTGACCTTGGAGACCATATACAACGACTCAAGGCTAACGGTGGTTTACCTTTTTCACAGGAATTTCAGGTTTGTTTTAAAGTCATTTATGATTTTATGTGAGCAAAACCAACACACTCTGGCATACATATATGCATACATACACCCACACAAATTTCATTTTTGAAACAGCTTGTAATGAGCAATCTTGTGTGTTACCGTGGTGTTACTTAAGTTTATCCTCAGTAAATAGCTATAAATATTGATTACTTAGGATAGTAAGATATACAGTATGTATCTTTTTTCAGACAGGAGCTCTACTTCAGAATCACTATCTTATCAAGGAGGAAGGGAAAGTTTCCTGGTCCTCAGTTTTAGAAACGTACCTGGGTTAGGCATAATAATAGTCACTATAATAATAATAATAATAATAATAATAATAATAATATGTTTTATTTAAAGGTCCAAAATCATGCTATTTTACACCTTTTAACATCTGGGATAGACACATATATGATAACATGTTACCTTAGGTGTTATGTAGTATTCAGTTGTCCAGAAAAAGTTATATTTTGGAGTTAGTCTTCTACCAGCAAGTAAGACGCTTGGTTTCACTAAAATCGCACCTTCCCACCAGTGAGTGCCTGTGTGAGGCTATTTCGTTGTGTAGTCTTGAGCCCCAGCCTGGCTGCAGCTAAGCAGCATTTACAGTATTAGTAAAAAGGATGGAGAAGAACCGCTATATAACACAGACACAAAGTTTTTATGTCACGGTGACTACCTCCTCACTTACACACAATCAACATAACAACAGTCGGGCAGAAAATCAGATAGCCAGTGTGGAGGAGACAAATATCACTTCTGTGATAGTTTAATCACACAACATCCTTTTTATTCCGACCGAAGAATAATTCTGAGATGCAACATTGACAGTTGTAGAAATATAATTATTGCAGCAGTAAGTCAATTAAGTTACTTCACAATGCAGTTATAAGTTCACATATGCGAGAAAGCGTCATAAATGGCTGACACATATTATCATTAGCATGTAGCTAGCATTTTGGTTTACTTACGCGAAAAACGTGTAACAAGGTTATGAGTCAGTCGTTTACCAGGATAGACTGGAGCAGCTGCTCAGAGAGAAGGTGAAGGAGGATTAGTGAGCAATGCGTGAATTAAGCCAAAAGCTTCACAGGGTTTTTTAAATAAGGAAATAGCCTTACAACATGGTTAAAAGCTTAACAAAGTAGATTTTGTAAGATAAAGGGCCTTTAATCAAATCATATCAAATCAAACTTTGTTTATAAAGCACTTTTCAAACACAGTTTCTCAAAGTGCTTTACAGATTTAAAATGACCCCACAACTCCCCAACAACCCTTCAAAAACCAAAAATCATCATCTCAACTACAACCCCTCCCAACCCAACCCATCAGCCATACACACACACACACACACTTAAAAGCTACAAAAACAGCGGGCTGAGCACAGATGAGCCAGGAAACACCATCATGGGAGCCATCTGCATCGGCAGCAGCAGATCAGCGTTGCGGAAGTTTTGTCCTCCTCCATTCCACGCATGTACGTTGAATGCGCAGAGAGTTGCAGGGTATATTAACAATATGTGTGGATGGATGGAGGAACAATTAGAACTGCTTATATTACAGCCTACCTTCATTATTTTATGTACAGCAACACTTTGTATACTGCTGTGTTTTTACACTACATTGTTATCACTTACGTTTTTATAAGGCAGCTTTATATATGCCTGTTTATAATATCAGCATTCTGCAAAAAACATTTGAACCAGTTAAAGCTGCATTTACCCCGTTGAATGAGGATTATTAATTGCCATATTATAGATTGTCACAATATAGCTTGCACATATTTGCAGCTGCATATTAGTCTTTCATTTTAAAAGATTATATTTTATTCTACTTTCTGAATATCATATTTTAAAACTAAAGTAAGTTCATGTTTGCTCTCTGTTTTGTTAGACAAGTCAAGATTAAAATGTTATATAATACATTTAAATAAATGTATGATTTAGATGTATTTTTCATTGAGGTTATTTGAAAAATTTAAAATATTTATATATATACTGTATATACATACAGTGTATATATAGTTTCATTCAGAACTTTCTGTGCATTTCTATGATGTTTGGTATGGGAAAGACGTATCAGTATTTAAGCCCTGATTTGGTTATCCCTAATTTAAATTAATTTATTTATTTAATGTTTCTCTTCTTTAATGTGTAATTTAAGATTTTTGGGTGATCATTTAAAAAAAAAAGTGATAAAATCGAAATCTCAATAATATAGTTGAAAAATCGTGATATTCTATTTTTGACTGAAGAGTTTGGTCAGTCAAAACTTCCAGGACAAGTCCTACAGTGGCCTGTGGGAGACGATGCTGACCAAGGAGCCATACAAGGAGGATTATAAGGTAAGCAAACACTGCTGAGTGTTTGTATGCTGCAGTGCCCTCCTATTATTGGTGGTTATAGATGAGATAAGGAAGGCCAATCTTGATCCCCCTGGAGTACTGGAGTTGGTGCAGCTGATGCTGGTGCTGCCCATTTCAGCTGCCCAGTGCGAGAGGTGCTTCTCTGCACAGAACTGCATAAAAAGCTCCAAAAGAAGCAGCCTTGCGGTCTCCACCACTGAAGATCTCATGAGGATCACCTTGGAGGGGCCAAATCTAGAGGATTAGGATCCAAGTCCTGCCTTGGACCGTTGGATGAATTCAGCAAAACGTGCCAGGCGACCAGACTATAAAAAAATTGGGACAGGGATGTTCTGTGTATTTAATTTAATGGGATTTAATAATAAAATTGTTATTTAAGAAATTTCATATTGCTCCTAAATTTTTTTCTGTGCTCCTCGTGAAAAAGCTCAGCGTGCAGCCCTATTAGATCCAGTTGAACCAACACTGTCACCTTTTTAGCATCATAGTTTAATCTAAAATCATTTAAAATCTTTAAAAGAGCCGTCTCAGTGCTATGGTTCATCCTAAAACCAGACTGAATTTTTTTTCTAAAACTTTTCTTAAAAACGGTAAGTTAGATACCGGTCGGTAATTGTTTAAATCATTAAAATCTAAATTGCTCTTCTTCAGCAGGGGCCTCACTACCACTGTTTTAAAGGCGGCAGGAAAAACCCCCGTCTGAAGGGAGCAATTCATATAGTTTAAAATCTCGTCTTTAAAAGAACCAATTGCTTTAAAAAACGGGTAGGAATAGGGTCCAAAGCGCTTGTGGTGGGCCTCACTGAGGAGAAAACTTTATCAAGGGTCCCAAGTTCTACCAGGACAAAACTGTCCAGTGTTTCCTCTGGTGAAGGCAGACACTCTGATTTGTCTAAAACCATGTTAGTTTGAGAGGATAAAATATTATATCTAATGGTGTCTACCTTCCCTCTGAAGTGGTCTGCAAACTCTTCCCAGAGAGTGTTTCGGGGGCTTTCTGAAAAGTAATACATGAATGATTAAGAATATTGTCAATGGTGGAAAACAGAATTTTGGGGTTGTTTTTATGTTCTGAGATGATTCTGGAAAAGTATGCATTTCTGGAATGTCTTAAAGCTTTATTGTATAAATTGAGATGTTCTATATATATATATCTGATGATTTATTGTAATTTAAGTGTTCTTCCATTTCCTTTCTGCCACCCTGCTGTTCCTCTTTTATTTTTAAAGAGCTTCGTTTTTCCATGGTACAGTACGTTTTGAATGTATGGTTACAACTTTAAGTGGAGCCAGACGGTCGAGAGATGATTGATGATTGTAAAGGTACAGGAGGAAACTTTTTAAAAACTTCAAAAAAATCTGCAGCCACTTCAGGGGTTACATGACGCTTTCTAACAGTTCTCACAGAGGTCTCTAATTTAATAAAACTGGTGATTTTGAAAAACACACAGTAGTGGTCAGAGATGGCCAAGTCAACAACAGAGGACACACTGGTGAACAGGCCATACGTGATGTAGGGTGTGTCCTCTGCTGTGAGTCGGCTGTATGACATGCTGGTTGAAATCCTTATAATTTAAAATATTTTAATAAAATCTGTTGATAAAGTATCTAAAAGGTTATCTATATGTAGATTAAAACCACCAGCTAAAATTATCCTTTCATAAGAGTTGTGTAAAATTAATAAAAACTCTGAAAATTCTGGAATAAAAAATGCATTCCTTTTCGGTGGCCTATAAACTGTGAAACATAAAACCTGAGGAGTGCTAAAAACAGAGGCAGTGTATTAAAAAGTGGTAAAATTATCAAATAAAACAGGTTTGGCGGAAAGAGTTGATGAACTAATAAAAGCAGTTCCGCCTCCCCTCTGGCTACTCCTCGTTTAATAAGAAAAGTTAAAATTAGGTGGAGAGGCCTCTGTAAGAACATCAGGGGCATGTCATAAAAAGACAATAAAATACAGTAAAATGAATGGAAGTCAATAAATGTCCTCACTAGTACAGGCAAAACAAGTGTGTGTGAGTATGTGTCTCCTTTATCTCTAATAGAACTAGTTAATTGGCCTTTAGCCGAGCCCCGCCCCCTTAGTTACTGTTGCTCTGTCCGACAATCAAATGGTCAAACACTGTTAACTTTACAATGCTGTGACCATTACTGGGAGGTAAAGTGGTGTTAGTACAATGTTGCTGAATGAAGCACAGCGCAGCATAGCGGCGTCAGGCTTTCTGACAATCACACTGCAGCTGAAGGAAAGAGTGCAGGTGTCGGTGATGATGACGTCGCTGCAAATATGATGATGATTTGCTAATTGGGAAGATACTCTGAGTGCTCTTGCTGTCTGCATGCTGTAAAAAACTTAGTTGTGAACCTAGTTTTAAGTTGGATTTTAGGCAGACATTTGCCTCATTTAAGCGGACACCCGTCCAATGTTTCACCCAGAACTAAGTTAATAAAAGGGCCGCTCCATGAGTCTGTGGGTTTGGTTTTCACTAAATCTCCATACATTCCAGAAAATACCTGGGAGATCTACCAACAAATAAACCCGAAAATATTAATAGTTGCTCGACAGCCAAGGAACTTGACACAGCAGGCGGCTGTGGCTCAGTGGTTGGCTTGCAATCGGAGGGTCGTAGGTTCGATTCCAGCTTCCTCCAGTCGATGCGCCCCTGGGCAAGGACCTTACCCCAAAAATTCTACATCGTCCTACCGAGCCATGTTGGCAATCGGTGTATCAATGTGAGTGTGAATGGGTACATGTGGCTTCAAGGTAAAGCACTTTGAGTGGTCAGTATGACTAGAAAAGCGCTCTATAAGTTCAGTCCATTTACCGAGGTTTCTGATTAATATGTTACTGTAAAGTAAGAGAGGGAGTGGGGCCGTCTTTTTTATCCATTGTAGGCATCGCTCACGTTGTGTTTTCGGCTTTGGGAATGGAAACACACATGAAAAAACACAACTCCAATTGAGCCAGGAAATGAAAGCAAAGGTTCTGGGCAATGTAGATGTTTCCATACACAATCAGCCCTTGACTGTTTGAGCAGGGTCACTGATCAGCGCAAAAAGATTTCCAAAACAATACCGAGAGATCAACACGGAAGAACCTCAGCTTGTTACTGATCTTCTATTTTCTGTCATTATAAACTGCTTCTAGGAACTCTTCTGAATTACAACCACGACTCAACCACAACTCCTGCTGAGCGACTCCATCGGAGTTCAGAGTATATATCCCATACAGGAATTCATTGGTTATTGAAACCGTCCCAAAATAGTCCTGTCAGCCTAGCCCCACGAAGTGGAGACGACGTTATATCTAAAAGGTCCAGTCAAATTACCATGATGTTCCGGTAGTGGAAATGACAGGCGCGTGCCTATACACTTTGAACCGTTTCAATTATAAATGGGCCTAGAAGTGGGCATTTTGGGTGTTTCTTTTCTTTTTTGTTTTTATCTAGACATCCTTACATACCCCCTCCCCTTTTTTGTGCTACAGGCTATTGATCCAGGACAGCAGCTCACCTGGGAGCATTCCAAGCTTGAGATCAACAAACATAAGAACCGCTATGCAAATGTTATTGCTTATGACCACTCCAGGGTCATTCTCACACTGGTGGATGGTAAGCAACAAGATTTCAGATTGTAGAATGTTTTTATTCCTCGAGAAGATAAGACACAAACAAGAGAAGACATGTAGATTTACGATGAAATAAATCATTTAAACCTGATCAAAGCAACTGATGATATCACTAGAGTGAATACATCGACCAAACATGCATTCACACACCTAGGCAATCAGATCATAAAATCCAAATCCAAACATGATTCTGTGAAATTAAAAATTATTCATATCTTTGGCAGATTTCATTTGAAAGCAATATTAACCTTTGGAGTTTTCCTACCAGATCCCCAATCTCGATCAAATAGAGAATGTGATGATAATGCTAAGACGGCGAGAATTCTGTCCAACCTTCTCCAAAAATCTGTAATGCATGTTTAATCATCAAAAATACCAAGGAAAACCTGTAAAAAGCCTCAGAAAGTATGAGAACGCTTTTATTGCTGTAATGCCAGTAAAGTCAATAGTAACATTTCCATAAATTATTAGGAAAATAATAGTTTTTTTGGAGATACCTGTATTATTTCTAATCATAGACAAATTTCCACTTTACAAGAAATGTTTTAATCCCAATCTGATATTTGAACTAATTTGGTCATAACTGTACATAAAGTGGTGTCTTGTTGATAAAATAAAAATTGCATTAATGTTTCTTCTTCTTCTTCTTCTTCTTCTTCTTCTTCTTCTTCTTCTTCTTCTTCTTCTTCTTCTTCTTCTTCTCGCAGGAGTTCCAGGAAGCAACTACATCAACGCCAACTATATTGATGGCTACAGAAAACAGAATGCTTATATTGCCACACAAGGGCCACTGCCAGAGACAATTTGTGATTTCTGGAGGATGGTGTGGGAGCAGAGGACATGCACAATTGTAATGATTACCCGCCTGGAGGAGAAGTCAAAGGTGAGCTTCTCCTGCTTTAATTGTAATCCAAACAATATTATTGTCCCTTTGCTTTTCAATTGAATTAAATTAAGTTTATTTATCTTATTTTACTGGGAGCTTCATCCCATTAGACACCCTGATCCAACAAGTCATCACAGCTGAGCAGGGAGAAGCTTATGTTGATAGAAAAACACTCATAAAAAAAAAGGTTAAAAGCAAAAATAATGCCAAAATAATACAACTGGAGAGTAGAAGAAGAGAAAAGTAGCAGAGTGAAGAGAAGTGGTCAGTCTGTGCTCCAACAGTCTTAGCCTATAGCAGCATAACTACAGAGATAACCCTGCCCATTTAATGAGACATAGAACAGAATGTTCTCTAAAAAGAATACCCCAGAAATTTCTTAAAAAACCTTTAACTTTTTTGTGATTTAGAATTTAACCATTTTCCAGTGTTAATATGTGTTTTGTGCAAAGCTTAAACAAGAATTAAAAAATTGGGATTGCTCAAAAGAAAATCTGAACCAATAGAAACTTGGCAAAACACGTCTTTTCAATATAAAGAATGTAGTACCCAAACGCTGCATTAACTACTGATAACGACAACTATCTAGCACCGTTCTGGTGAAACGATCTCTGGCTGTTGTTGCGCTGACCAATTACAGGCATACACTCTCCGTTGACGGAGACAGATAGTTAGAAAATTTGGTTTGACTTGAAGGAGCGCCCTTGTCTCGACAGATAATGGCGTTGCCTCAATCTGTTTTCGTCAAAACCGAAGTATAAACTAGGCTGAAGGGAAGATACAGATGAAGTAATGAAAAACCTCGCCTTTTTTCTGCCCAAAGTGCTGGTCCCACAGTGCAGCAGGACTGTCGACTGTTTGCACTATTACCAGCTGAAAGACTCCTCCTGCGAATATGTCATCACCCACGTAGTCCAAACCTGACGAGTGGAAACGCCCATCTTACACGAATTTATTATATTTGTACAACCGTCAATCTATCCACCAGGGGGCAAAAGCTGGTGTAACATCTCTGAATGACATCTCTGAATGAGGAACGAAGGAGCATCGCCCACTACAGCGTCTGACATAAATAATAATATAAAGCTATTTATCTAATATAAGCTTTCACAGTGTGAACTGTCAGCACGCATACAAAAAATAAGGAAAAGGAAAAATCAAAACAAAACATGATTCAAAGAGAACCCATGGGATTCGATCCGGCTCCTCCAGGGGAAAGAAGAGGACCAAGTCCCTGTGACTAAACCACTTGGCAACAGGCTAATTCATGACAACTGTTGACACAGACCGGATCAGAATGATGTTATTCATTCTCAGTCTAAAGCGAATCATTACCATATTGTTTCTGAGATAGTGTTGCTAAACATAATCACCTCAAAACTTACGCTGTGTCCACACTGAACACGATAGGAGCGACTATAAAGCGCGACACATGCCTAGCTGTTCGCGTGCACATTCGCACCTTGAAGCGTGTACAACGGAACTGGTTGCGCTTAAAATATGGTATTTTCATGCGCGAACTGGCCTTCAGTAGAGCTGGGGCTAGAGTGCATCTGCGGTGGTTTATGGACCGAGCTGATGGAGGACTGCGTGTTCGGCCCAGGCTTCAGCGGATCTGGGGCTACAGTGCAGCTGGCGGTGGATTATGGACCGAGCTGATGGAGGACAGAGTGGATTACGTGTTCGGCCTGGCCTCCGGTAGAGCTGGGACCGCTGCACAGGGGGTTTGGTGAGCTACAGATACAGAATAGGTACGGCAGAGGGATCCATAAACAGCAGCGAGCCTCTCATAAACAACGGCTCCTCGCCGCCTGGAGAACGTGACCTGCTCGCCCACTTTGTGCCGTGAAGGTCCAAGCTTCGCCTGGCGACACTCCAACTACATTTCTGAGCAGCTGTCCATCTGTCTGCGGTTCGTAAAAGTTTATAATATTTGAGCAGCTTGGGACGTGGTGCGGGATCTGCTACCAGGAAACCAGGTGAGGAAGCCGTTTCAAGGCTCACTTCTAGGCAGAGAGGTGCTTTTATAGCAACAACGGCTCTTTTAAGAGCCACCCACAAACCTCTTAAGAACATTCCTGTCTAAATAGTTTATTTTTTTATTTCTGTCTCTGTATAGCAAACTGCTTGTGTCATGAAGCACGGGGTGATTAGCCACAATGATTATCAGTATTTCCTCCATGTCCTGCTGAGGCTGTGACTCCATGACAGTCACAGAATCACTGAAACTCTGTCCCCTGATTGGTTGTCGCGGCGTGATTTGACGCTGGAGTTCAGATTTTTCCAACTCGAGCGATAGACGCCATGAGCGCGAATGCACAAAATGCACCACATAAAATGCAGAGGGAATTTTCCATCGCATCTGTAGCGTGAATTGTTCGCGCGAATCAGGCAGAAAAGCTTTTTCGCGACGCAAATCTGCTTCTGAAGTGTCGCGGGACACAAGTCGCACTTCATCGCGCTCCTCCATTGATTTTACATGTAAACCTGAAGCTCTAGTCGCTCCTATTGCGTTTGGTCTGGACACACAGTTAGGCTGCTTGACAAAAAGCTTATATCAGATAAATAGTGTTACTTTATTATGTGGTTTGATTAGTTTTCTCTTTTTTTTCAATGTTCATCCCATTTGATACAAGGTGAGACCATCGTTTAATCACTGTTATAATGTTCTGTTATTTTCCATGTGGGCTCATGTTTTTTAATAGGTCCTTTTTATACCATTATACTGCACATCGGAAAACAAGTGAATAAGCAATACTTAAAAACAGCTATTATTGGTTGAAGGTAAGTCTAAACAACAGTCTTCAGCCTTGATTTAGGAACTCAGTGTTTCAGCATGTTCACAGTTTTTCTGGAGGTTTGTTCCAGATTGGAGGAGCATAAAACCTGAATGCTGCTTCTCAGTGTGTGATTCTGGGTGTGACACACCTGGCTGAGCTAGGGATTTATGGGCTAACATAACATCCTGTGACAAGATATTAATAGAATACTGCAATTAATTTAATTTAAAGAGGTTTCAAGACAAAAATATGTATTTATTTATTTGTACATACAACATTTAAAATACAATTTTACAAATCCATGAAAAGAATGAAAATACTGTGCGGGAGACAGTGAGAAGACCATAAGGTCTTATGAAAAAACTCCTCAAAATCACATCAAACGGGCATAAAAAGACATGAACAAGAAAAACTATGTTTACAATAACATGTAAAGTATTTAAATTTGTCAACTGAACATTTTAAACTTATTTACATATTAGCATTATTTTCAGCTCTCTTTTGAAGAAGTATATAGTTCTCATAGTCTTTAGAGCTGGAATTAATTGTTCCAGAGGGAACAATTAATTCCCTCTGTTATCAAGAGTAGATTGATTCAGATAAGGCGTCTCTCCACCGGTACGATTCGACTCGGATCGACTCAGCCTCAGTACCTTTTACTCTCCACTGGCAGAAGTTTGGCTGAAACGCTCCAAGCCGCGCCACCTCAGCTATGGTTTCATCCGTGCTCAACTGGTACTGAAAAGTGACATCCGACGGCTGTCGTCACTGATTGGCTGAAGGGTGAAGTCACTGGAGAGAAACTTGACAGCGTCTTTTAACAACAAACCGACCGCCATTTTGAAACCTCGCTACAGCGAGTGGATGTCTTTAGTGTTTGCTGAAGAACAAAGACAACGTTAAAAACCAGTGCTGTGATCCAAACGGAGTTTCAGCATTTCTGATTTTGTTGGCTGAAGAGAAGATTCAGTGTGGGGTGGATGGAGCTGCTCGCTGTGAGAGGATTATCAAGGAGGAGTTGGAGCTGATCGGGGTTCATAGCCGATGGCTCTCACCTGCAGGCCGAAGCAGAGAAACGGAGAACGCCGAAGCCTCGAACTCGCTGTCTCGTACTCTCGGTAAGAAGCTAATTTCATGGTGCATGTATATTTTATTCACAATATTAACCTATTCAGCTGCATATTATCTTCAGTATGACAGTTCTTGTTATTATCAGTTATCCAAATTAGTTATGATGCCGTGTTTTGTTTTTGTAAATATGAATGACGTACTTACGTTTTCTTTAGCACAGTGACACATATTTGTTTCTATTCCTTAATTTTAATTCTTAGTGTATTTTTTAAATGCACTGTAAGCATAGTACTTTTAAAAAAAAATCTGCGATCAGTTGCAGCGGGATCATCAGGAGCAGGAAAGCGGCTTATGGAGGGTGGAGATGACACGATGCCTTCAATCAAACCTTCCTGGGATGCTGCAGACTAAACCATGACCCACAGACATGTGCAGCTGGACATTTGTTTTTGAACTTTTTCTATACCTGTTCAATAAAAATGTCCAAGTTATACGCTTGTATTTTCATTTGAAGTTTCATTACACGCTGGTTGATGGAATTATTTTTACCTTATTATGTCTGGCATCAGGGTTCAGCAACATTTTAAAAATCTGATGGCAACATTTGCTCTGGCTGTTAAAAGTAAAAAAAGTCTAGCTCTGCTAAATAAGTAAACTGCATACATTTGAAAGTAGCTGAAAAGCCTAAGCCTACTCAAAGATGGGATATCTGTAAAACACATTGTAGTGGTGATGATTTAAATAAAAAGAAAGAAAACATTTTCAAAGCACACAGCTTTATAACAAAACATACAGTCGTGGTTTGTAATTCATAGAATTCGTAGCATGTATATGGCAACTTCCGTCTTTAAGGGGACACAGAGGTGAAAAGCCGCGTCGCTCCAGCGCTGGACGTAGTTTGCTGCACATGTAGATGAATTTGTTCCGACATCCTGAAGTTCTGCAGCCACTGAGCTTCGGTGAAACCCAGAACAACGTTTCATCACTGCAAGACCCAGTTAAACGACCAAACTGACGGTCGGCTGCGACAACTTCACAGAGCAGTCATCTGAAACATGCACAGACAGAATACTTATTACTAAAGCAAACTTGTCAACGTAGGTTTTTATGCTGGGCTTTAGTGAATAAATAAATACCCAGAGCATATTTATAGCCCACCACAACGGGGTAGTATTTGCACACAAGCTCCCAGGATTCTGTCTGTAGCGTCATTCTCCTGCAGGGCTTCTCAAACTCGTTTGTACTACTTCACCGTGTTTTTCCTTGCATTGTGCAGCTTTTCCGGGGTCTTTATTCTTCGATGAGAGAGGCTATCTCTTAGACGTGGTACTACAGAAATCCACAAACTGAGCAAAAAGCTCAGGATCGCTAGTGAGGTCGCCATTGTTCTTCTTTCTCTCCGAGCCATTGTTTACTTCCCGCTACGCACTCTGGGGCCGCCCACCATATGACGCACACGCTCACTTGTTGCAATTGTGAAGCAACACTTGACAAGTCAAGCCGTGTTACCGATAGTAACGGTACAGTACAGCACGGTAAAAGGTACTAGTGGAGAGGCGCCTATAAAGTACCGCATAGAAAACAACGATTAGGTGCAAAGGGCTAATGGACTTAGGGCAAAGGGACCAGTCAGCAGCTGGTAAACCCAAAATGATACACAAACGTAATCAAATATCTAAGAGAGATGAATGCACGGAAGTTCTGCTTCAATGATTTTACATGTTAAAGAAACACATAGCAAATAAAACAGCTGAACAACAGCGATGGTGATACTAAACTAGCCTACAGTGGTTTCAGGGTTAAACAAGCAAATGAAATGAGATCAAACTAATTTGACCTTTATTTTCCCTAATTTCTCTGTCCAGACAAGTATTTTGATTAAGTGACCTGTCCAATCCTACTTATGTGTCAAGTCAGGTCAGGTTCAATCCACCGAAAGGGGAACAAAATTTGGGCAAACGAGGGAAAAATCTGTGTTCACAGAAAAGTTCCACGCAGGGTCCACTTATAGGCCGTAAAAGACTGCGGCTCAACGTCAGGGGAAGGGATAGCTGAACCGTCTCCTCAAAATACTGTTTCGTACAGTTCTGCTGGTAGACAGACACTGGATGCATGAACAGATGCTGGATACTTCGAAGTTTAAATGACAGTTCTTTCCCTCCCATGAAGTTAGAACCATTCAGACAGTTGTGGTTCTGGTTCTGCAGGAGGTGCCTTCCTGTTGAAGAAGAGATCCTCTGCTGCTGCATGTTTGCTCAGTTTGAGGAATTGCTGTGGTTTGCATTGCTAAGTGTGCATACATTTTGGTCAATGCCGCAGTAGAATCTCCTGGGATTCCTTAAACAGAAAACTTTAAAACTGTCTGGAATGTTTGTATGACTGAATTGAAATTATTTTGCTTGTAAAGGGCCAAAATGAATGTTCCTTTTTTCGCTCTCACTGTATAAAAACATCCTGTAATAAAAACACCTTGATTAGGAAAATACAAAGAAATACAAATAAAACAAATTGTGAAACATTACAGTGTGGGAGGATTGTTATTTCCTACCACTCAAATACACTACAAACACCACACAGTACAAATACAAAAATTAAGTAAACAGCTGAGTGATTCCCAATCTTCTTCTAAGCTTTTCTGTATTGTACTTTTTAAAATAACAAATGGTGATAAATGAAAAAAAAAAAAAATATATATATATATATATATATATATGTATAATTTATTTATTTATTTATTGCTTTTTGTTGCCCTGTGTATGCAGATTAAGTGTGACCAGTACTGGCCTAGTCGTGGTACAGAGATGTATGGAACAATTCAAGTGACTGTACTGGAATCTTTGGAGCTGGCGACTTATGTCACACGAATATTCATCCTTTACAAGGTATGCGCGTTTTATGTATTTTGAGTCTTACTATTTTACAGCCTTTATCAGTGAGGAGCAAGACTTTCAAAAGTCATTTAAGGAGTTATTATTTTGACCTGCCATTTAGAGGGTTTACTCTTCAAAATATTAATTCAATAGGGAAGGGTTTTAGACCAGAGTAGTTCACAAATACTTGAGATATATTCTCTTAATTCTAAGAAAGGAAAATAAATAAAATCTTAAAGCTGCTGTCTGGAGTATTTGAGGAAGAGAGAGATTTTTTGAATCATTCTACCAAAGCCCCTCCCGCTCCCTCTAGCCCCACCTCAACAACTGTGCATTTGTCTCACCTGTGTACTATTGAGCACCACCAGATTGTATGTTGTTAAAGACATTGTAGAGGTGAGCGAGTTCTCCATGATTGACGCTGTCTTCCAATACGGCAACTGTAAACAAGAGTGGCCTGTGTGCGGCCTCATCTTTCGCCGGATGCATATATAAGTTGATTGACAGCCAACAAGAAGGAAACTTGAATTCTACTGCCTGAAAAAAAAATTGCAGTCTGTATGAAATGTATGGGGTTCTTTGGGAGGAAAGGGAACTTAGAAAGAATAACAAATGTTGTGGAGCACCAGCCTTTAATCATTATACTGAACCCCACTATCATTTTAAAGATTTATAAAACTTTGATTTATAAATTTTCTGAACTGCTGCTTTACCTGCAGTTTAAATTTGTTTCAAAATTGTGCACCAGTTCCTGCACTGTTGTTGCATAATTGCTGTTTAGTTTTTGTCCTTTACAACTGTTTAATGTTGAAAAGTTTGTGCTTGTTCTAGCAAAAATTTTGTTACAAATGTTAGACCACTTGACCATAAAACATTCAAAGCAAAGGATTTAAGTAAGTCTCTGCTAAACCTACACTAGCTTCTCATCTTACATATTGTTCTATGAAGGAATCTGACACTGTCAAGTCCTCCAGATCTCCTCCTAGTCAGCCTCCTTTGCTCCACTTGCACACAAAGCAAATAGAACTCACCTGAACTGTCCACTGCAATCACTTGCCAGTCCACCTTCCAATGCCTCACACTTCATTCTATTACTAGGATCAGAATCACCATTTGCAGCCAAACCTCGAACATAGAACCTTATCACCATTGCCACTCAACTCCAGCCAACCTCAGCACTCAGACTCCTACTTGCCTCCTCAGGGCCCCGATCTCCTGGCTCCCACATAAGACCTGGAATCTCAAACATTTCTCATCTGCTAAATCTTTCAAACAACCAAGTAACAACTTACCTGCTCCCTTCCAGTTGTCTCAGTCATCTGAGTTCCTGTCTGGCCTTTCCAGTCCTTCAGTTCCTTGACCGGATTCATAATAAACATTTTAAAACTAATTGTGAGACTGCTGGCTCTCCTTAAACAAGGATATGCTGAATATATTTCAGCCCGTTCGATCTGCTGTCTAAACAAAACCTCCCACAAATCACCTACATGTCTGCTCCAATCACTCACCACACTGTCACGTCCTTAGTCCCATATCACCTTAGATTTTGTCACCGATCTCCCCAACTCAAAAGTAAAAAGCGTCATTCTCTCAATTATTGACAGATTTTCTGAAGCATGTCACCTAGTCACCCTCACCAAACTTCCTTTCACCCATGAAACAGCACAACTCCTGACTCATGTCTTTCAACTTCATGGTATCCGTCGTGTGATCCTCCTCAACCGTGCTCCTCAGTTAATTTCCCACGTGTGGAAAATTTCTACTCTATACTGCGGGCCAAGGTCCAGCTCATTCCCGGCTAAAATTCACAATCCAATGGACAGTGCAAGCAACTAAATCAGGAAATTGAAAACACGCTACGTTGCATTTGTGCCAAAATTCTACCTCCTGGAGGTAAAACCTCATCTACGCCCAATAACACTCATATCTCCTCTGCAACTAGTCGCTCACCCTTTGAAATTTTACTAGGTTATCAACCTACTCTTCTTCCATCTTCTCATCCAGAACCAGTTGTCAGTTCTGTTCATTCAATGATCAGCTCATTCCGCAGTATCTGGGATCTAACAAAAGCAGCTCAACAACGAATCTCCCTGCATAATAAAAAAATTGCTGACCACAAACACCTTCCCGCTCCAAAAATACTCACCTGGCTAATGAGTCTGGCTTTCGTCCAAGGATATTCCCATTAAAGGATACACCAGAAAGCTTTCATCCAGGTTCATTGGTCCATTTCCTATAGAAACAGTGATCAGTTCTTCTGCAGTGAAATTTAAATTCCATTCCCATCTCAGATTAAACCTGTATCTTCTAGTTCTTTGGGCCCTCCAGCCAAAGCCCCACCACCTGAATCATTGACAGTCATCCTGCATATACAGTCCTACGCCTCATTGACGTACGGTCCAGAGGAGCCCAGATGGTTCCCTGCTTCGTTCACTTTGGATTCAGCTCTCATCAGACGCATCCGTTAGCTGTGTGCCGGTTATGAGTGGTGTCTGTTTTGCTCACCTCCCTTTTCCAGAGTGTGATTGGCAGGTGCTGCAACAGGTGCTACTCATCAAGCTTCATCTCAGCTCCAGTACACAGATCAGCTCCTGGAAGCTGACGCCAGATGGTTCCGCTGCCAAGCGTGATCCTGTTCCGAGTCCTTCCTGGAATCCTCAGTGGAACCACCACTCCATTTACACCTTGAGCCTCCACCTGGTTAACTTCATGGTTGGTCCAGAACAAACAAACCATTAAAATTCAAACCATACTCACCTCTGGACGGGTCCCTTCGGATCTATTCCTGGTCAGAGTCCTCTACTCCGCCTGGAACAAAGAGGAAACATAACACATTTGAACCGTCCTCTGCAACCACTTGCCAGTACACCCTCCAACGACTCACACTTTATCCTGCAAAAACAGATACTAAGATCAGAATCACCATCTGCAACCAAACATCGAATTTAGAACCTGATCACCACCGCCACTCAACTCCAGCCAACCTCAGCACTCAGACTCCCTCATGCCTCTTCAAGGCCTCGACCTCCTGGCTCTCACATACAGGTGCTGGCCAGTAAATTAGAATATCATCAAAAAGTTGAATTATTTCAGTAATTCCATTCAAAACGTGAAACTTCTATACTGTATACTTTCCTTCCACACATAGTGATATATTTCAAGTGTTTATTAATTTTCATTTTTATTATTACAACTGACAGCTAATGAAAACACCAAATTCAGTATCTCAGAAAATTAGAATATTCTGAAAAGGCTCAAAATAGAAGACACCTGGTGCCACTCTAATCAGCTGATTAACTCAAAACACCTGCAAAGGCCTTTAAAAGGTCCCTCAGTCTTGTTCTGAAGGCTCCACAATCATGGGGAAGACTTCTGACTTAACAGCTGTCCAAAAGACGACCATTGACACCTTGTACAAGGAGGGCAAGACACAAAAGGTGATTGCTAAAGAAGCTGGCTGTTCGCAGAGCTCTGTGTCCAAGCACATTAACAGACAGGCGAAGGGACGGAAAAAATGTGGTAGAAAAAAGTGTACAAGCTCTAGGGATAACCGCACCCTGCAGAGAATTGTGACGACAAACCCATTCAAAAATGTGGGGGAGATCCACAAAGAGTGGACTGCAGCTGGAGTCAGCGCCTCAAGAACCACCACGAAGAGACTCATGAAATGGGATTCAGCTGTCGCATTCCGTCTGTCAAGCCACTCTTGAACAAGAAACAGCGTAAGAAGCGTCTCGCCTGGGCCAAGGACAAAAAGGACTGGACTGCTGCTGAGTGGTCCAAAGTTATGTTTTCTGATGAAAGCAATTTTTGCATTTCCTTTGGAAATCAAGGACCCAGAGTCTGGAGGAAGAGCGGAGAAGCACAGAATCCACGTTGCATGAGGTCCAGTGTAAAGTTTCCACCGTCAGTGATGGTGTGGGGTGCCATGTCATCTGCCGGTGTTGGCCCACTCTGTTTCCTGAGGTCCAAGGTCAATGCAGCCGTCTACCAGGAAGTTTTAGAGCACTTCATGCTTCCTGCTGCTGACCAACTTTATGGGGATGCAGACTTCACTTTTCAACAGGACTTGGCACCTGCACACAGTGCCAAAACCACCAGTACCTGGTTCAAGGACCATGGTATCCCTGTCCTTGATTGGCCAGCAAACTCGCCTGACCTTAACCCCATAGAAAATCTATGGGGTATTGTGAAGCGGAAGATGCAATACGCTAGACCCAACAATGCAGAGGAGCTGAAGACGACTATCAGAGCAACCTGGGCTCTCATAACACCTGAGCAGTGCCACAGACTGATTGAGTCCATGCCACGCCGCATTACTGCAGTGATGGAGGCAAAAGGAGCCCCGACTAAGTATTGAGTACTATACATGCACATTCTTTTCATGTTCATTCTTTTCAGTTGGCCAACATTTATAAAAACAAACATTTTTTTTCATTGGCCTTTAAAATATTCTAATATTTTGAGATACCAAATTTGGAGTTTTCATTAGTTGTCACTTATAAATATCAAAATTAAAAGAAATAAACATTGGAAATACATTGGTCTGTGTGCATTGCATGAATATAATGTACAAGTTTCACGTTTTGAATGGAATTATTGAAATAATTCAACTTTTTGATGATATTCTAATTTACTGGCCAGCACCTGTAAGGCCTGGAACCTCAAACATTTCTCATCTGATAAATCTTTCTAGCAACCAAGTAACCACTTACCTGCTCCCTTCCAGTTGCCCCAGTCGTCCGAGTTTCTGTCTGGCCGTTCCAGTCCTCCAGTTTCTTGACCTGATTCACAATAAACATTTTAAAACTTAAAACTTTGCTGTCTGAAGTTGTGCGTGTTTTAGAGTTGCCTGAAAATCATGACACTTTAAGGCAGGGGTCCCCAATTCCAGGCCTCAAGGTCCAGTATCCTGCAGGTTTTAGTTCTTTCCCTGGTTCAACACACCAGAATCAAACAATGGCCTCTGCAGAACTTTGCCATGCTGAGGAGGAATTTGGACTATTTGAATCAGCTATGTTGGAGCAGATACACATCTAAAACCGGTAGGGCACCAGCCCTTGAGGCCTGGAGTTGGGGACCCCTGCTTTAAGGCATAAGCAGCATTGCTTGAGTTAACTGGAAATTTTTATTTGCAACCTTACATAAATTTGGCTTCAGAAATTATTTTAGAAACTGGTTAAAAATATTATACAGCACCCCAGCAGCATGTATTAGGACTAATAATCAAACATCATCAAGGTTTTTAGAGAGGTACCAGGCAGGGATGTCCAGTTTCTCCCTCCCTATTTGCTATTGTTATTTAACCATTAGCAGCAGTAATCAGGCAAACTAATAAGACTTTACCCCTTTTAATACACTGGTTACACAATACAGATTTAACAATAATAAATTCTTAGGATATCAACAAATTAAATCAATGATAAAAAATAATTTTAGGCTTAATAAAGTTGAATTGCAAATTCCAGGAAAAGTTTTAGACTTTCTTAATCTTAACCCTCCCAAACTGCTATCTGAAATATACAAAACTTTAAATAGAATAGATGAATCAATAGCCCTTCCTATTTCAAAAGGGGAAATGGACTTGTCCATCTCATTTGACCAAAACCTCTGGTCTCAGATTTCTTTAAGAACCTTTAAATTTCTTAAAAATCCTAATCTACTATTAATACAATATAAAATCCTTTATAGAGTACATTATACAGGCCAACGGATGTTCAAGATGGGTTTTTACGCCATCTAATACCTGTTTACAGTGTACAAGAAATCTACCAGACAATTATATTCATGCTCTTTGGTTCTGCCCACCTGTCATAAAATATTGGTACCATATATGTGAAGACCTATCAAAGTGTCTAAAATTTAATATCACACCTTCTCCCACAGTTTGCTTGCTGGGAAATTTAGATGAAGTTACCATGGATACAAAGTCTATGCAATTAGTTCACATTGCCTTATGCAATGTGAACTTATACTTTCAATATTAATCAATATAGAGATCTCCTTCTGGATTACATTGGTCTAGAAATCAGATCAGATGTGGAGGCTTCTGCCTCCACATCTGACCAATCTTTGTGGTCTCCTTTGATCAGCTCCATCACCTAGTGGGGCGGGGGCCTTGGTTTTGTTCTGTGGGATGCGGTTGCTGATGTGGAGCTATAGGGTTGGTGGCGTCTGCGAGGGGTCCTTGGGGGTGAATCCGTTTGTGGTTGGGGCGGTAGATGCCATGGCTCTCACCTGGGGAGGGACTTTGGGGGCTTTGGGTGGTGGCTCCTAGTGGCTACATGCGGTGCCTTGCGCTGGCGGACACAGGTTACTGGCCTTGTGCTGTGCTGCTCTGGGTTAGGTCTGGGCTGGGGCTCGGGGCTCTGGGGCTGTGGTCAACCGGTGGCGCTGCTGGCTTTTTCCATCTCCCTGGGCTGGTTCTTGTCGCTGGCTCCCCGATGGCCCCTTGCCGTGCCTGCGCATCTGGGTTTCAGCGGGTGGCCACCGTCTTTGGCCTGGTCAGTCATATTGGCATTAGACGTGGCCCCTGGGTCTTGGTCCAAGTACTGTGCGGGGTGCTGGGGTCGGGCCCATTGACCGGTGTCGGTCAGCCTCCACGGTGGGCTGGCAAGGTTGTGGGGTGTGGGCTGTTGGATGGGGGTGCTGGGTTCGGTTGTCCCCCGGCCATCGGGCGGCAATAGCAAGGCTGGTGGAGATGGGTGTGCCCGGTGGCATTCCCATGTCCCATCCCTCTGTTTTAAGTACACATTAGAACAACACGCAACAACACCACAATCGGGCGTGGGGAGAGAGGCTGGGGGTCTTCCCACACCCCTGTTCATAGGGCCATCAGGGCTTGGGCGTTATCAGGCCATCTGGTCGGGGACCTGGCCTGGTGGGCTACTCTTTCCTGGTTGGGGGCCTTGGCTGTCTGCTTGTCCCTGTCCTGGTAGGCAGGGTGTTCGTCTCCCTTGTGCAGGGGCAGGTTGCTCTATTGGGGCGTCTGTCCCTGGGCCTGGGAGTATAGAGTATGTATGGGGTGTATGAATGAGTGTAAAGCGTCCTTTTTCGGGTGTCCTGTGTTGGTGAGAATGTGTGTGCGTAAGAGGGAGGGTACGTATGATTCTCTGTATGTCTATGTCTACTTGTCAGGTTTGGTGTTTGGCTGCCCTCTGGCCTTGTGCATCTTTTTCCCCTCCGTCACTCCCTGTCATTGACGGATGCCCCTGCCCACTGGTCAATGGTGGCTATCGATACCTGGGGCTGGGGGCCCGGATGCGGCCTGGCTCGGTCCTGGTGCATGCCTGGCTGGTCCTGGGTGGGCCAGTGTGTCGGCCAACTGGTGTTTCAGGCCGTCAGGGGCACCTCTTATGGGGGTGCCGGGGTTGAAGGATAGGTTGGTGCCGTTCAGTGGGTCGGTGGGGACCGTGTCTGGCGTTCTGTGGGTTCTGCTGCCTGGTCGGTTCATCTGGAGGGGCTGTCCGGTATTGGCTGGGCCTCTGGTCTCGGCGCTGCGGCAGCAGCAGGGAACTCCTGTCGGGGCCCCGCTGGGGGACGGAGTGCCCTGATCCCTGTGGGCTCAGGATCCTTATCCGGGCCCACCCTAACGTAGCCGGTTTCCGGCGGAGCCCGTGGGCTTGTCCCTGCGATCTCCCGGGCCCCAGCATTCCAGCTGCTGGGTGTTCTCCTGGGGCTTCAATCTGTTCCTCTGTTGGTGGGTGATCGGCCCTGCGCTGGTCCGCCTGTTGCTCCTGCGCACTGTGGGGCTCTGGATACATACGTCTCCTATCTCCTTCATGTCTGCGTCGATTCCTGTAGGACGGATTGACAGCTCCTTACACCAGCAATCAATCACTTGCATGGGGAAACCTTATTCACACCTGCATGCTCACACACTCACATAGGTGTGGGGACATTGGTGAGGACGGACATAATCATTAGCTGATGTTATCGTCTTTATTTAGGTGGTACAAGGAGCTTACCAGCAACATTAATGTTGTGTTCATTAATCAAGTTTTGTGTGTAGTGAATGTGTAATTCTTGGTTCATATTACTAGATCAGTTTTATTAGTGTTGTTTTGTTCTATTGGTTGTTTTTGTTTGTTTTGTTTTCCCACTTCTCTGCCGTCCAACAGAGGTGGAGGACTGGGATGTTTTCTTGTGTACTTTGTTTGCCTCCCTATCTTGTATCGTCAGTTCACACTTCTACCGGTCCTGTTTCTCTTCTTCATCTCCTGTCTTTGTTCCTTCTTATCTCAATTTCGTGTCCATAACTTCAAAAAATTAAACCCACATTAATCAGTGATAAAGATTTCTCATACATATATATCAAGTGGAGTATTATAGTATAGTTGTATTGCGCTGCTGTTTATACTTGGTACTCAGACATCAATTCTGAATTGCAAACTGCTAGAAAGGACACATACAAGAAAATAAAGGCATAAGCAGCATTGCTGCACCTGTTTGCAGAATGTTGTTCTGCCTCCAAAGGGAGTAAGAACAAAAATCAATTGCTATTCTTGATCCCTGTCTCACCATTGAAAAATAGTATATCTTGATTACTTAATAGAATAACTTGGGTTTGAAACAAATTCAACAAATAATTTGAAAAACAAAAGGTTAATCTTATTCTAGAGTATGTTGTAGATTGCTGGATTGGTGCGTTCACCCTGCCCTAAACGTCAACATCAAGACTGGCCAGATTACATGTAAACTCTATGGTTGTGGCCATCAGAGGGCCATCAGAATCTTTGCGGAATTTTGTGTGCATTGGCCGCGTCCATTTTTAAAACTTTTCCTGTGTTGTAAGCACCAAAGCGGCAAAAGACAACAATGCAGAAGTTCAGCTAGCTGTACTTTAATGCTTTTTAAGCTTTTGACGCAGAAACCAATTAGAGCATTTTACTGTGGTGACATCACCTAATGCTATTGTTTAAAACATCCGCCAGTGAAAGGCCTCCCCATGCTCTTTGCAAGGTTTCGGCTACAAATGTATAGGCGTCGAAATAGTTGCGATTTGTGAGCGTTTTTTGACGCTGACAAAGCATGCAGTACAAATGCAATATAAGTTAGATATATCTAATATTGGGATAAAGGTAATGAATTAGATCACATCACTTGAGATAATTTAGAACTCCTGGCGGAATCAATCAAAATCCCGTATTACTGAGATCAAAAGTGTGCATCTCTGTTCTCTAACAGAATGGCTCATGTGAGAAACGAGAAGTGCACCAGTTCCAGTTTATAGCCTGGCCCGACCATGGAGTGCCTGAGCATCCCATAACAGCACTGGCCTTTCTTCATAGAGTGAGGGCATGTAATCCACCAGATGCTGGACCTATGGTGATTCACTGCAGGTAAACCTTTTTTTTCATTTAACAGTGACGTTTTTAATAGTATTTCTTGTTAAGATCACTGAACTTCCTCAATTCCTTTTTGTTCTCTAGTTCTGTAATTATCACCTGCTCTATGTTCTGGATTAGTTTAAAAGTCACCAAACTCAAACAACCTCCCGTAATATATAAGTGAAACTCAAACAATTTGAATGTGATGGAAAAATTTATTTACTTAAGTAATTACACTTAAAATGTGAAACTAATATACACAGGCATGTTGTCAGATTAAATTACAAAAAAAGAAAACCCTACCTTTGTGATAGAAAAACATCAAAGAATGTCTGCGTTTGGATGAGCCTTTTTTCAGAACAATTTCTTCCATTTTTGTTCACATGTTATTCTTAAAGGAAAGGTTTGGGAGTTTATTTCAACATGGACCATATTTTCAGCAAATATTAAGTTCATTTACTCACCCAGACAAGTTTGAAGCCATTCAGAGGGAATTTATATCCAGTTGCAATCAGCGTATCCCCGTATAATAGGAGTCGATTAGGGCAGTAGCTTTGCCGTGTCTAAATAAGGCATTATCTGCCCCCAAACTCCTTCATTTAACCATGTTTTGTTATGAATAGTTAGTGATATTCCATCGTCAATTCAGAATATCTCAGAAGGTCGTAAGGTATTAGCTTCTGGGTGTATTATAGGCTTGTTTATGTAACCATTTCCACCTTACACTAGCCTGGAATATCAATGACGTCACAGCCACTGCCATCGCAGCTGTAGTCTGCATAGGTTGCAGAATGGGAGCCGGTAGAAGCTGAATTTAGTGCAGTTGGATATTTGATTAGTGCAATTTGGAAACACGCAAACGTGAACCATGGTGATGTCTTCAGTAGCAAGTTCTGTCTTGCCGACCACCATAGAACACAGAGAAAGTCCTGCTCAAACTACAGCTGGGATGCAGCACACGGCAGTGATGTCATTGTAATTGTGCAATAGTGTCGTATTATTCCCTATAGAAAAAAATCTTTTTTTTTTCTTTCTTTCGGCTTTTCCTTTCAGGGGTCGCCACAGCGAATCATCTGTCTCCATTTAGTCCTATCCGCTGCTCTCATATTAACTGACTTCATGTCCTCCTTCAACACATAAATCTGATTTTTGTTCTTCCTCTCTGCCTCCTGCCTGGTGGCTCCATCCTCAGCATCTTCTCCTACCGATATGTCCAAACCATCTCAGTCTGGCCCCCCTGACTTTATCCCCAAAACGTCTAACATGAGCTGTTCCTCTAATGTACTCATTCCTGATCCTATGCATCCTTGTCACTCCCAAAGAAAATCTAAACATCTTGAGTTCTGCAACCCCCAGTTCTGCATCCTGTCTTTTCCTCATTGGTGCTGATAATGCATTTGTAAGTAATGCATTACATCACTCAGTTACTGAAAAAAGTAATCTATTCCTGTAACTTATTACTTTTGTAATGCATTACTCCCAACACTGCTCACTACTGTCTTGTACACCTCTCCTTTCATTCTTGCTGAAACCATTTTATCACAAATCACATCTGACACTTTTCTCCACACATTCCAACCAGCTTGCACATGCTTCTTAACCTCTTTTCCACGCTCTCCATTGGACTGTACTTAAAGTCCTTAACTTTCTTCCCTTCTACTCGCTGTAACGTCACCGTTCCACTTGTCTTTCTCATTTACACACATGTATTCTGTTTTGCTGCGACTAATCTTCATTCCTCTCTTTTCTAATGCATACCTCCATCTCTCTAGCTTTTCCTCCACCTCCATCCTGCTCTCACTGCAGATCACAATGTCCTCTGCAAACATCACAGTCCATGGAGACTCCTGTCTAACATCATCTGTCAATCTGTTCATCAACAAAGCAAACAAGAAGGAGCTCAGAGCCGATTTAGTCCCACCTCCACCTTGAACTCCTCTGTCACTCCTACAGCACACCTCACTGCTGTCTCACAGTTCTCGTACATGCCCTGCACCACTCAACATACTTCTCTGCCACTCCAGACTGCCTCATGCAAAACCACAGTTCTTCTCTTGGCACCCTGTCATGCGCTTTCTCTAAATCTACAAAGACACAATGCAGCTCCCTCTGACCTTCTCTGTACTTCTCCATCAGCATCCTTAAAGCAAAAATAGCATCTGTAGTACTCTTTCTTGGCATGAAACTGTGCTGTTGCTCAAAAATGCTCACTTCTGACTGAAGCCTAGTTTCCACCACTCTCTCCGAAAGCTTCATTGTATGACTCATTAACTTTATTCCTCTGTAGTTGCCACAATTCTGCACATCTCCCTTGTTCTTAAAGATCGGCACTAGAACACTTTTCCTCCATTCCTCAGGCATCTTCTCAGTCTTCAAGGTCTTGTTAAAGAACTTAATCAAAAACTCTACTGCCACCTCTCCCAAACACTTACATACCTCCACAGGTTTGTCTTCAGGACCAACTGCCTTCCCCATCTTCATCCTGTTCAAAGCTTTCCTCACTTCATCCTTACTAATTTCAGGAACTTCTTGATCCACAATGGCCACCTCTTCTACCCTACATTCTCTCTGATTTTCCTCATTCATCAGCTCTTCAAAATACTCTTTCCATCTTCCCATCAACCTTATGGCGTCTGCCACCTCTGCCTTCTCCATACCATGCATCTCCCTGTGCTCCTGTCTGCTTTCTTCCATCCTCTCTGTGTCCCACTTCTTCTTGGCTAACTTCTTTCTCTGTATATGTTCCTGGACTTGATCAATCCACCACCAAGTCTTCTTATCTACTTTCCTCCTTCCAAATGACACACCAAGGACCCTCCTTCTTGTCTACCTGATCACATTAGCTGTAGCCGTCCAGTCATCAGGGAGAACCTCCTGGCCACCAAGAGTCTGTCTCAATTCCTTCCTGAAAACCTCACAACACTCTACTTTTTTCAGTTTCCACCACTTGGACCTCTGCTCTGTCTTTGTTCTCTTCACCTTCCTCACCATCAGTTACATCCTATCTAATATTTATTAAATGGTAAATGGACTGAACTTATATAACGCTTTTCTAGTCATACTGACCACTCAAAGCACTTTACATTGAAGCCACATTCACACACCGATAGCCAACATGGCTCGGTAGGACAATGTAGAATTTTTAGGGTTAAGTGCCTTGCCCAGGGGCACATCGACATGTGACTGGAGGAAGCTGGAATCGAACCTACAACCCCCCCGATTGCAAGCCAACTACTCTACCACTGAGCCACAGTCGCAGGGCAAAGCATGGTCAAATTAATAAGTTTTGGGGCAGGCAGCACATCTCTTGCCTTGATTCACTCTCGTTATATGGATATACACTGATTGAGACTGGATATAAACTTATCCCAAAGGGCTCCAAGTGACTCCAAATTTGTCGAGGTGAGTAAATTAATGTAATATTTGCTAAAAAATAAGGTCCAGGTTGAAAAATACAAACTTTCCATTTAATTGATGTCATTTTTCCCATTGAGGACATTTCCTTGAAATAAATTTTTCCCTTAATTCAGGCTCAAAGCATAATTTTAAAGCCAGTTCCTAAGATGACTTTCTTGCTGGCCCTTATCATCCCTTTAAACAGGTAAATGTCCTAAACATGCATCACTTCTAAATATTTCATTACTCAAATTTTACTAATCAGTTTTCAATGTTTAAACTATCTAATTTAAGGTCTTTCTCTATTTTGAATACCTTGGGTAGCAATGTTTATTCTTTATAAACACTGGCGGTCTGCCAAAAGTAGGCCCCACCAATCAGATCAAGCACACAGAGCTAATTTATATAGTACAGTTTCAGGCCACACTTCACTATTAGCACTAAAGAACAAAGATGAAAAAAATCCAGTTGAATGGAGCAACTTATGTTGCAGGATTTAAATGCCTCTATCTGTCTGTTAAAAAAATACTGTTTATACCCATGCCATCTAGATGAAGCGGTTGACTAACTAGTTTATTTTTCGGAGCTTCTTGTCAGAAGTGCAGCTCATAGAATACTCTAAAAGCACTTGAAACAAACAGCAGCCTTTTTTGTTTTCTCTACACCTCCTTATACTCGAAATCGCTAAAAGACCAGATTAGATAATTCATCCTTTCAATATAAAGCATGTAGTGCTGCATTATTACTGATTACAGCACCTATAGAGCCCTGTTCGGGTGAAGCAATCTCTGGCTTTTGCTGAACTGACCATTCACAGGCAAACACTCTCCGTTCACGGAGACAGATTTTTACAAAATGGGGCTTTACTCCGTCCGTCCTTGCGTAGGTGACAGAGAGCCCTCGTGTCGACGGATAATGGTGCTGCGTCACTCGGTTTCTGTCAAAACAGAGAAGCATAAACTAGGCTTTAGAGTCATCCAGCTTTTTATGTCTTTAAGACATGCCTGTAAACTTTTTAACTGATTGGATTACACAGGATTTATGGACAAATACAGTTGTGTATCATCGGCATGACTGTGGAAATTTATCCCATGTTGTCTAACTAATTTACCAACTGGAAGCATAAATACATATATAGTAAAAAGAGCTGGTCCAACCACAGAAACCTATGGTACTCCATCAGTAACCCTTGAGTGTTAAGAAGATTTATCATTTACATGAACAAACTAGAATTTGTCCAACAGGTATGATTTAAACCAGCCTAGTGCTGTTCCCTGTATTCCTGCAGCATGTTCAAGCCTTTCTAAGAGAATATTATGATCAACTGTATCAAAAGCAGCACTGACATATAACAAGACCAGAACAGTCACAAATCCATTATCTGAGGCCATGAGAATATCATTAGTAACTTTCACCAGTAGGAGTTCCAATTTGGTAATTTTGACCTAAATCACTAGTTTTGTTAATAAATTACCCAAGCAAATTTTTATAGTTAATCATAGCCCAATCAGACCTATTGTTGCACAACAGAAGTTACAATTGTTAACATATAAGACTATTACTGCTCAAAGGCTTTGATGAGGAAAAAGCCTGGGGCCTCATTATGGAATAATGTTCAGCAAGGAATTCTTCTTCCTTCTCGTAGCTTTTATTTAGTAGTTTCCATGTATGCAATGTAACCTGTGTGTTATTGACATCTATCTGGAAAAATATTTTTCAGATCTAATCATACACACAGCATTGAAATGTCACAATTTCCCCCAGGAGATTTCCTTTTTTGTCAAGTATATCTTACCACTGTCATTTTTTTTTTTTTTCTGACAGTGCTGGGGTTGGGCGCACAGGCTGCTTTATTGCTATTGATGCTATGCTCGAGAGGATGAAATCTGAAAAATCTGTGGACATATATGGTCAGGTAACATGCATGCGAGCTCAGAGAAACTACATGGTGCAAACAGAGGATCAGTACATATTTATACATGAAGCCCTGCTGGAAGCTGCAACATGTGGCAAAACAGAAGTCCCTGCTCTCAGCCTGTATACCCACATCCAGAAACTCAACCAAATTGTTCCAGGAGAGAATGTTACTGCCATGCAACAAGAGTTCAAGGTCAGTTCATTTTTGCTCTTGGAATTTTATAATATAGAGCCATTGTAATAGAATGAGTTTAAGAATAGAAATATACTATGTTTTAATGTTTCAATGCCATTACAATGACTAAAGTGCAGGTACAAAAGCAAGTGCACACACACATCAGTATAAACTTTGATTTGGATACAAAAAAACAATACATTTCATTATTCCGCACATTTGTTTATTTCCTGTCTGTTTCTGACAGTTTCTTCACAGAAAACTTTTGAAAACATTACATTTAAAAATGTACTATGGAAATTATTATTAATATTATGATTACCGATATTAATGTTTATTTCTAAATGTGTATCATTTTAATTACTATTGGTCTCACTTGCATGATGCTTAGAACATTAGGTCTGTTTCCTTCTTTTGTTACTTGTCAGGTTCTTAAAGTTCTTTAAATGAAATGTGGATATTTTGATGCAATCCTGTGTTTGCCCATCAAGTTCTTAGTTAGTCGAATTAGTAAGGTAATACTAATTCAATTTGGATGGGTAACTACAATTGAATTATTGTTTATTGGTCTATAAATTGTATTGTATATCAGAAACATACCACCAAATAATTACTGCTTCTAATGTTTTAGGAACACAGGCAAAGGCAGTGTCTTGGTTGGGTTTTTTAGGTTTTAAAAAGTTATCAAAACTGCATTCCGGAGAACATATTTATGTATTCAAAGTTTAAGATATGTTTAAAATGATTGTGCAGTTCATTACTGTGATAAAAGACTGGTGTCCCACCTTTTTCCCATAGACCCTTATACATTTTATACTGACTTCCGAATTTTTTGAACCAATAAAATTTGAGTGTCTGCCTCATTGGTTGTCAATCAACTTAGATGAGCATTGCGTAAACCTGGGACGATAGGGCCCTGCACACAGGCCGCTCCCATATTGGTCGCCATGTTGGAAGAGAGTGTCAGTCATGAAGAACTTGTTCATCTCGAAAATGTCCATAATAAAATACAATCAGGTAGTGCTCAATAGCACTGGTTGCTTTTTTGACCTGCTGTAACAATACATGTGAGGCACGTGCACAGTTGATGAGGTCAGGCTAGAGCGAGCCGGTGAAACTGTAAGGTGAAACTGTACTGAAAAAGTAAGTCAGCCGCTCTTACTGAGGAGGACAGGTAAATGATTAGAAGTTAGAAGTGGGTGGTCTAAGAGATCCATTATCTGTTTGTGGCAGGTGGAATAGCATTAGAGCCTGGATTTACAGGACAGCAGCTGGAGTGTTAGCAGGTGAGTTTTTTTCTAGGGGGGATTGGCAAGGAGGCTGATCGAGACGAATCCAGGGGTTGAACCAGGCATGAGTGAAAGGAAACAAGGACATGGAAGGACCATCCAAGAATCTACAAGGCAACAAGGAAGATAAATAAGGCTTTTAACAAAATACATTTGTAATGCTCAAGAGAAACACAAAGTGGCCTTTTACCAACATTGGTGAGTAAACCATCTGCCATCAGGCTCAGGAAAACAATTCCTCTTTTGAGCTGCAGCGCTGATGGGGATAAGCTGGTGCAGCTCCTGCCCGTCAAACCCGGCACAGAGGTAGAGACATACATATGCAGTTACACCCATATACCCAGCACACAGCAACTAAATCCTAATACTACCTCCCCTTCAACAGATGTCCCCTGGTGGATGACCATCAGAGGAAACTGCTGAGAATTGCATGTAGGAGATGAGACTGTGATCCAACTATCCAGTGAAACCAAAGAACTCTCCTCAGGGCCAAACCCCTCCCATTCACCAAAATACTGATTACCATGGCCCAGAGGATGCACATCCACAATGTGACATACTGTGTATATGGGGAAACAATTAAAGACTCAGGTGGCCAGAAGGGGTTTTGCAGGAGGGTACAATGGACTGAAAATAAAGAGCGTGACCTGGGAAACATGGAAGATTAGAAGGAAGCCTGAGTTTAACAGCTGAGGGACTGATGATGGAATTGAAGGTGAATGAGCTGAGTAACCTAGGGGCAAGTTTTCAGATGAATGATATGAGAGGAAAATCCTTGGAACAAAACATTCTAACCTGAGGAGTATGAAGTTGCTGCCATGCATTTTCTTTCTGAAATGTTCTTATTTTGAATAATGTAGGTTGAAGAGCTGACTTTTTGAGGTTCCAGATATGGTGCCAGGCTGAGACCAGACTGAAGGAAAGACCTAGTCGGGGAACAAGGTGGACTTTGGAAAAGATTGATATCCCAGGGATATCTGAAAGGGCGAAAGACCGGTAGCTGTGGAGATGTGAATGTAGCTCCAAGATGTGGGGTTGGAAGAACAGACATGGCAGAGGGTCAGTCAGTCTTTAGTACTCAGTCATGAGAAAAAGTATTTCCATACTTGAGATATGAACTTTGGGCCTCTGTTGCAGATGATTTCTAAAGGAATACCATGAAGTACATGAATGAGCACATGTCTGAACAGGAGTTTTGTTGTTTCAGAAGCTGACTGGAATTTGAAAAGAGCTACCAGTTGACAGGCCTTAGAAAAGCAGTCAATTATGGAGACGATGATGGTTTTATCCTTGGAAATAGCCCAGTTACAAATTCCATTTCAATGTGTGACCAGGTGCAGCTAGGAATACGTAAAGTTTGGAGGAGACATGATGGGGGTTTATTGGAACAAGATGGCCACCAGAAGTGACGTCAACGGAGTCCTATGTTCCCTCTGGTTCTCGGGTGTCCAGTGGCCAGACTGAAGTAGAAACATAAATGCGGTTGGGGAGTCTCCCCTTCTGGATCGTTGAGCTTCTTAGATTGCACTATCAAGTAGTGGTGGGCGATATGGAAAAAATAGAATATCACGATTTTTCAATTATATTATCACGATTTTCATTTTATCACAATTTTTTTTAAATGATCACCAAAAAATATTAAATTACACATTAAAGAAGACAAACATTAAATAAATAAATTCATTCAAATTAGGGATAGCCAACACAGGGCTAAAATACTGATATGTCTTTGCCACACCAAAGATCATAGAAATGCACAGAAAGTTCTGAATGAAACTATACATACACAGTATGTATATACAATATATATATAAATATTTTTCATTTTTCAAATAACCTCAATGTAAAATACATCGAAATCATGAACGCATTTAAATGTATTATATACTATTTTAATCTTGACTTGTCTACTAAAACAGAAATCAAACATGAACTTACTTTAGTTTAAAAATATGATATTCCGGAAATAGAATAAAATCTAATCTTTTAAAATAAAAGACTAATATGTAGCTTCAAATATGTGCAAGATGTATTGTGAAATCTATAATACAGCAATTAATAATCCTCATACAACGGGGTAAATGCAGCTTTAACTGGTTCAAATGTTTTTTGCAGAATGGTGATATTATAAACAGGCATATATAAAGCTGCCTATTAAAAATGTAAGTGATAACAATGTAGTGTAAAAACACAGCAGTATACAAAGTGTTGCTGTACATAAAATAATGAAGGTAGGCTGTAATATAAGCAGTTCTAATTGTTTTTCCATCCATCCAAACATATTGTTAATATACCCTGCAACTCTTTGTGCATTCAGCGTACATGCGTGGAACGGTGGTGTTTGAGGACAAAAGGTAGCTGGGCAACTGCACGGATAGTTTGACGTCTGTGTCGTAGGGGCTAAGTTTTATGATTATTTTTTCTAGCGCTTGCTGAACTAAGAAGAAGAAGCGCTAGCCACTGCTGCTGCAGTCGGCATTATAGCTTTAGCTGCCAGCTGGTTGATTGTATTGTTTGGGATACCTTCTCTTCAAGTGATTGACACCATACTTGTTTGCAGGTTGCGCACATGAAAAGGGGAAAGGGAGGAGAGGGGCGTGGGGTAATTCGCTTAGAGCAGGGATAGAGCCGAGGATTTTCTTCGCTCACAGAGGGAGAAATACAGCAGCAGAACTGTGAATCAGGATAAAAACATCTCCCAAAAATGACAGATCGTCACACGTGTAGATCGCTTCACGGTCTTAAATCGTCAAATCTCCCACTCCTACTGTCAAGTTCCCAAACAAGTGATCCAGGGTGACTGGATAATGGACTCTCGAGAGAGTCAAAATTGTTGTAAAGTTGCCTGGAAAGTGAATCTGTTTTTTGGTTTATGGATCCGGGTCAGTGAAGCTGACTCTGCAGCGACCTTTGGAACTACCAACATGGACCACCGTTACACTGGAAAGTTTGTTTGACTTATGTGAGGGACTGCGATGGTGATGAAATCTCAAATCAACCTTCAAAAGAAGTTAGTGAACCCAAGCTGTTTTCACTGTTGCCTTGCAAGAAGGCCTGGGGTCTTTTTGCACGAAATTTGCATGTTCTTCATGTGCATACGTGGGTTCCCTCCGGGTACTCTGGCTTCCTCCCACAGTACATAAACATGACTGTTAGGTTAATTGGTCTGTCTTAATTGTCCTTAATTATGAGTCTGTGCATGCATGTTTTTTTGTCCAGTTTTTTCTCCGTGTCGCCCTGCGATAGACTGGCGACCTGTCCAGGGTGTACCCCGCCTCTCACCAGGTGGCTTTTGACACCAGCCCCCCCACAAGGATGAGGAATGGATGGCTGGATGGATGGATGGAGGAAGGGATTTTGGTGCTAAACCATTGATTTATATCAGTGATTTATAAACTAGTATGAGTATTTGGAAGTCTATTCTCTGAGCTACAGGGAGCCAGGGTAAGTAATTTAAAACTGGGGTGATGTGTTCTACTTTCCTGGTGAGGACGCCAGCAGCAGCGTTCTGAATCAGCTGCAGCTTAATGATTGACTTTTTAGGCAGACCTGTGAGGACGCTGTTGCAGTAATCAAGCCTACTAAAGATGAACGCATTGACGAGTTTCTCAAGTCTTTCAATCCTAGGGATGTTCTTCAGGTGATAGATGGCTGACTTTGTAATTGCCTTTGTGTCCCTGGAGGTTCAGGTCTGAGACGATAACTACGCCTAGATTTTTAGGCCTGATCATTAGTTTGTAGTTGTATCAACAGAAGCTGTTTGCTGACTCTTAATTGTTCCTCTTTAGAAGAAACTGAAACTGAAACTGAAAAAGATAATTACTTCACTTTTTCTTTCTATTGAGCTGAAAAAGATTCAGTGGCCTGTACACTCATCATGCAGACTGCTGGTTGAACAGATGTTCAGAGGACAGTTATTGACACCCTTCAGATGTGGGTGAGCCTGAGCCATAAAAAGTGTTCATTGCTAATGATGCTAGTTTATCATGTAGAGCTGTATCAAAGCATAAAGAAGTAGTCTTATTCCAGCTTTCATGTCAGTATGGTCCCTGTATAGGGGTCTTGATCCGAAATTAATGAAAACACACGTTCTATTAAGGTCACATTTTTGTGTTGAAAGTCTTGTTTTTGGTCTGATATAATATTCTAAACTTAAATGTTATGTTTCATTATCTGTAAGTGGAATCATCCTTGAAAATAAGCAGTCTTTCTGGAATGAATCCATATAAAGTCAGTTATAGTAGTGGGCAATATAAAAGGTACAAGGCAGAAATGATATAAACTTAGCCAAAGGTAGAGATTTTGACTACAGCCATACCCTATTATGAATTTTGATTATCTCATCTGCTGTGCATACCAGGTACATACTTTGTAAAAGGCACGCAAGGATACTGATGTTCAGTGTTTGTTTTCACATTGTAATAAAATGTCTAAATAAGTAACCAGGAAAGCTGAACATTTTGAACTTTATTTTCAAAGTATTTAGCTTTTATTCAATTTAAAATATCTTAATCTTTATTTATGTTTTAAGAATTTTTGTGTTGAATTACTTTGGAAAAATAATTTATTATTTTCAAATGCATTTTTCACAATAAATGTTCTTTAAATGGCATTCTAAACCTTGTTGAAGTTGTTCTGCTGTAATTTGTCCGGAAAGCGAGAATTTGTATAAGTAGGGATGTGACTCTTACAACAACTCAAGATTCGATCCGATTCTTAGTGTGACTATTCAATTCAGAAGCGAATCTTGATTCTAATCGATTATTTTAATCAATACTCTGAGCTGCCAGCATATGTAGCATATATGTAGCAATATCTGTAACTAGAACCAAACTTACTAGGTTTTTACATCATTATTAGGGGAGTTAAAAGAGTCTGGATGGATCCAAAGTGCAAAATCTCTTTGCAAAACTAAAAAGGCAAGGCAATTTTATTTGTATACGACACTTTCAACACAAGGCAGTTCAAGGTGCTTTACATGATCTGAGACAAAGAAACAACAATGCAGCATTTAAAAGCACGAAGTACAAACAAAAGCATGAAGTACAAAAAAAGGGAAGTTTTTCATTTTCTGTTCTGTTAGCAATAGCAAAGAACAGAGGCACATAGTGACAGTTAAAATGTTCCACGTTTGTGAATCTACAGTGTGTGCGCCGCATGACCAGCTGAACTTTAATTCCTTCTGTCCGCAGAAACTGACCTTGAATGAAAGCCATAAAACATCCACTCAGAGACGCATCAGCGCCAGCCTGCCATGCAATACATTCAAGAACCGCCTGGTAAACATCATGCCTTTCGAACCTAGCCGTGTCTGTCTGCAGCCAATCAGAGGGATAGAGGGCTCTGATTATATTAACGCCAGTTTCATTAATGGATATAGGTGAGTCCACAGAAACGAAAATGTCTAAGTTGCTCACTCAAAGCTAAGGTAACATTCCATGCAGCTAATTTTCCCTTATGCTGAACAAATTGTCCAACAAAACACTTCCATTAATGCAACACAATATGTTACTACATGTTTTAAAGTTTATCTAATAATTTAATTTTTCCACTGTTTTAGCCTTAAGTGGCCAAAATCTTTTCTAGCTCACAAAAATGATTCGTCACTTACTGTGATTACAGAACAAACAACAGTCCAAATTATATTGCCCATGTCATCTGCTGTTTTTTAATGGGTTTTTATTTGTAAGATATCCATTAAAATAAAGGTTGATATGAAAGCTCACTGCGCTCTCATCTTTACAAAATGGCTTTGAAAAGGCTTTACAAAAATGTAAAGCCTTCATTGGGCCTGTTTTCTTTCAGTTCAATTTACTAGCACAGATGGGCTGAGAGGCGAGAAACTCTTAGGGGCTGATATATCAAGATTCCTGATAATGACCGCAAAATTACGTGCAGGGCTAAAACTTTGGGTTTTCCTTCATTTGCGGGTGATTTACTAAGATTGTGTGAGCAATTCTCAACAGGCGCTAGCAGCAGTATTCAAATGAGGAGTTTGCGGCCACTAATGCGAGCTGCGCCACGGCTAGAGAGAAGACGAATAATGCGCATGATTCCATGTCGCATCTTTGGTACAAAAATTTGGCTAAAATGCTTTGAATTCTGTTTTTCTTTTTATCAGTAATAAATGTAATTCATGTGGTGCACATGCGCTGCTCTCTGCTGCATGCACACATCGTGTTTCAGGGTTAGGCTGATTAAAACTGCAGCATGTCTGAATTTAGTTTTAAAAATGTCATATTATGCCAATTATCATTGTGGTATTGCATATGATTACTACTTTTTATTAATTGGAATCCAGGAAGGTTAACCACTACATGAGAAACTAATGAGAATCCACTAGGATCATGTGACCTCAGCCATTCTTCACCAGGTAGAGACGAGATGAGAGCGCAGTGAGTTATATAAATGCGTCTTTGGGGGAAATACAGATCAATATTTACATAACTCTCAGGTTTATGGCCCTTAGAGTGTTAATTACTCTTAGTTTATATTGTGTGTGAATTACATATTTGTTTGTCATTGATAAACTCATGTTGAATGTGGTAGCGCAAAATGAAGACATGCTTTTCAGAAGTGCTAAAAATAAATGCTAAAATAGCTGCCGCAAAGATTTTTATGCTTAGTAAGGCCATGTCCACACATAGCCGGGTTTTTTTTAAACAAAGATTTTCCTCTGCTCCTTGAAAAAAAAAATCTCCATCCACACGTAACCGGATAAAAGGATTTTTTCAGCACATTCATAGACGTGGTAAACCAGTAAGGGGCAGTAGTTCTCCCAAATCCTATCCGCTCAGAGTAACTTTCTATCCTCTAACATCAGTACGCAGCAGTCATGCAGCTTATAAAAACAAACAAGCAAAACGCGCTTTAACAATGGATTATGCCAAATCAGGTCTGAGGGCATAAATGCTTTTTTTGAGAGTAAACACAGGTCGCACAAGTGATGTTTGAGCATTTTTTATTGCGGATAGTGACGTTACGGCTCTTAACACTCAGTTTTCAACCATCCACACGCTGATACTGAAAACTGAGAAAACGCAAATCTCCAGTTTGGCCGTAGTTTTTAAAAACCCAATGTTTTGCATCTTCTTACAGAACCGCCAGATTACATATTCATCAAGGGCAAAAGCGCTAAATGGATTATGCTGTGGGTTTAACAGGTGTAACACGCTCTGCGCCGGGTTGATAGATCACCCAGAGCCTGCTTTTGCAATGCTGTGCGGTTTGAGTGGGTTTTAACAAGTGCAAACTGTTGATAAATCAGCCCCTTAGTGCTTTAAGTCATCTCATCACCTAGAGGTCAAATTGACAGCAACAGTACAAAGTAACTGAAACATGCACATCCAGAATAAGTTCGCCTGTATGTTAAAAACTGAATTTTCTGTGTAAATTAAATTTTGTAAAAATATGGGGTCAGACTGGATGCCATGTCCAATTTACACTGATTTGTTTGACATGTAGATCACACCGGTAATGAAGTTGGATATCTCAGTAAGAAGCAACCAATAGAAATACATCACTGTTCTTATTATGTGCAGGTTTCGGAACGCATACATCGCCACTCAGGGCCCATTAGCCAAAACTGCGGAGGACTTCTGGAGAATGTTGTGGGAACACAACTCCACCATTGTTGTCATGCTCACCAAACTGCGGGAGATGGGACGGGTAAGACACCTCAATCGAATCAAGAAGCTAGAAGAAGAAAACATTTTAGCATAGCATGATCCCAGAGCAAAACAATGTAGAAATGCAAAAGTGTTAAGGTGCTCATTTAGAGAGAAAGTATCATTAGTACCCTGGGAGAAAAAATAATAGCCATAACACTACCCTCTACCCTAATTCAATGTTTTCTTACTTCAATCATTGATGTATATTATCCTTCTGATTTTGTAGGAAAAGTGTCATCAGTACTGGCCTGCTGAGCGCTCTGCACGTTACCAGTACTTTGTTGTTGATCCAGTGGCTGAGTACAGCATGCCCCAGTACATTCTCAGAGAGTTTAAGGTCACAGACGCCAGGGTAAGCCCTCAAAGGGAAGATCTGTCGATTTTTGGTGAACAACAGTGAGACAGTGACAGTAGTTACATTTACTACCTATATTGTGTAGAGTTCTATTAATACTAAGGAGTTAGCATTCCATTCCTAAAGCAAAAGCAGTTGCTTGTTTTGCTTATTCACAGATGTATCTACCATAAATCATAAAGGGTTTGATTTATATAGATTACAAAAGTGTGTAAGTGTGTGTGTGTGTGTGTGTGCGTGTGTGTGTGTGTGTGTGTGTGTGTGTGTGTGCGTGCGTGCTCTCGTGTAGCTATCCAAGAGTGGACCTGGGTGTCGTAACACTTCCACCAAGAGGGGACCTCTGATCCAAGAGGGGACATTTTTCAGGTCCCCTCTTGGCCATGCTTTAAATCATCTTAAAATCATGTCAAAAACCACCTGGCGAAGTGGACAATCCAGCCAAAAGGGGTCATTTATTAGTTCAACTGTTGGACATACTTTAGATCATTGTAAAAAAAACACCTGGTGAAGTTTTATAAATTTAACCAACTGTGGACCTGAAAGTGTGTTTATGTTAAAAGTGATGCTCAGCAGAGCCCCTGCAGGCAGGAGGAGGGATTTTAATGACCCATTCACACACGTCGTTTCTTAACACAGCCCCCATAGGGAGCCTTACATAATGTGGAACAGCTTTCAAACACTACTTGTTGAACAAACAATTTTCTTGAACAGTATGATATTTTTTTGTACAAATAACTAAGCATTTATTTATTCATTTTTCTTGAAGAACAGTATGATATTTTTTGTACAAATAAATGAATAAATAAATGCTTAGTTTAGGGTACCTTAAGTCGAGTACTTAAAAAAAGAAATAATTAGAATAAAATTATATTTAAAAAGTAACACTCTTACTTTATGTATCTATTTTGATAAATAAATAAAAACTAATAGATTACACATTCATTTCAGTTCCCAAAATGTCCTTGAGTAGATTTTAAAACCAGTATTTCAGTCAGTTTTAAAATACTCTGTATTTGTAATCACAGGAATGAATTTTATTAGTTAAAGGAAACCCAATATAGGACTGTGGCCAAAAGCGGTACTGCAACCACATTCAAAATACAGTAGAACTGTGTATCCCTTCCTGACTAAAGGTTGCCAGCTGTTGCGGGATCCAGCAGGAACAGCTGAACCTAACTAAATAACAATAGCAATGGTCATACAGGTTATCTTGCAGCATGTGTAGTTCATAAAGGACTTAAAAAACGAATAATAAAGGATTGTGTATGTCGCTCCGTCTCATCTATGTGGGGACCTGTGTCTTTCTTCACCATCCAACAGTGGACTCCTGCCATTCCTTAAAAGCAAAGTGTTGACCTTTATCATTTGATGTAAATAAAACCTTTATCCTGTGTGTGTTGCAGTATTTAAACACAGGACTGTCTTCATTCATCCTCAAAATAATCCCCATTTTATCAGACAAACTCATAGCTTTGTTCATTTTCACCATTATTGTATTTGCTTTATATTGAAACAAATACAAATAGTTGTGCAGAGCTTCAGTTCAGTTATATTTTAAAGCACTAAAAAAAGAGCATAGAAGTCAACAAAAATGCAAACTTGAATTGTAAAAAAACAGGAAACGTCTTGCAGTAGTTTAACAAAGGACTGATCTTTCATTCATCCACCAGAATAACCCCTTATTTCTCAGACAAACTGATCATTTTTCTCAGTAAAACAAACAGCAAAAAACAGCAATTACAACGTTACTGATGCACCTTTAAATCATATTAGGTTTTGACCAGCTTATTAGAATAAATAATTTGGCTAAATTCTTCCTTATAAACCAAAGCAGGAGTGTGTTTGTCGCTCCGTCTCATCTATGTGGGGACCTGTGTCTTTCTTCACCATCCAACAGTGGACTCCTGCCATTCCTTAAAAGCAAAGTGTTGACCTTTATCATTTGATGTAAATAAAACCTTTATCCTGTGTGTGTTGCAGTATTTAAACACAGGACTGTCTTCATTCATCCTCAAAATAATGCCCTTTTTATCAGACAAACTCATAGCTTTGTTCATTTTCACCATTATTGTATTTGCTTTATATTGAAACAAATACAAATAGTTGTATATATATATATATATATATATATATTCTATAATAAATGTCGGTCTTTTTCCATTTGTTTTCTTTCTCCTGTCCCTCCATTAGGATGGTCAGTCGAGGACCATCAGGCAGTTTCAGTATACTGATTGGCCAGAGCAAGGAGTGCCCAAAATTGGAGAGGCTTTTATCGACTTTATTGCTCAGGTCCATAAAACTAAAGAGCAGTTTGGACAGGATGGTCCTATCACTGTACATTGCAGGTAACTTGTAAAATGTGTAATCTGTTCTCAATTATTTTATCAAGCCTTTTCTGACAATTGATTCCATAATCTTCATGTAAACCCAATACTGGTCATTTTGAGGCAGGAGATGATTACTGTGGTCATTGATAATTGTTTGATTTTTTTATGTATAGTTATTTAACAAAAGTGCATTAGACAAATAGACTTAATTTTCAATGAATTACAATTGTGACTTCCTTTAGAGCAGTAGTTATCACGCTTTTTTGGGTCCTGGACCCCTTGCATATTTTTGATAATTTACGTTTACATTGAGAACACAGTTTAATGCATTAGCTGAGTTTACTCAAAAAAATTTTGCAGCTGGTTGCCCTACTTTTTAAGTTCAGTCAACGTTTCTCTCTTTACAGTGCAGTGTTTACTTCAGTGAAGTTTCACCAAGCAACCAAGGAAAGGCCACAAATTTCCTTTTCTTCCAGGCTTAAAAACAAAAACTTCTTCATATGTAACTGTTAATATGAAAATGCAAATATTTGTAAAACTTTATCAAGTCAGACTGGTCTGCCAAATGTCCTGTTCTTTTCCTAATCAATGACCCCTACATTAATCGAATGGTTAAACAGATATATATTTAAACAAAAGCTTACAGAAACAGGTGTATCGAGACTCAAAATAAAGCATACCTGACAAAGAAGTTGTTAACTTTTTGCCAAGATTAAGCAGCAACAAAATGGTTGGCAAGTTCAACAAAAGAATGCATTGAATTGAATTTAAATAAGACTGTCCTGCAGTGCATTAGACAGCCCACTGGAATTTATTCTGGGGTGAAGGTCCAACCTATCAGTTTACCTTTTTTCATTTCATTTCAGTTCAGTTTATTTTTATATAGCGCCAATTCACAGCTGTCATTTTTAAAGCATTTTAAAAGAAAAGCCTGTCAATAATGGGTTATCAGAAACATTTAACAGGTGGGTGCATGCTAACTGTAGTCAATGTAATGATCTTAATATATAATTTTTGTCCATCAGCGCTGGGGTTGGACGAACTGGAGTATTCATCACTTTGAGTATCGTGTTGGAGAGGATGAGGTACGAAGGTGTGGTTGACATCTTTCAGACAGTCAAGATTCTCAGAACTCAAAGGCCTACGATGGTTCAGACAGAGGTAATACTTTGCTAAAGTCTTTTTGTCATTACCAATAATTACATGTTAACAGTAGTTAATTTTGCAGTGAGAAAATGCTCAAAATTAAATAGATAAATAAAACATTATGGAAAAACATATTTACATGTATAAATAGTGGACCAATATATAATTTGATTATAAAATTGTGGGGAAAAAAACTGAATGCATATAATTGTCTAAACACTTTTCTTTTTTTCCTTTAAAAATGTATTTATTAAAATAAGAAATTATTAAACTTTTATTTTTTACTGAATAATAGGAATTATTTATCTTGTTTAACCAGTTTTTCTTCCAAAACATAATTTTCCCAAAGTCAGCTTTTGTTTCATAAAGGTGTTTTTCCCAGTGCCTTTTTTCAAAGAAACACTTTTCCAATGAATTACTAAATCTACCAATTAGGGTCAGTGAGTGGGACGTGAACGCTCTATGGACAATGCTTGAACATCAATCTTACTGGATAGCCTTCTTCTCACTCGCTGTGTGCAGCTTGTACAGTAGCAACAACATCAGACCTGCAAGTACTTGTTCATTTCTGGTTACACTTGAAGATCAAATTGAGAGGAATAATTTATCACAGCATGCAACTTTGTGTTTTTGTATGATGTTTTTGAAAATATCCCATACCCATCAGTCAAGACTTCAGTGCTGACCGACATGACCGGTTGAGTTATTGCTGATACATTTCTTAGCCAAAAGGAAAGTCGCCGCCTGGATTTAACTAAACAAATAGGTATGGGCCTCCTATTGGATAATTATTACATTGGCTATTAATTTCAGTAGGCAAAAAGTTACTTAAACCCTTACTTAACTGGTGCAATGAGCTGCTTCTCATTTATTAAACAAACATGTCAAAAGACACATCTGGTGGTCGTGGAAAAGATGTTTGTGTGTTTGCAAAACTTCAAATCATTGGCATGCATTAAGTAGAGAAAATAATCTAAGGAGATTGCAGAAACTACTAAAATTGGGTTAAGAACTGTCCAACACATTACTAAAAAGCGGAAGGACTTCTTATGTGGGGACTCTTCATCTTCCAGGAAGAAATGTGACTGGAAAAAATCCTGAATGATTGTGATCGGCAATCACTGCAGTGGGGTGCAACAGCAGGCCCCTCATTAGGGCAAGGTGAAAGCAGTGGCAGTGAGACAAGAGGCATCTCTCCACCGGTACGATTCGACTTGGATTGACTCATCCTCAGTACCTTTTACTCTCCACTGGCAGAAGTCTCAGCTCCAAGCCGCGCCGCACCGATACTATTTTTCATACCACTTCAGCTGTGGTTCCATCTGTGCTGAACTGGTACTGAAAAGCGACATCAGACGGCTGTCGGTCATTGATTGGCTAGTGGGTGGAGGCACTAGAGAGTAACTTGACAGCGTCTTCTAAAAACAAACCGACCGCTTTTTTGAAACCTCGCTACAGCGAGTGGATGTCTTTAGTGTTTGCTGAAGAACAAAGACAACGTTAAAAACCAGTGCTGTGATCCAAACAGAGTTTCAGCATTTCTGATTTTGTTGGCTGAAGAGAAGATTCAGTGTGGGGTGGATGGAGCTGCTCGCTGTGAGAGGATTATCAAAGAGGACTCGGAGCTGATCGGGGTTCAGAGTCGATGGCTCTCACCTGCAGGCCGAAGCAGAGAAACTGAGAACGCCGAAGCCTTGAACTCGCTGTCTCGTACTCTCCGTGAGAAGCAAATTTCATGCTTGTTGTATATTTTATTCACAATATTAACCTATGTATGACTGTTTTTTTTATTATCAGTTATCCAAATTAGTTCTGATGCTACTGTTTTTTTTTTGTAAATATGAATGACCCACTTAGGTTTTCTTCCGCACAGTGAGACATATTTGTTTCTATTCCTTAATTTTAATTCTTAGTGTATGTTTTAAATGCGCTGTAAGCATAGTACTTAAAAAAAAAATGTGCGATCCGTTGCCGCGGGATCAACACCTTCTGAAGGAGCAGAAGCAGGAAAGCGGCTTATGGAGGGTGGAGATGACACGATACCTTCAATCAAACCTTTCTGGGATGCTGCAGACTAAACCATGACCCACAGACATGTGCAGCTGGACATTTTTTTCTGAACTTCTTCTATACCTGTCCAATAAAAAAATATATAAATATAAATAAATATGATATATAAATATAAAATAATAATATAACTTGTATTTTCATTTGCAGTTTCATTACATGCTGGTTGGTGGAATCATTTTACCTTATTATGTCTGGCATCAGCGTTCAGCAACATTTTAAAAATCTGATAGTAAAAAAAGTCTTGCGTTGCTAAATAAGTAAACTGCATAAATTTGAAAGCTGCTGAAAATCCTAAGCCTACTGAAAGATGGGATATCTGTAAAACACATTGTAGTGGTGCTGATTTAAAAAAAACAGAAAACCTTTTCAAAGCACACAGCTTTATAACAAAACATACAGTTGTGGTTTGTAATTCATAGAATTTTTCGTATATATATGGCAACTTCCGTCTTTAAGGGGACACAGAGGCGAAAAGCTGCGTCGCTCCAGCGCTGGACGTAGTTTGCTGCACATGTAGATGAATTTGTTCCGACATCCTGAAGTTCTGCAGCCACTGAGCTTCGGTGAAACCCAGAACAACGTTTCATCACTGCAAGACCCAGTTAAACGACCAAACCGGTGATCATTTGCGACAACTTCACAGAGCAGTCATCTGAAACACGCACAGACAGAATACTTATTTCTAAAGCAAACTTGTCAACATAGGTTTTTACGCTCGGCTTTAGTGAATAAATAAATACCTAGAGCATATTTATAGCCCACCACCCCGGGGTAGTATTTGCATTGTCTTACCCACACGAGCCGGTTCTGTCTGTAGCGTCATTCTCCTGCAGAGCTTCTTACACTCCTTTGTACTACTCCTCCGAGTTTTTCCTTGCAGTGTGTAGCTTTTGCAGGGTCTTTATTCTTCGATGAGAGAGGCCTTCTCTGGAGAATGGTGCTGGAGGCGGTGACGCCACATCCCGGAAGCAGGAAGGAGCTGAGGGTGTTCTATCCTGAGTACTGTTTAACTTGGTGGTTAAATCAAAAACCTGTTGATTAAAATGGCAAATTGTGGAGGACTTGAGAGATAAATGTCATGAGAGAAACTGAATTATTGATTCATGTCGACCTAAGAGTGTTCGTTGTTGAGAGACGGTGTTCTGAATTTGAGCTGCTGAGTCTGTTTGGCCACACTGTTCTGTCATGTTTGTAGGATTTTGGACTCAGAAGGCAGGATCGAAATTCAGAAAACCAGGCAGGTAGTGAGTATAGTAACTTAATGTTCAATGACAAAATGTTCAATATTAAATAGTCTCTGGGAAATTTCCTGTGGTGAAGCCAAGGAGGCAGATGGAAGAGAGGAGGATGGATGGTTTGAATCATGGAACAGGTAAGTGGAATCCTGTACAGAGATGGTTTGAAGGTTTACAGAGTTATTGCTATGTTTGTTGCAGATGGAGTGGCCGGGAGGGCAGGCGGATGGAGGACGGACAGACCAGCAGAGGTGACGGAGCAGAAGCTGAGGAGATGTCCTGTTCTTGTGAGGATGGTCTGACCGATAGTCGAATCTCGGATTCAAGAGGAACAATACAGTTTTTTTCCTGGCCGTGGAACACTGGACGAGCTCTAAACCCTTGACAGGGTCCTGGATGGTGCATAGGAGTTCGCCCAACTGGTTTACATGTATTTTGTGGACTTGGAGAATGAGTTGCACTATGTCCCATAGTTCAACCATGATAGTCCTGTGGGTGTACTCCAGGAGTACGGGGTACCAAGGCCCATGATACGGGCTGTTAGGTCCCTGTAAATCCGGTGTCAGAGCTAGGTCTGCTTGATTGCAGTAAGTTGGTCTTATTTCCGGTGAGAGTTGGACACCGCCTCGGCTGATCTTTGTCACCAAATCTATTCATATCTGTTATGGAAAGGACATCTAGGCGCAGCCAAGGTCATGGGGGGATCAGTTTCGGTGGCCTCGGGATTGGGTCTCTGCTTCTTGCAGATGATGTGGTCCTGTTTGCTTCATCTGAGCATTATCTTTCGCCAGAGGGGTTCACAGGCAAGTCTGAACTGCCTGGGATGGGAATTAGCCCTTCCAAATCTTAGACCATGGTCTTGAGCTGGAAATGAGTACAGTGGTTTCTTCGGGTTGGGGATGAGGTCCTCCCCCAAGTGGTGGAGTTCAAGAAAATGTTGGGAGCTTTTTCATGAATGAGGGAAAAATGGAGCGGGAGATCGATAGGCAGAATGGTAGGGCATCTGCAGTTGTGCAGGCAGTGTTCCAGTCTGTCGTGGTGAAAAGAGAGCTGAGCTGAAAGGTGAAGCTATTGATTTACTACCCTCATCTATGAACTCTGGGTAGTGACCAAAAGAACAAGATCACAGATACAAGAGGCTGAAATGTTTTTCCTCTGCATGGTGTCTCGGCTCTGCTTTGGAGATAGGATGAGAAGCTCAGTTGGGCTCAGAACAGAGCCATTGCTCCACCATGTCGAGAGGAGCCAGTTAAAATAGCTCGGGCATCTGGTTTGGATGCCTTCTTGATGCCTCCCTGGTGAGGTGTTACGGACATGTCCCAATGGAAGGAGGCCTGAGGAAAACACAGGACATGCTGGGAGGACTATGTTTCCTGGCTGGCTTGGGAAAAACCCTGAGATTACTCCCGAGAAGCTGGACCAGGAGACTAGGGAGAGAGAAGTTTGGGTCTCTGCTTAAGCTGCTGCCCCTGCAACCTGACCCTGGATGAGCAGAAGACCATGGATGCGCGCCCCATGTGCCGAGGGACTCTACCTCGACGGAAACTAAAAGCTGGCGATGTCTGTGACTGTGAGAACTTCCGTAGGGAACCGAAGCTGAAGGAATCCAGAGCTGAGCTATGAGCACGGAGGGCAGACAGGCAGAGCACTTTGGTGGAGCACTGATGGACTTGGAACTTGAACAGCCAGAATTGAAATTTGACCAGGGCTTCTTTCTGATGAGCAGATGAACAGGTAACAAGGAGACTCATCAGAGTGGAACCTTGAAGGAACACATAGAGGTAAGTTGCAGAAGATCACAAGGAGAAAACATAACTCAGTGCAACAATGGCCTTGGGTTCACAGCTCGACTGCGACCTCTGGTGGACAGACATCAACTCCTAACATTTTCATCTACAGGACTACAACACATCTGCAACAGATTTACTACAGACGCAGAAAGAGAGGAAAGCAAGCCGGCACACTGATGCATCTGATGAGATGGGAACCACGCACTGCTCTACCTGAAATTTTTCTCTCCATCATACGCTCACTCCAGAACAAATGGATGAGCTGGCCCTGATGAAAAGCATGAACAGAGACTTGTGTCTTATGTTTTATGGAGTTGTGGCTCTGTGATGACATCTTGGACCATATGCTGTAGCTGAAGGTTTTTCCATCTCTTTTCGTCTCTCCGGTGACGAGTGAATTCGTCTGTTTCTACGTCAATAGTGGCTGGTGTAATGCTGTGACCGTAATTGCTCAGCACTGCTCTCCCTCTCTGGAATATATTTTCACCACAAACTGTTTAATTCTTAGAAGGAGTTCGTTTCATAGATTCTGGTCGCTGTCTACATCCTGCCAAATGCAGACATGTACGGGGTACATTTAGAGTGCGCCCTCATGGACCAGATACATTGCACGGAACATTCAAACCCGAATTGTCTCATTATTTCTTTTGGGGACTTTACCAAAGCCAATCTGAGCCAGGAACTTCCCAATTATAAACAGTATTTTAAATGCCTGACCAGAGAGGCAGAGGGGAGAGGACACTGGGTCACTGTTACAGCATGATAAGTATCATGTAGTGCTCTGAGCAGCACTTGAATTTTCTGATCATGTCCTGATCTATCTGATCCCCACGTACACACAGAGGCTGAAGCTTACCAAACCTGTCGCGAAGACTACAAAACTGTGGAGCAATGTGTCTGAGAAGGAGCTTAGGACGTGTTTGGAATCGACAGACTGGGAGACAATGAGGGCTGCTTCTGATGGGTTGGATATGTTCACAGACACTGTCACCTTCTCTATCCACTTCTGCATGGACAGCATTGTGCCATCATGCACCAGCGTGAGTAATAACTATGAAAAACCCTGGTTTACTCTTAAATTCAAGCAAAGTACTAGATTTAGAAAGTGGACATTGTTAAACACCAGCAATCTGAGAATATGCAGCAGCAGATCTCAGAGAATGAGAAAGTTTCAGGAAGATTACCAACTACAAGCCTAAAATCCCCCACTAACTGATGACTTGCTCTTGGCTAACACCGTAAATCACTTTTATTGCCATTTTGATTAACCATTATGCAGCCCTCACACCTCCACCAGTCCCAACAATAGACAACTTTGACCCCCCCACCACCACTACCATCACCACCTCCTCCGCTCCCCCATCAACAGATATCATCATCAAAGACTGCACTCATAGCACCCCCTTCCTCACCCCACACATATGAGGACCTCACATCACCTGCTTTCACTACAACCCTTAGATTAGATTCCAATTTATTGTAAATCAGTACATTTACATGAACATCTAAAGCCCCCTTATGCTGATGAGAGAGGGTTGGGTGAAAGAAGGATGTGTGTGCTTATGTTAAGTCTTGCGTGCATGTATCATTGTGAGATATCCTTTATGCCTTCCTTCTCAGATAGTCCATAGTCTATCATATAAGAAATTTCTTGCGACGTCAGTTGAGCTGATAACAGGAACACTCGGACTCTTTTGATACGGGGGAGGGAGGGTAGAGGATCAGCATTCATCTCACAAGGGATTGGAAATTGTAACCTAATCAAGGTTATCATAGGGAGTAAAAATTATGATAATGCAGTTTTTTGGGTTCAGGGACAGCAATTCCTCTCTACCTTGAGTCTCTCAGACGTGATTCAATCCAGATTCAATTACCTCCAGGTCCTGCTGAAAGTTTGTCCATACAGGATGACACTCCACGTGTCCACAAATCCAGAAGCCCCGGTCAGATCACTAGACACAGTGCCTCCCACCGAATACGTAAATGTCACATAATGTAATAGACATGTTTTACTCATAAGCTCAGCAGCATGTCTCTTCACCTCATCATGTAAATCACCTTGAATTAACCTGTTGATGAAAGTATGCTTTACAGTTAAAATTCCCTTGCCTTGCCTTCCTACCAGGAGTGTCTGATGTGTATTGGTTGAGAAAGCATTCCATACTGCTGGTTCTGGAAGATCACAAAATCATAGGTGTATTGTGATTGCATAACTATAAGGGTAGTATACCTGGTTGTTGACCTTACCGGTAACACAGTGCCAACCTCGAGACTCTCCTAAGTTTTAACCTGTTCACCTCGGAGATTCCGTTTGTGAACTAACTCCTTGTGATCTCTGCAAGATCTCCCTGGTTCCGAGCCTGTTTCCCAAATTCCTGTGATCTCCTTCAATTCTGGCATCCAACCTGTTTTCTGAGTTCCTAGTTATCTCCTTCAACTTCTAGATTCATCTGCTCCAACAAGAACCATAACAAGAACCGCACTCTGGATCTCATCAGCCTGCCCGCTCTCCAACCATCATCTCACTCGGTGTCATTTTCCCCTGATTCATCTACCAGCATAGTCACTCGATGCTAGATCCTAACCCCCTCCTCAAGATGCAATATACTGCAGCTGGTCACATTTCCATGCATGGGGTGGGAGACTCTGTCCATCAGGTATGTTATTTTAACTACAGTCCTTCTGTCTCCCACCACCTGCACTGGATCCAGGAGGCATCCTAGAACAGAGCTGGCCTTCCTGATAAGTTTATAAGCTTGGACCTCCCACCGCTTTTCTTCGTGGGATTCCTCACGGGACCCGGCCCGCTCTTCTTCTATGACACCTTCGTCGTCTCTGATCTGCAACTTCCCATGAGTTTCTTAGAAAACCTGATCAACAGATCTTTACAAATTCGGCCAGCTGCTAACCTTTCCTCTCATACGCAGATGGCGAATCTTTCGAGAGTCACTGTTACCCTGCGGAATTATCCTCAACGTTAGATAAATGTATTGTTAAACTTTAAACTCTGTTTCTGTGTCTGAATCTGCATGTGGGTCAGAAAAATCACTGAAACCATGACGGCATCATATAAAGTGGGTGATCCTCCAAGTGAAGGATAAACTTCTCATTTTCCATGATAAAAACCAACAAATTAGACCCACAGACTGATTTACCCTGTTGTTATGTTTAAGGATTTTTTTTTATAATTAAGCAATTAGAAATGTGAATGTATCTTTTATTGTTGAAATTTTGCAGCTCCTTTACACTGCTCCTGTGTCAGATTTCCTGTTTGCCTTGTTCTAAACTGTTGAGCTTGATGTGTTCTAGAAGTGCGGCCCATGAAAAATAGACCTGCTGCCCCAACATAACAATTCATCCTATTCGCACCATTTAACGCTCGAATGAAACAGACCCATTGGCCATAATGACGGCTATCTGCTGCTTATTAAGCTTTGGAGACATTAAATCCAGCTTACAGATCCAGTGGAATGTATGCTTTTTAAAGTCCTGGGCCCTCATTTATCAAACGTTCATACAAACGGTCCTATATTCTATTCTACGACATGTGCAGTGGACACTCATACACATGTTCCTCTGCAATCATGTGTTGATAAATCCCACTTCTGTGTACTCAGGTCCTTGTGCCCGTTCACAGACATCTGCATACAAAAACGCTCTCAATTAAGCATAATTGGTAGCACCACATCAGCTGTCAAAGGCATTGAGACCTCACGTTCTTCCTTAAAATAATTTCCAAGACACAGAAAAAAGGAATTTAAATGTAACAGAGATCGCAGTGAAACAAAGGTGGAGCAGTAAAAAAAAGTATTCATGATTTACAGACCTAAAAAAATGTCAGTTAATACAAATTCATTTCACCAACGATAGTATTTACCATCAGCAACTTTTAAGTTATTTTCTTATAACACAGACAGACGGTAACATTAGTTCCTTGGTGGAGGCGATAAACTGCTGAGAGAAAAATTAAGTCAAAGTAAAACTGTTTCAGTGATGCAGTTCCTCCGTTCTAACAGTAGATGCTGTGCGTACGAACAATCAGAACTGTACTAATGTTTAGGAACATTTCTACATACAAGTACAAATTGATAAATACCACACAATGCGTAGAACTGTTCCTACGCATGACATACGCATAGATCTGTGCGTAAGTACGCTTGATAAATGAGGGCCCTGGAATTATTAGTTACAATTTTTCACATTAAAATAATAGATAGTACACTCAACTGTAAAAGTTCGAGGCACACTCACTATGAAAGATTCCACTTCTCAAGAAAAACTTGAAGCTTTTATTAGTTTGCTAGTTGCAAAAGTGTTGCTTGGTAACACTTTTGGAAAAATGGTTCTGCATATCACCGGTTCACTGGTAGGAACAACATGATTGCCTAACAGCATATAGTAGAGGCAGATTTGAAATGACTGAAGAATGTAGGAATGGAATGCTGCACAGGGAAATGCTTGATAAGAATTTTATGGTGGACCGAGAGGGAATTTCCAAACAAGAAAAAAGACTCAAACACAAGGCCAAATACACTATTTAGTAGTTTCAAACAAAGAAAGTAAAGATGCTAAAATAGCCATGTCAACCAGCTGAAAGATCTACAGAAATAACTGATGATCAGAGAACATACAAATTGGCTCAGGACTTAAGTGTTCAGCTAGCAATTGGAGGGTTGCCGGTTCGAGCCACAGCCCTGACCATCTTAGCATTGCCTACTGGTGGTGGTCAAAGGGCCTGGTGGCACCAGTGTCCGGTTGCCTTGCCCCAGGGCAGCTGTGGCTACAATGTAGCTTGCCATCACCAGGGTGTGAATGTGTGCATGAAGGGGTGAATGACTGAATGTAGTGTGAAGTGCTTTGGGGTCTGTGAGGACTGAATAAAGTGCTATACAAGAACAAGCCATGTACCATTTATCTGAAGTAGCAAGTTCTGTCTAACCGGCGCCATAGAGCACAGAGTGAAAGTCCTGCTCAGACTATAATGTTTAATACAAACAATTTAAAATAAGACAAACTAGAAAAGCACTCACAGAGTGCAGGCCTCCACAAGGGTCACTCATGCCCCCCATTCCCATGTTGTGATCTATTTCTTAGTTTGGGTACTTTTCCAATCAAATGTCTGTTAATCAGAACCATGGCTGTGTTTGTGCTGTTGATGTGCTCTCCCAGCAGAGAGATTTGTGCATGTATGATTGATTTGTTGCTGGTCGCTGAGTGGAAAAGTGCTTCATGTCGGATCAACCCCAAAGTTTAATCTGTTGTTCCTGGTCCCATTGCGGACATTTCTTGGAAATGTAATTGAAATCCATCGATTATCGTGCTAGCCGACAAATAGGCATGAAAAGAGGAAATAAATGCCTCATTGGCTGTATGTTTTACTTTATCAAGGGGTCCCAGCATCCACCAGGACAAAACTGTCTAGTGTTTCAAAGGGAAACCTGTTATCTCCTGCACTGTTTTGCAAAATCCTGTCCATTAGTGTGTTTTTCAGCTACTTGCTAGCACTGTATTAAAGTTTTACATTCTCAAAACGGCTGATTTGCAGCTGGGATTGAGGTTTTCAAAATAAAAGCTGCTATATAGAAAACACTTGGAAAACACAGAATAACCTTTACGTTCAAACCCAGTTTCTCACAAATCAAAATATGAACTAAATTATGAAATAAATGAGTGAGCAGCATCACTTTTCAGCTCCAAAAGGCACCACAGCATCAGATACTGTGTAACCAGATATTCATAAAGGAAGCAGGGACTGTTTTTGTGTTTCTGTTTGCTATTGTGTTATAAACTGCTTAACCAGCAACTCTTCTTAATTTACTAAGTCTGCTCATTTCCCTCAGTTAGAAACAATCAGCGTGACTTAACCACAGCTCCTGTCCAGCAACTCCACTGGGCCATTTCCGAGTACTTACCCCTAAAGTGGTACACCATTGGTTCCTGAAATGTCCCTGAAAACAGCTCTGCTGGCCCGGCCCAGTGGAAACACTCAAATACAGTACACACCAAAAATTTGGACACACCTTCTCATTCAGTGAGTTTCCTTTCTTTTCATGACTATTTACATTGTAGATTCACACTGAAGGTATCAAAACTATGAGGTAACACACATGGAGTTATGTAAAACTTTTACAAAGAAGTGTGAAATAACCTGGCCTCCAAAGTTACCGGACCTGAACCCAATCAAGATGGTTTGGGGAGAGCAGAAAATCAGAGTGAAGGCAAAAGATAGAATAATCCTTTAATCGTCCCACATGGGGAAATTTGGTTGCAACAGCAACAAAAAAAACAGATGTACAGACAGAACATGACACCGAACAGAAACACACACAATTATTACAGAAAAAAAGAAAAATATTTAAATCACTATAGTTACAAAGTATGGATTGTGCGTTGAGCAGGGCTATTGAAGAGTAGATGTGCAATTTTCACTAAGTTATTATAGTCTGTTAAAAGTAATGTGCGATTTATAACAGTGTTGTTGATTTTGATTTAGTGCAAAATAGCAGCAGTGTTTTGAACATTTATGTCTGTTTGGTGCAGTTTAGATTGAATGGTCTGACAGCTGCAGGGAGAAAGGACCTGCGGAAACGCTCCTTCAAGCATCTAGGATGAAACAGTCTGTCATTGAAGGCGCTCTGCTGTTCAGCAACATTTCCATGCATGGGGTGGGAGACTCTGTCCATCAGGTATGTTATTTTAACTACAGTCCGTCTGTCTCCCACCACCTGCACTGGATCCAGGAGGCATCCTAGAACAGAGCTGGCCTTCCTGATAAGTTTATAAGCTTGGACCTCCCACCGCTTTTCTTCGTGGGATTCCTCACGGGACCCGGCCCGCTCTTCTTCTATGACACCTTCGTCGTCTCTGATCTGCACTGCCTCTGTGCGGTTTTAACCGCTCTCGGATTTCAAAAAAGGGTCCCCATCAGGCTCTCTCGAGCTTCCTTAGAGGATTTCTTTGCCGTCGACATCCGGGCCTTAGTTGGGATGCCTTCAGACACAATGGTCGGCCTCTCAAACTCTTCTTTAGACTGCTTTGACTGCTTAGGCAGCCTCCTAACCAAGCTAGGGGGCGCCTATGGCCTTTTGGGCAGTGAAAAGTCTGCTCTTCATTCCTGCCTTGGACCTGTTAGAGTTCATTTTGTGTTTAAACTCTTTTCTGAGAACTATTTGTGTTTTCAACTTTTCCTAGCTTTCTATTAACTATTTTTTTCTTTGCAATTCTTTCAAAAGCTAAACGTACAATTTTTTTATCTCCTTTGTTCCCTTAGCTTGGTAACCTGAGCAGTATTTAAAGTGAGTAACTATAATCCTGTCGCCTTCTGAGTCTTCAACCAACACACACCATGACAACAGATGCCGTAAAAAAAGTTAAAAAGAACATAAATAACCAGAAAATTCTGGGATCCAGCAGTCCACAACAAGTACTAAGCATCTCTGGGAACTCCTTAAAGACTGTTGTTAAACCATTACAGGTGACAACCTCTTGAAGCTCAAGAGAATGCAAAGCAGTAATCAGACCAAAAGGGTGGCTACTTTGAGGAATCTAAAATATAACATTTATTCAGTTATTTCACCCATTTTGTTTGAGTAAATACAGTAATTCCATAAATTATGTGTTCATTCATAGTTTTGATGCCCTTAATTGAGAATCTACAATGTGGTCATGAGAAGAAAGGAACCTCATTGAATGAGAAGGTGTGTCCAAACTTTCGGTCTGTACTGCACCATGAAGTTTCTGTAAAATGAGCCTGAAGATCCCATAGCAGAAAAGCGCCTACTACAGCCCTTTTCATGTCTGACAACAAAAATGTTATGGATTGATAGTTTGTATTCATGTTTGGAGAGTTTATAGAGTCAGCAGACACCCACATGACAACATAAAAGGATGGAAAAAGTTAAATGTGTCCCGTTTAAGTTCCTTACCTTACTGAAAAATTTTAGGCTGAGAAATCAGTTGTATTAAAATCTAATTTTAGTAGTTGTAAACTTTTTTGTCACTTGGTAGACATCACAATGTTTAATGAAATTTTCCTTTAGTGGAAAACTTTGATATGAAACTGCAAATAGTTGTTTATATTACAATCTATTCCTCTGTTAACTATTATCAAACATTCTTTGTTTTAGGTTTGCTGCTTAGTTTCGCCAACTAATTGCAATATTTCTTAACTGCAGCCAGTAAATTGTGTGTAAACAACTGATGTTATAGAACAAATATTTTTACAAGCTTAGGTGCTTGATTTCTGTTTAACTCATCTATAATTCTTCAAATTGTCTGTGTCTTTGTTTGTGTATACATTTCAATGTCATAGCTTTGCTCTTGTTGTAACAGTATGTTATTGAACTCATTTCACCCTTAATTTATTGACTTTCCCTTTGGTTTCTCTATTTATTTTTGTGTGTAGGAGCAGTATCATATGTGCTACAGGACAGCTTTGGAGTACCTGGGAAGCTGTGATGTCTGTGCAATGTAACCTGACCTGTAAACGCACGCAAAGTTGGAGCCAGACCAAACTGTGGCTTTCTTTAGCTTGATGAGGAAATGGACTGGTGAGAAGTTAATGACCCTTTCCAATCAGCAGAATCTGAACAGATACGGAAAGAAGACCCACTATAGAATTATACTAGACAGCCTTTGCACCAATGCCTTCCCAAAGAAACCTTGAATCCCCGTTCAGTCTTCCTATATCCATCCATCCATTGTCTATACCCACTTATCCTTCCAGGGTTGCAGGATGTCTTTGGGTGATAAGTGGGGTACACTCTGAACAGCTCAAAATCCATCACATGGCATCACAGATACACAAGACATACAGCTACACATACACTGACACCTGAGTGCGGTTTAGATTACTCAGTAAACCTAACAGTAATGTTACTCAATCTGTCGGCCCACTCCTCTCAGTCGTAGCATCTCCTTATCTAATTGGTCCTTTAAGAGATTTGCTAAGACGTCAGCGTATCAAAGTCGTTTTAGTAGTGAGTAATATCAATGATAAGCCCCAAAAGGTGCAGATGGTAGGAGAAATTATAAGAGATTGACATAGAGGAAGTAGGGAAGGTTGCCATGTTGTTATAAGCTGCTTTGCCAACAAGTCTTATTTTACAAAAGCAGCCTGCTCATTTCCCTCTGAATTATGACCAATCAGTGCAACTTAACCAGAGCTCCCGCCCAGCAGCTCTACTGGACCATTTCCAAGTACTCTGTTGGTCCCTGATGTAGCCTTGAAAACAACCCTGTTGGCCCAGCCCAGTGTATTAGATACACATGCATACTGTGGAGTTCTTGTAAAATTACCCTGAAGATCCAATAGTGGAACCTCTATATTTATATAAAATGTTTACCCTAATCTCTAACCTTACTGACTTAAAAGCTAAATAAACATACAATGAATAGTAAATATATAGTGATAGTTTATTTATTTGTGAGCCCAATACTGGATAGAAAGAGACAAGTTGGTTGTCTTTGGGAATATTAGCACTGGTTTCATTGAAATAGTTTTTTACGTACTTCCTTGGTTTTCAGCCACTGTGCAGTATTTTATTCCTTATTTTTCTGCATTGAATGCTTTGCATAAGCATTTCAAACATATTAAAATATTATGCACAAAATAACTTTATGAATGTTCCTCTCAATTTAATTTGGTAATTACAATCAGCTTCCTAGTTATAAAATTGTAACAACAAATCTCTCCTTGAGCAATTTCATTCTGTATACTGTGGTGCAGTGGGGCAAAAAAGTATTTAGTCAGCAACCAACTGTGCAAGTTTTCCCACTTAAAAAGATGAGAGAGGTCTGCAATTTTCATCATAGGTATTAATCAACTACAATAGACAAAATAAAAAAAACAAATCCTGAAAATCACATGGTCAGATTTATAAATAATTTATTTGCAAAAAACGGTGAAAAATATTTGGTCAACAACAAAAGTTAAACTCAATACTGTGTTATACACCCTTTGTTGGCAATGACTGAGGTCAAAGGTTTCCTGTAGGTCTTTACCAGGTTTTCACACACTGTTGCTGGTATTATGGCTCATTCTTTCATGTAGATCTCCTCTAGAGAAGTTTTGGGGCTGTCGCCAAGCAATATGGACTTTCAACTTACTCCAACTATTTTCATTGAGGCTGAGATCTGGAGACTGGCTAGGCCACTCCAGGAACTTGAAATGCTTCTTACAAAGCAAATCTGTCATTACCTGGGCGATGAGTTTGGGATCATTGTCATGCTGAAAGGCCCAGCCACATTTCATCTTCAATACCTTTGCTGATGGAAGGTTTTCACTAAAAAATATATGGTGATATATGGCCCCATTAATTTTTTCCTTTGAATGGATCAGTCATCCTTTGCAGACAAACAGCCCCAGTGTGGTTCTGGGCTCACTGTTCTTGTGATAATTTTGACACTACGGGGTAAGATCTTGTAGAGCTGCAGATTGAGGGAGATTGTCAGTGGTATTATATGTCTTCCATTTTCTAATAATTTCTTCCATGGTTTATTTTTTTCCACAACAAGCTGCTACCTATTGCAGATTCAGTCTTCCCAACCTGGTGCAGCTCTACAATCTTGTCCCCGGTGTCCTTTGACAGCTCTTTGGTCTTGGCCGTCGTGCAGTTTGGAGTGTGACTGTTTAACGTTGTGAACAGGTGTCTTTTATAGGGGTAACCAATTTAAAAAGGTGGCATTAATACAGGTAAAGAGTCAAGGACAGAGAATCCTCTTATAGAAGAAGTTACAGGTCTGTAAAAGCCAGAAATCTGGTTTGTTTGTAGGTGAACAATTACTTATCTTCCACCATAATTTCCAAATAGATTCTTAAAAATGAGACCATGGGGTGAAGCGTGGTGTAGTGGTTAAGATAGGCGCCCAATGTTCAGAGGCCTTAGACCTCAAAGCAGCTGTTTCAGTTTCACATTGCGGAGAATTGCTGAGTCTCTGTTCCCCAGCCTCACTTCCCTTAATGCTTCATCCACTATCAGTAAAGGTCACTCTGGCCACAAAATCAGACTATGAGATTTTATGTTTTTTTTTTTTTTACTCATTCTGTCTCTCATAGTTGAGTTATAACTATGATGAAAATTACAGGCTGTCTCATCTTTTTAAGCGAGAGAACTTGATCGGTTGGTGGCTGACCTAATACTTTTTTGCACCTCTGTATTTGTATCTAGGAATGATTGATTTGGACTTGAAAATTGATCATATTTTGTGAAGTCATGAAATCCAATCAGACCCTTGTGAGCATGACTGATCGTCCGAAGTATAAAGTTTACGCATGATCAAAACAGCTTTATTAACCAGATCTGTTAAGTAGAATAACTGTTCCACTAAATGGCTCATACTGATCGTATTCAAACACCCCACGGCAAGACTTTTTACTATGAAAACGTGTATACTACAAGAGCAACCCTTGTTAGATAAGTGGTATTTCTCAATGTGCCATTTACACAAATGGAAGGACCCAGTTTCTTATATTAAAATGTTTAACCCCACACCCCCATCACACTTATATCCTTATGTTTGATATTGCTCCTTGTAAATTTACTGTAATTGTAATTTATGTTCTGGAATAGGAACCATAGGGTATATGTATAAATAGAACAGGCAAGAAACTGCTAAATCTGGTGTATTCATAACCTTTAGAGATTATTTGTGGCGTATTTTGTATTTAGTTCTTGAGATTTGAGATTTCATTAATTGTCAATAAACTATTATGAAATTAGTTGTAATGTTTTTTTTCCGTATATGAATTGTTAAGAATATCTAAATTTAGACCAGCACAGGTGAAGAAAAATAGGTGTTAAGTATTTAATAATGTGGAAAAACTGAAAACCCTTAAACCCAATGAGAGAAAAATGAATGTCGACATCCTGAGGAGAAGCAATTGATAAACAGTTTTGCAGGTAAGTCATTTGGCTGAATCTAAGGCCACGTCCACACTAAGCCGGATAATGCCTTAAACGTATAATTATTTAGTCTACACCCCCTTATCGTCCACACTAACCCGTCGTCGTTTAAGGTCTGTGGCCGGATAACTATTAGCCGGGTGAGAGAGCCGTGTAAATCTTAATTCAACGGCTAAATGAGCTATTGTGGACAGCTTCCCCGGATAATGAAAGGAAGTGGCGTCAATGAATGCTGCGTCAATAAGAATACGACACTACAGACAAAGACAACAGCGAAGAGTAATAAATCAATCTCGTCGTCTGTCCACACCAAAAACTCTCTCTTCTTCTGAGCAGCTATTGTTCTCTTCGGTTAACGGGACAAGCAGATATGTACTGTGCTGTAGAGCTTCTTGTATATATTATGTAGGCGCTGGTGTCACCTAGATTAAACGCGTGTTCAGTGCGTCTTTTCGCGCATGCCCAGTATTTGCACAGGTCTGTATGGGATTGCGCAATCATGGGACCTTAAAAGGGTCGTAAATACTCGTGTTGAGTGGATAATATTGGCCGTCTAACTCCTCGTATAACCTTATCGGCTTAGTGTGGACGTAGCCTGAGTCTCTGCAAAGGGAAAACCTAGTTTTCCCCCTGAAACTGTACTTGTTTCAAAGACGACAAATATTTGGGGAAATGGTTTCAGAAAGTACTAGATTGTGAATGGATTACTGTGCCATACAGTAGAGGTAAGTATGGACTTGTAGTAGCAGTAGCTTATTTTGTCATTTACATTTCTTTCTGCATTAAACAAAAAACACTTTTGTTTTTCGTGTAAAACATGACCAAAAGGGTTTAGGCAGAAGTAAATACTTATGTCTAACCCAGTTTACATACTTCCATGAGCAAACAAACAAATGTTTATAATATATAGTTTCATCTGTCAAGCAAAAAAGAAATAACGATATATTTGGAATAAATTTTAACTTAAATATCAGTAATTCCAATAAATATGTATATATCTTGGTTTTACACAAGTCATTTTCAAATAATTTATTTAATTTAATTTGATTTTATCTGTTAAGGATATGTTGAAATCTCTTCACTAGTTTCTTAGTTTATTTCTTGAGTTTATATGTTTTTGAATTATAATAGATTTGTACATCTTTTTGAAAGTTTGGACTGTTTTAACTGATCTTCCAACTCGTTCCATAGATTAACACCTCTTACAGAATTACATTTTAAATGCCCATTCCTCTGAGATTACACTGATTATTCCTGTATTCAAAAAACTCCTGGATTTGACAAAAGAGAAGATTATTATATGCCTTGTACACTATTACTAACGTATAAATGTAATGAGATAATGGATTTTCAACGTATTACCTTTTTTTGGAGTAAGAAAATCGGATGAATTTATAGTTGTTCTCCATACTTCCAAGCCATAATTTATGTAAGGAAGTATGAGAGAGTTATAGAGTAGAAGATATTTTTTTATCAAGTACAGTTTTCATTTTGGCTATTTCAGCAATTGTTTTAGCTATTTTTGTTTTTAATATAGTTATGTGATTTCCATTCATTTTTCCATCAATTGTAACTCCTAAAAATGTATTTGCACAAACTCATTCAATTTCTGTATCATTCATAAAATGATCACTAATTTTTCTATTTCTCTATATTGTATTTCTAGTTTGTTAGATCAAACCATTTTTTGAGGACTTTAAGCTCATCTTTTACTGTAGAAAGGAGCTGTTTCAGATCTTTTCCAAAGCAGTACAGCGTGGTATCATGTGCATATAATAAACTTTTAATGTTTACCAAAGCCTCACACATGTGATTGATATTCATAATAAACAATTTTGGACCCAAAATGGACCCTTGTGTCTTCTTAGAGTCATTATGTATATGTACATATTGATATGTTACTAATATTACTTTCCAGTCATGCAAGCGCAGGTCCCCTGACATTGAACCTCTCAATTTTCTACAAAAGGATAAAAAAATGGTGTATGGTGTCAAAGGCCTTGGTCAGATCGATAAAAACACCCACTGCATATTCACTGATGTCTACTGCTGTAGCCATGACTTCCACAAGAGGCATCGAAAACCACACTGAAGTTCAATTAAATTATATTTAACAAAATTGTCGAGCCAGTCAGGATCCGACAGGATCCAGCAGAGGGAGCCATTTCCCTCTCTTTCCACAGGTGCTGAGAGTTGGACTGACCGACCTGGAGCTGGATTTCATTAGCGCCGGCAGAATTTAGAAGGATCGTTTCCACCAGACCAGACGTCAAAAATTTGAGTTTTGACGGGCTCCTCATCCCAACCTCCCAGATTACCATTTCCAGCTACTCTTGTGGTATGTGATCACCATAAACCCATTAATGCTTTGATTGATTCAGGTTCTGAACAAAATTTGATCAGTCCCCAGTTGGTTCAACAACTTTCGGTCCCTGTAGAATCCCTTCTCCAAACTTTCCATGTCTCTGCATTAGATGGACACCAGTTAACTACTATTTCCCAGAAAACGAAGGATCTCACCCTCATTACTTCTGGTAATCACCCTGAGGAAATTACTCTGTTTGTATTCCCTATCACAGATTCTGATATAGTTATTTGATATCCTTGGCTGGAAAAACATAACCCTGTTATTAACTGGTCCAAAAGACATATTGAATCCTGGAGCGTTGCTTGTCATGATAATTGTCTACGTTCTGCGGTTCCTTACTGTGAAACAACTGAGAGTACAGAACCTCTACCCGACCTCACTTCAGTTCCTTCAGAATATCATGACCTCTATCCAATTTTCAGTAAGAAAAAAGGCCTTTCACTTCCACCTCACCGTCCGTACGATTGTGCCATTGATCTCTTGCTTGGTTCCCCTCTGCCTGCTGGTAGACTCTTTAGCCTGGCCCAAAAAGAAAGAGAAGCCATGGAGAAGTATGTCAACAAGTCTCGAAAAGCTGGGTTGATCCGCCCGTCCACCTCTCCTATGGGTGCAGGTTTTTTCTTTGTTGCAAAGAAGTACAAAACTCTCTGTCCGTGCATTAATTACAGAGCCCTTAACAACATCACTGTAAAAAATAAATATTCCCTACCCCTCATTTCTTCCGCTTTTGAACCTGTCCGTCAAACTAACATCTTCACAAAATTAGATCCCCGCAACGCTTATCATTTAAGCAGAATCCGGGAAGGAGATGAATGGAAGACCGCCGTCAAGACACACATAGGTCATTTCGAGTACCTGGTCATGCCGTTCGGCCTGTCCAATTCCCTAGCAGTGTTTCAAGCCCTCATTAATGATGTCCTCCGTGATTTCCTAAATGTTTTTGTTTTTGTTTATCTTGACGACATTTGTATTTTCTACAGAGACCTTCAAGAACATAGAATCAACGTCCGGCAGGTCCTGAATAGGTTATTGGAAAACAGTCTATTCGTCAAAGCCGAGAAATTTGAGTTCAACAAATCATCTGTTGTTTTTTTGGGGTACATTTTTGAAGCAGGATGTATGAGGGCGGATCCAACCAAGATCCGAGCAGTGGAGGAGTGGCCCACCCCTGAGACCAGAAAGCTCCAACTATTCCTCGGCTTTGCCAATTTCTACAGGTGCTTTATCAAAGGTTTTAGCATCGTTGCACAACCCTCTCACTGCTCTGACATCCTCTAAACATGTTTTGTCCTGGACGCCAGAGGCGGACAGTGCGTTTAAGGAACTCAAACATTGCTTCACCCAGGCTCCCGTCCTGATTCAACCTGACCCTGAGACTCAATTCATCCTCGAAGTCGACGCTTCTAACACCGGCGTTGGCGCAGTCCTCTCCCAACGTTCCACGTCCGATGGTAAGCTCCACCCATGTGCCTTCTTTTCTAAACGGTTTTCTCCCATGATGTGGGTACTGGGAGCTCTTGGCAATTAAACTCGCTTTGGAGGAGTGGAGGCACTGGTTGGAGGCAACCAAATTACCGATTCTGATTCTAACTGATCACAAGAATTTGTCCTACCTCAGGAATGCCAAACACCTTAACCCCAGACAGTTTCATTGGTCCCTGTTTTTCTCCAGATTCAACTTTGACACCACCTTCAGACCAGAATCTAAGAACTTCAAACCGGACCCTCTGTCCAGACAGTTTTCCCCTGATTCGGACCCTGAGAGTCCCGAACCTATCCTGCCACCGTCTTGCAGAATCGGGAGTCTTTCGTGGGACCTGGAGCAACAGATTGACGCCGCTTCCCAGCTGGAACTAGACCCTGGGGGTAGTCCACCCGATAGACGGTTTGGTCCTTCCTCTGTCCGATCCAAGGCCATTCTCTGGGCTCAATCGTCTAAGTTCACCTGTCATCCGGGGTTCAGCAGAACGGTTGCCTTCCTTCGGCGTTATTTCTGGTGGCCAGGCCTCAATAAGGATGTCAAAGATTTTGTTTCTGCATGCCATATCTGCAATAAAAACAAGAACACTCACCGACCCCCCTCCGGTCTCCTGCAACCTTTGTCCATCCCGGACCGCCCTTGGTCCGACATCGCCCTGGACTTCGTTACTGGTCCTCCACCTTCCAAGGGTAAGACTATCATCCTCACAGTCATCGACCGATTTTCGATAGCCTGCCACCTAGTGGCCTTATCAAAACTCCCCTCTGCAGTCCAGACGGCAAAAATACTGTTTAACCACGCCTTCCTTTTGCATGGTATCCCTTCAGAAATCACCTCAGATAGAGGCCCTCAATTCTCCTCTCAGGTTTGGAGGGAGTTTTGCCACTTGCTTGGGGCCAAACCATACTTGTCCTCAGGTTTTCACCCCGAGACTAATGGCCAGTGCAAAAGACTCAACCAGGATATCGAAGATGCCCTCAGGTGTGTGTGTGTTCTACCAATCCACAGTCATGGAATATTTACTTACCCTGGATCGAGTACGCCCATAACAGCCATATCTCTGCTGCCACTGGTCGCTCTCCATTTGAAGCCTCAGTTGGTTTTCAGTCATCATTGCTGCCTAACTGTGTTCCTGATTCTGTTCTCCCTTCGGTTCAAACATACATCAACTCCTGTAAGAAAATCTGGACTCAAACCCGGCAGCCCTTCAACGGGCCTCTCTTCAAAACAAGAAATATGCCGACCGCCACCGTTTCTCCGCACCATCCTACAGCCCTGGTCAGATGGTATGGCTATCCTCCAAGAATATCAATCTGAAAGCCACCTCCAGAAAACTCGCCCCACGTTTCTTGGGTCCTTTCCCCGTCCTTCCAGTCCTGAACCCCTTGGTGGTTCGCCTGAAGCTTCCGTCTTCCCTTCGTGTCCATCCAGTTTTCCATGTCTCCCAGGTCAGACCTGTTTCCGTGAGTCGCTTGTGCCCCTCCTACCCCTCCACCAGCCCGCATGATTGACTGTGGTCCTTTCTACACCGTGTCACACATCCTGGATACCTGCCATCGAGGGCGGGGTTATCAGTTCCTGGTGGATTGGGAGGGTTACGGCCCAGAATAACGTTCCTGGGTACCCCGTTCGTTTATCATGGTCGGGTCTCTCATCAGATACTTTGAAAGAAGATCCTGGAGGCGTCCGTTGAGGGGGAGGTAATGTAAGGATCCGGCAGGATCCAGCACAGGGAGTCATTTCCCCTCTCTTTCCACAGGTGCTAAGAGTCGGGCTGACACACCTGGAGCTGGTTATATCGTCAGCGCCAGCAGCATTTAGAAGGAGCATTTCCACCAGACGAGCATCAGATGATTCCGTTCATAGGAGTGGTAACTGACCTCTACTCTTCTCTAACCAGAGAATAATTCAGTCTCAACTTACCTGTGTTGTCCTCCTTATTCTCCTGTTGTCCTCCCGAGTCACTCCTGCCGATCTGGATTTCTTCATCAGTCCTCTTAGTCTCCACCACCGGTGTTCATCCCTCTGGGGTTGTGGCCGCTCCTCCTCCATCACATTGCTGTCACCAATACCTGTAACCAAGAGGATTCACCTGACATTCTTACGGCTCAAATAAAACCTTTGGTTACCGGATCCTAACCTCCCTCTCCAGTCTGGATCTCCAGTTCCCCAGTGAGTCATTCAGTCTCCTCCAATCTTACAAATCATTCCTCTGAGAAGAAGAATCTCACCTCATGTCCTTACCTTCCAGCGGCGTCCTCCGCATACCACCAGTCCGGTCCATTCCCCGCTGATTCCAACCTGCAAACCGTAAAATAAAACTTCTTAAGTCTTTCCTGGAGTCCTGTGCGTTACTTAAGAGTCAACTAAAAACCCACCATGACAGAGCTTATTTACAAATATTTTTTTCCGAAATCTTGGAGAATTGCCGCAGAAGCGAGTTAGGTCTATAATTGTCAAATTTATTTTTATTTCTATTTTTACGGATTGGAACTACTTTAGCCTTTTTAATTTTTCTTGGGAAGGTGCCTGTAAGAAAGCACTGATTGCAAATGTAAATGGTTTTACCACACAAATAATAAATTTCTTTTAATATCATGTTAATGTTAAAAACTGTTTTTTTCTTAAATGTTAACAATTTTGATCATTTTATTTACCTCATCCTCTTATGAAAAATGTTTGTGTCTTTAGCCTCTATAATTTTGTTAGGAGTTTGCAATTCCTTCTCATTTTCTATCATTTGATTGCCATTCACAAAATAATGGAGCAGATTAAATGTTTTTCTGCCCTTTTTGATCAAGGAAACATTTAAAGCTGTACATAACATAACAGGTGTGACATGGTTGGCTACTAGACATGTTTGGCGACAGACACCCAGGAAGTATGGCGATGTTACCTTGAGGAATCCAGGAACGAAAGTACGCGTAGTCTGTAAGGAGACAGGTCAGGTAAGGATCCAAAAAAATCACAAGTGAAGAAATCTTGGTTTCAAACTAGGAGTTTGCTCAGTACCACACTGAGAGCAAGAACCGTCTTGCGTCTTCTTGGAGGAACTCCCTTTATAAAGCTGGTGGTAACAAGGTTGGATGAGGAACACCTGGTGCTGCTGTCTGCCACGCCTTAGAAGGTAGGAGAACAGGAAAAAACACACACAAAGACTCACAAGCCACAGAATCCTAACAAGGAGTGAACAGCAGTATACTTCAAAGAAGTAGAGTTGGAAGTACTAATGCTGGCCTATGAGGAATTCAAGCCAATCAAGAAAAAAAATTTAATCCCACTAGCTTTACAAATACAAATTTCTAAATCGTCAGGTCTACAATTGAAACAAGATAAATGTGAAATTTTACTCTTACTCGGTTGTCGCCATCCATAATTATACTATATAATGTTAAAATATTTAGGAATTACTGTGTCTAATGATGGAACATTGGTTAAGAAGAAAAATGTTTTACACTATATTGAAACATTGTAAAACGATTTTGAACAGATGGTTGCAAAGGGACATCACGGTGTTCGGGAGAATATTAACTAAAATAGAGTGCCAGAGCCAGGAGCTTCCCACCACTGCTAGCCAGATTAGCGACCCTTGTTAGCCTGCTGGCTAACACTCCCTGGAGAATCCTCCTTTCCTGATTGACGAGCAGCAACTCGGAGGACTTTAAACGTTCTATAAGGTCTGTTTGGGCAGAGGCAAATTAGTTAGGAAAACAAGTTTCATGTGCTATCTTTGGGTATACCAGGCCTCGGCTTGAAGTTTTAATCAGTGCTTTTTAAAAGCCTTCTCCCGACAGAGTCGTTTTAAATCCTGCAATTTGAGCTACTCAATCAGACAGGAGTTTTTCCCTTTTTGTTTAATGTTTAGTAAATGTATTCGAGCCACTCTAAACGCCCCACATGCATCGCAGAGAGCTACAGCTAAGGAAGCCCACGTGTTTTGTTTAGACCGGTGTTTTCTAAACAAAGATCGCTATTAATGGTTCAAATAGAACACGGTTTAAAAATAGATTGTTTAAGAACAGAAACTAATCTCATTAGCCGTGTTTGAACACTCCTTATTTGATCAAAATATGGGAATTGGGTTGTTTTACTGTCGTGATCAAGCCAAAAATTAAATAATTTTTCAACGGTTAATAACTCTCATCTAGATAATTCTTAAACAAACATTTCTTGATCCAAAGAAAGTTAAATTTGGTTTTATTGGATTACACATAAATCAGTGGTGCTAAATTTGTTAAACTAATTAAAATTAGTGAAACTTATTCAGCTTCTCTTCCAGCATAAATCAGAATCTATGTTTTTTTTTATTACATTATTCATCTTTTGTATTCTTTTATTTTAACTATTCATTTATTTTAATCATTTATTTTAATCATTTAATGTGCTGCTGACCTCAACACGGGACATCTTGGGTTGGTGGGTGGAATACTTCGAAGACCTCCTCAATCCTACCGACACGCCTTCCTGTTTGGAAGCGGGGTCTTTAGGACGGGCTCTCCAATCTCAGATGCTGAGGTCACTGAGGTTCTTAAAAAGCTTCTTGGTGGCAGGGCTCCTGGGGTGGATGAGATTCGGCAGGAGTTCCTAAAGGCTCTGGATGTTGAAGGGCTATGTTGGTTAACGCGGCTCTGATATATATCGTGGGCATCGGGGGAAGTTCCCTTGGATTGGTAGACCGGGGTGGTGGTCCCCCTCTTTAAAAAGTGGGACCATAGGGTGTGTTCCAACTACAGGGGGATCACACTCCTGAGCCTCCCTGGTAAGGTCTATTCAGGAGTTCTGGAGAGGAGGGTCTGACGGTTAGTCAAACCTCTGAATCAGGAGGGCCAATGCGGTTTTTGTTCTGGCCGTGGAACACTAGACCAGCTTTACACCCTCAGCAGGGTCCTGTAGGGTGCATGGCAGTTCGCCCAACATGTGTTTTATGGACTTGGAGAAGCCGTTCGACCGTGTCCCTCAGGGAATCCTTTTGGGGTACTCCGGGAGTATGGGGTACCGGGCCCTTTAATAAGGGCTGTTAGGTCCCTGTATGACCGGTGTCAGACTTTGGTTCGCATTGCCGGGGGTAAGTCAGGTTCGTTTCCAGTGAGAGCTGAACTTCGCCATGGTTGACCTTTGTCACCTATCCTGTTCATAACATTTATGGACAGGATTTCTAGGTGCAGCCAAGGTGTTCAGGGGATCCATTTTGATGGCCTCAGGACCGGGTCTCTGCTTTTGGCAGATAATGTGGTCCTGTTGGCTTAATCTGAAAGTTATCTACAGCTTTCGCTGGATGGGTTCTGTAGAATTTAATTTTATCAAAAAATAATTCAGTGCATGTTCAAAACAGAGACAAGGAACCAATTTCCAGTTCTCACTTTTATTTTAAACAGATTAACAAATTGCAGTTTACAGAGAAACATGCCCTATTTTCTCTGGGCCAGACAAAGAGATCTGACCAAGAATGGTTTTCGTGTCATAACTTTTATAAACGTCCAAAACCTCCCAGGATTAATCTGCTCCAATCAGAACGTTTTTAAAAAGTGTCTTGACAACCACTGGTCCGTCCAGAATTATATGTCCTCCTCCTGGATCCAAGTCAAAAGTTCATTCTGAGTTTTATGGTTTTTATAGTCCCTGCATCTGGCATCCTAAATCTACAGACATCCTGTTTTTACAGCCTGCAATAAAACTCTTTGTCTCAGAGGTCCTCAAAGGTGGCCAGACAAAGAGATCTGACGAAGAATGGTTTTCGTGTCATAACTTTTATAAACGTCCAAAACCTCCCAGGATTAATCTGCTCCAATCAGAACGTTTTAAACAGTGTCTTAACAATGATTGGATGTCAAGAAATCATGCAGTCATAAGGGACGTGTCTTTTCTCCTGTATCCAAGTCAAAAGTTCATTCTGAGTTTTATGGTTTATGGTCCTTCTTAAGCAAAACTCCCAGCTTTATGGCCTCCATCCTTATCTATACAGACATCCTGTTTTTACAGCCTGCAATAAAACTCTTTGTCTCAGAGGTCCTCAAAGGTCACACATACTCCCCATTATTTATCCACGGCCTCTGCTGCTCCTCAAAAAGTGCCCAATTAAAATATTGGTAAAAACAGACTTTTACCTCTGACTTCTTACTAAAGATATTAGCCCCAAAAAATAAGATACAACAACTCCCTCTTTCAATCTATTTTCAAATAGATTGATTACTCCTCTGTACTCTCCTTCAGGGTTAGTGTTTAAAACCTAAGATCTAAAACCTGTAAAGCATTTTGAGACTGCAAAAAAAATCAAACCCAAGAAATTTCATCAGTTTAAAACATGAAGTCTTTCATATGATACCACAACAAGACTTCCAGATTAAAATTCAAAACTCAACCTGTTAAAATACCTTTTTAACCTTAACTCCCATTACTCAAAAATGTCAATCTGTTAATTATAAATTCACCCTCTTTTGGCATTATGCAAAAAATTTATTTTAACCATTCCCAAAAACTAAATTCAAAACCCAAAAATGTATAAGAATGTCTTACATGTGAAGAGATAATTAAATCTGACTTGATACATGTTAATACTGTGGAAGAAGCTTAGAAAACCCATGCTTACTATGATATATTCTGAAATAAATCAAACTTAAAGTGTTAAGAAACCTGTGAAATAGAAGGTATTAAGAACCCTTTAAAAATGTAATCCTCGAGTCTATTTAGTCTTTCCTTTCCCTAATTCTGCTCAGCTATTCCATCTTTCTATCTAGTAGACCCTCTTTGTTTATGAATGCAAACCTTAATACAACCTTAAAAACAACTGGAAATTAAGAAATCCTGAAAATTAACTGATTAAAATTCTTTAAGAAATCCTCTTAGGCAGTGTTAACAATCTGCACTTGTGAATAAAAAATAGTTAAACAACCTGTAAAATGCAAAAAATTATTAAAAAGTCTATTCAGTCTTTTATATATTTTTATCTTCTGTTCTTCTTTCTTCACTCTCGTGGTTAACCCCCCAATGGTGGCACCTGGCAGCTGCGAGAGCGATGTACAGAGCTGATCAGTGTTCCAGTTTTACTCCCATATATGCAGATAACCACTCTCCCACCGATGTGGAGTGGTCAAAACCTGCTGTGAAGCTGATTGATGAGTTGTGATCCTCTTCTGTATATCCCTCTTTGAGATGGCAATTTCAAATTGCCCATCTCATTCATTGGCACATAGATCACACTGGATGATTAATATCAACACCCAAACAACCTTCTGGGTGAGCTAGGCCCCGCCGCCTGTGGCTTCAGCTTCCGTTTCAGCTTGGTCAAAACCTTCTTGACCCTTTTTAGGTAGATTCCTGCTGATCCTCGACCAGGTTCATCGTTGCCGTGGAGCTGCACTTCGTGTGTGTTCCCAGCTGTCATCTGGAACTGGCTGAACCACTTGGACTCCTCACGCCTTCGTCCCAAAGGGTCGTGGAGCTGTAACTTGTAACTACAGCAGCTGTAGTCAGCTGCCGCACCTCTGAGACCAGAGGAGACTGTGTGCTCCTCACGTGCTGCTGAATCCTGGGGGCATAAGCTTGTAAACATCTAAAAAAAATTTGATCCGGTCTTGTGATCACTCTTGATGATCATCAAAACAATTTAGAGGGCCTTTCGACAATAAGCCCCAACTGTGCAGTCATGTTAGCCAATTTTGATGTTAAATTAAGATGCAGACGTACAAGTGAATACCAAAAGAAATCCGCAACCCTGACCGAAGTCATCATGTATGTAATCAATCATCCCCTATTAATAATACTTTGACATTGTACTATAATGTTTGTTTTTCTCTTTTCTGAGTCCTGAGTACCCCTGCAGAATGTGTCGTCCAATTAGAGATTAGTTTCTGCCAGTTACCTCAGCCTTCCTTCTTATGTAGCATCCATGTTGATAGAAACAGTAAATACCAACATGACCAAGTATGTCCTTTTAATAACATAACACTACAAATGCACCCTCTAAAATGCAAAAACTAAACTATTATCTAACATTGAAATATAAGGTAAAAGTTACTTCCCGATTCCTTGTTCTTTTATTGGACATCCACTCCTTTTCAATCTAATCCAACTGTATTGTGCTGAGAAATTATTTCACCCATCTAATTAAAAAATAATCCCTGGGGAAAGAGCAAAGCCATCTTATTTTGGTGCAACACCGTTGTTATTCCTGAAAACTAAACAAAAACACCTCCCTCAGTAATGGATTTAAAAGCAAGAGCAGGCTCAAGAGTTTACTTTTTGTCTACAGTTCAACTGATTACTATCCATTTGCTTGTTCAACTAAATCGATTCTTTTATTTACCTATTTTATTTATCAAGTTTAAGACATACTTATATGTCTGTTTTACTATGCCTCTTTTTAAATGTTATCAATTATTCTATTATCCATTTCAACTTTTTAATTATCTTAACTCGTTAAGCACTTTGATTCATTCTTTCTGTTAGAAATCAAATAAAATTCTGACTTACTTTTGATTTAGCTGTTCCATTACAATATATCCTTTCTTAAATTTAGTACATCCCTGTGGATGAAACGTAAAAATAAGGAAAAAAAAAATTCTCTCTCACCAGCCAGCAACCCCATGCTATAGGCCCAGTTTTCCTTCCAAATTTTGTTCCCGGTAAATGGTGGTATTTTACCTGGAGATAATTCTGGGGAAGGCACGGGGGTTTCAAAGTTCAAGCAACCAGAGCCACCTTCGATCAGAAAAACAGAAACTCTTGTGGTTAGTTCAGCAACACTGGCATTGAATCAGCAGCCTTTGATCGTCACTTCTTCAGCAGAAATTGTCCATTTTACACCAGCCAAGTGGATTCACACATATTGTCCTTGAAAGTTCAGTTCAGCTTTAGGAAATGTGCTCCTTTTGAGGGTGTCCCCTGCCTCACCCCTGAAAATATTCAGTCACTGGTGCCCCCCTTGTTTTGGGAGCAGAGCACAAGACATAAGAACTTCTGCGCTGGTTGTATAGATTCTTCTTTCTTTGGCAGTTATGGCGGGCGCCTGGCACTATCCGTCATCAGCCCACGCACCCCCACCCATCTATCTCCCCAGGAACATAAATTACATCTCAAGAATGTTATCTGAGGGGTCTCTGTTGCGGGATGGGAAAAAGAGAAAAAATATATAATTAGAGGAAGAAAAAGACAGACAGAGAGTCGATCCTCTCAGCCTATTCAAATCAAGTTTTATTTAAACTTTTTTATTTTCATATTCATTAGTCTCCTTCCTCGAATGCTGAATTTAAATATCTTTCACACTCAGACTGCCTATGTGGGCTCTATTTTAATTTTACTTTAATCAGTTATACTAGTAATAATTTCTTCAGTATTAATTCTGGTAAAAATATACTAATTAATAGGTTTGCTCTCTCCAACAGGAATGATAATTACTCCTTATATGTCTAATTAAACTGTTGTTCTAATTCTTCCCCTGCTTATTTTAATTAATGCTTCCTTCATTTTTTCATCCGATTTATATTCTATACTTTATCAATGCAATGCCTTTCTCTATTTTGTCAATTTGATAAATGTCTCTTTCATCTCATGTGTAAATTAAATATTTATAAAGATTGACCATCGCAATATTTTATCAACACACTTAGTTCTTTTTTAGTGATTTAACTATTTTATATTTATTTCAATTCATCACCCCCATAACTTCCTTCCTGGGCAATGCATTTCAGTCTCAACAATCTCCCAACTCCTTGAGGTGAGTAAAATATCTGAAAATTAATCAGTAAGATCAGTAGGCTCTATGTTGATGTCCTACAAAATGGTGTCTGAGAGCAAACATAACATAATGTCTATTCCTCAGATATAAACTGCATTGATACCATTCACTAATTCTTTTCTTCAAAGTTTAGTGGTCTGTTCACAAAGTAAATAGATAAATAAAATTAAATTAAAAAAGGCTGGATTTTTCTGTTAGATATTGCTAAAGCACCACTAAAACATTGCAATAACAAAAATAAAGGCAATAACCATCTGCAAAGGTTCTATCCCCTTTTTTCTGTCCCTCTTATAAACAGTCTCTATGGAAAAGTGGCTCTCCTGGTTTCGCTTCACTGAGGTTGAGACGAATAGCTCATATTGAACTAAACCCCTTTGTAATCAGACTTCACACCACTTTTCCCAGACTGTGTCCCTTTAATCAATTAATAATTTCTGCTAATATAAGCATGCTACCTACAGTGAGATAAAGATGTCCAACTAGGTTCCCTTCCAATTATAACTGTTGTTGGTGTTGTCAAGGTTACCTGTGAAGCTCCTCCCATCTGAGCAATTACCAATAACGATCCAGTCTCCAAACTCTCCATCACTTAAGTGTACTGGATCTCTATCAAGCTGGCTCAGACAAAAAAAATATCAAAATTAAAAACATCAAATGTTTAAAACAAAATCAGAGAATAGTACTGACTGATAAACACAACATAGTTTACAAAAATAGTCTTCAGTTTGCTATACTTCAAATTCTATCCATATTTCTAAAGAAAAATCCAAGATTTAAATCACTGACAAAACAGCTTCCCTATAAATATTTTCCTGTGGGACTTTAAGACCGTAGTGCAAAACAGGCATGTCTCATTCCCTGATCAAATTGATGTGAAAGTAACCAGGTGGTTGCTTATTGTTAGAAATTGCCAAACCTAAAGTACTTGTTTATTAACACAATCCAATCTAAATTCAAAGTAACTTTTGCTTATATGATTCCTCTTTAAACAAACACAAAAAGCCAACTGGGCAAGATATTCTGGTTGTAAATAACGAAACAGTTCATACTTCAAGAACATTTGTCAGATGCTGTGAAGTGAATCAAACATAGTCAAACTGATTTGTGCAACTAAAACTCCTCTTAAATTTTTGTAGGATACATAGTAGTCTAATTCCCCTTAGCAGTAGAACAAAAAAAAAAAAAATTCAATTAAGGAGGTTCAAGAGATAAGATTTCTCTAAACAAAAACTAGTAGCATTAAAATAAAAAACAAAAACCATCATTTTAAATTCAATGCAAATTATCCTCTCAGGCTTCTTTTTGTTGCTCCAATGATAAACATCAAATTGAATTGAAGCTTCTAGAAATGTCAAAGAAATTACCACTGAATCATGTTTTCTTTAATTCAGCTTCTCAAATTAACATTTTCCAAAGTTCTCATTAATAAGCAGACCGCAGTTCAGAAACCTGGGTCAGAATCCAAGTCGAACCAAATATATAAAGGTTGAGAGAGAAAGAGAAAAAAATAAAAATAAGAAAAAATAAAATCAAAACAATCTAAATAAATTGTCAGTTACAGAGTCTCCACTAATCAAATGATATATTATGCCATTATTCTATGATCAGAACTGTTCCAAAATGTTTTAGGACCTGTAAATTAACTCTCAGCATCAAGTAGACTAGCTAACAATCAATGAATAACATCTGAAAAATTAATCTTAAACTTTAAAACTAAAACCAATTCTTATTTGTCAAAACAAAATGTGCATTCAAATATATGGTAAAAAATTATTTCAATGTAGCTGGTCCAATCACATTTTGCTTCTACACGATCAGAATAAATGAATTAGAATTTACTTCTTACTTCTAAATTAAACCATCATTTCGATCACCGCTGATATTCATTACTTGTTCTTAAACAAATCTACCAAAGAATTTAGTTGTTACTTTCAATCCTTAGACCAATTCCAAATTTATCCCCAGCCTGTTTAAAAACAAACTGATGCCTTAAAGATGACTGTGTTTTAATGTTTTCTTTTTTTTCAAACTTAAACATTCAAATCCCACTAGTTTAGAAAATATCACTATGATAAGTATTGTTTTGCATGGTAAAAACATTAATTGAAATATGCTGGGTTACTTCTTGAACCCCAGTTGAAATTTGATAAATCCAATAAGCATTTAGTGTCCACAAAATCCTTAAGAATGTTCAATTGTGTAAATAATTTTAACACCAGTCTCCTTTAGGTCATTTATTCAGAGACTAAGCTATATTTCTAAAGTCTATAGAGCCATCAGAAATAAGCCAAACATAATTTTAGCATAAATGATACTTATTTAAATCACAGAAAGAATTCATAAACTGTTCGTGGTCTCAGATAAGAATATATGCAGTTTCTGATAGAACGGTTTATTCTCTGTTATCATTACAACCACGGTGCATTATTAGGTAATATGTTTTAAACCAGTTTGTTGTTTCCCAACTTTAACCCCTTTGCTTTTCGGTCTATTCTTAATAATTCTCTGCTCATGAGCTTTATCTTATTTAGGCCAAACTTAATCAAATCCTGCTTAGATCAATCAAAAAGCAACAAATCCACCTAATTAAAGATTCAAAAATTGCAACTTTTATTTTGACTATAAACTCCCCTCTTTTTAATTTTAAAGATGAAATCAAAAATTAAAACTTCACCAAGTCAGAATCGACTCATGAGTAACTGTTCTTAGTCATTTGCGTTTAATTGTAACATGCATCATTATCCCAATAAATGTACATGCTCTCCTCATGTGATAAATTGAGCCTTCTCTGGCAAAACCAGTTAACTAATTTCAGCATGTACTTCTTAATCTTTAATCTCCGTATTGTAACTGTTCAGTTAAATGTGAAACACCTTAAAATTGCCCTTCGTAGAAAATGTGCTAAAACAGTGCCGAAGGGAGTCCAAATGAGTAGCAAACAAAATTTATCTAAGCAGTTCTCTGAGGCCGGTTTCTAACAACGTCCAGTCATGTAAAATATTACATCCTAATTAATTAGAAAAATTTAACAAAAGGCAAATTCGTTTAAGTCTTAACAAGGCAATCGTCTGCAGGAGTCTGTAATCACTTTCTATCCAAAATCAACTTCTAGCTTACAACACACATAACATGCAGTTATTTTTAACCACAAAACACTTTGACACACAAAAGCAACAACGCTAGCATAGCACAGCAGCCTACAGCAACGTGCTACCGTTAGCTCTCTTTGTCCAACGAAACCTAAAACAGTACAAAACATACGGCGAAAACACTCAAGAAAATCGCAACACACACTTTAGAAAATTACTTACCGCAATACCAGGACTTAATCCGCACAATTTATACCACTTTCCCAAACTTTAATTCGGCACGAACAAAACAATCTCCTGTCCGTCCAACACGGACTGAAACATATGTTTCCAAAACAGCCGTCCCGCACAGAAAACACCGAATCTACAACGTCCATTACAGCCCAAAACCATTAACCAAAAAACACAACATTATAAGCGGTGACTTTTAGACCTTATTAATTATTTTATCGCGGAGGTTTACACCAATCTGTTACAATTTTCGTAGTCTACTTTGAGAAATTTCCCGGCGCCGGCCTCCAGAAAACCACTCAAAAGACTCGAACAGATGGCAGAAAACAGCCTACTACCACTAATTTATTTATCAAAACATATAGTCAAAGCTGTTGTATGTTAGCCGTGCTATCAAGCAAAAACTCACACAGAAGTAGCTCCGCCATAGCACCTAGCTTAGGGCGGCCACCCTGATGGCCTGTCGTAAATGTTCACAACTAATTCTTATAGATTTTTAATTTCAGTTATCCATCATATTTAGTTATATATTTATTTATCTATTTTAATGTATTTATTATACTCGAGTTCATTATTTATACTATAACATTTTAACACAAACGCAACATCTCCAGCAAGTACGCGCCCAAATAAAGCGGGGCCTGCGTAAAAATTCCACTCACACACACATACGCCTCATGCGCATCAACACAGCCTTGTCACCGCACAAACATCAAACACTGTACTTTTACAATACTTATTCAAAAAGTAACTCCAAACAACACTATCCTCAATCGGGAAAACACTAAAAGTCGGACAATTTCGACAATCCAATTCGCGTGCGCCTCATGCGCAAAGTTTGGAGAGAGAGAAGTTCGGCTTCATCAAGGTAATCCGTCCAGATTAACAGAGGGCAACACAGGCTCTACTGCAATCTATTTTCGTTTGCCAGCCTTGAAGAATCTTCCGAAAGCGTCCTTTCGAAATTGAGATGCCAATTCTCAAGCCCCGATCCGCACTTTGGCTCCGATTTTGAGTCGTAGAAGGGACCGCTCCATCCGGTTCATCTGCTCCATTGTCCCCCTGGGCGCGCAGAGTAACAAACTCCATCTCCCAGCAGGCACCGGTGTTTCTCTGCGGAGCGCAAAGCAGGTCGCAGTCATGCTCAGAACAGAGACACAGACAACGGAGCAGCTTCAACCACGGGCCCGCAACAGTTAATCTGCTCAAAACACAAAAACATATTTAACTTGCATGACAACATTACCCAATGTTAGATTAACCAATCAACAGAATTAAAAACTACGCAACTCTGCGCAAATTGTCAATAGAGCAAATACATGTCCGTTAATTAACTTAAAAAATAACTGGATCTTGGTCCAAACTCTGCACACGTTCGAGGTCACCATTTGTAGAATTAAAATTTATCAAAAAATAATTCAGTGCATGTTCAAAACAGAGACAAGGAACCAATTTCCAGTTCTCACTTTTATTTTAAACAGATTAACAAATTGCAGTTTACAGAGAAACATGCCCTATTTTCTCTGGGCCAGATAAAGAGATCTGACTAAGAATGGTTTTCGTGTCATAACTTTTATAAACGTCCAAAACCTCCCAGGATTAATCTGCTCCAATCAGAATGTTTTTAAAAAGTGTCTTGACAACCACTGGTCCGTCCAGAATTATATGTCCTCCTCCTGGATCCTAGTCAAAAGTTCATTCTGAGTTTTATGGTTTTTATAGTCCCTGCATCTGGCATCCTAAATCTACAGACATCCTGTTTTTACAGCCTGCAATAAAACTCTTTGTCTCAGAGGTCCTCAAAGGTCACACATACTCCCAAGGCCTCTGCTGCTCCTCAAAAAGTGCCCAATTAAAATATTGGTAAAAACAGACTTTTACCTCTGACTTCTTACTAAAGATATTAGCCCCAAAAAAATAAGATACAACAGTTCACAGCTGAGTGTGAAGCGGCTGGGATGAGGATCAGCACCTCCAAACCCGAGACCATGGTCTTGAACCGGAAAAGGGTAGGGTGCCTTCGTTGGGTCGGGGATGGGGTCCTTCCTCAATTGGAGGAGTTTACATATCTGGGGCTCTTGTTCACGAATGAGGGGAAAATTGAGCGGGAGATCGATAGACGGATTGGTAAGGCGTCTGCGATTATGCGGGCGCTGTACCAGTCTGTCGTGGCCAAGAGAGAGCTGAGCCGAAAGGCAAAGCTCTTGATTTATCAGTCGATCTACGTTCCTACCCTCATCTATGGTCACGAACTTTGGGTGGTGACCGAAAGAATGACACAGATACAGGAGGCTGAAATTGGGCTCTCCCTTAGAGATAGGGTGAGAAGCTCGGTGATCTGGAGGGGGCTCAGAGTAGAGCCGCTACTCCTCCACATCGAGAGGAGCCATGTAGGTGGCTCAGGCATCTGGTCAGGCTGCCTCCTGGACGTCTCCCTGGTGAGGTGTTCCGGCAACGTCCCATCGGGAGGAGGTCCGGAGGAAGACCCAGGACTAGCTGGAGGGACTATGGATTCCTCCCGAGGAGCTGGCCCAAGTGGTCTGCTTAATCTACTGCCCCTGCGACCCAACCCCGGATAAGCGGAAGAAGATGGATGGATGGATGGATAAATTATTTTCAGTAATATAGACGGTTCTTTAACCCCTTGTAAGGGTTTCTTTTTTCCGTTTGTTTTTTCCCTTATAAAACTGCATTAAAAAAGACATTAAAAGATAAATAGTGCTATGTATGGTTCTGTTAAGTTTCTTATCATTAGTATTACTTTCCTTTAAATTATATGTGATGGTCAATTTGTTTATGTCATATATTTAACTGAAGTTACAGTTGCCTAGTGATGTCTCTGTATGAAACAGATGTATGTTATTACTAATGACATGAAAATTATCTGTTTCAGAAAGAATGGTTAAGTTACCATGTGGTAAACTCTGAAGTCTCGGTTAATCAGCTCAAACTCTGCTAAGCTTGAGTATGTTGGCTCCAGTATTTCTTATATGAATAAAAGCAGCCGTTATCTCGATCTGCATGTGTTGAGAGGGGTTGGGGGGGATTAGTATTTCTATTTGTATTCAAGTTAAATTCAAAATAGGCACAAAATAACTTATTTTTCACATTCCCCTATAATTTAGGTTATTAATAATTATGGATATGCAATATTGGTTGATCTTCAATGAACATGTGACAGGAGCATCATTGAAAAGAGACCGAAATCATGGCCACTGTGGCCACAACACCTTAAAAAAAAAGTTGGGGCACAGTTGTAGGCTGCGAAGACTTATGGGTCATGCGTTCGTGTTCATTGTAGAAGTTCTCCATAGTACATTATAGTTTGTGATCCAAATGTAGCCGTGCTCCTTATCTTCTGAGTTATGTTGTTGTCAGTGTTTGGTTGTTATTGTCCATGCCCCATCATAAAGACATGGGTGCATGGGAGTTAATTTATTTTTGGTGACTTTAGAGTGTAGATTGTGAGTGAGTGCAAGCAAGGTTTACTCAGTAGTGGCTCATTTTGTGATGGTGTAACCCTAGAAATTTTTCTTGCTGATAACACAAATGTATCATAATACATTAGTGCAGAACATGACATTTGTGCCTTTAATAACCATTTGTATGAGTTTAAAGTCCAGCACACCTCCTAATCAAGTTTTCTTTTGCTAATAAACTGTAGAAAAGAGTGTCTAATAGTACTGTCTACATGCCTCTTCATCACTTTTGTTTTTTACTAGATTTTAGTAAAAAATATAATTTTTTTATCAAAAAACATCAGTGGGGTGCCCTCTTCAGTTAAAACTTTATACTGCACTTGAATTTGAACAGAGCATTCCTAATTGATCAGCTTTATTGCTGACATCAGCCTTAAATATAATAACTCTCAACAATCTTAATTTATTTATTCATGTTCTACCCCTTATTGTCTGTTCGGGTCAGGTGGAGCTGGAGGATAATGTATAATTTAACATTTGTTGTAGCATTTTAGATCACTATTCAAAATGCACTTTCTTTTGACACCAATTTGTTGAGGGTGCAATAATATTGTACATTGACTTAGACATATATTGGCCTATTAACTTAATTAGATGCAATCCTTCGGGACCCAAAAATAACTCTTTCTGAGGTCAAAATAAAACACAAAAAGATTTTCCAAAAAGGTTAGACTGAAATTTGATCATTACTGGATAGATGTAGGTCTATTAAGTATTTGCTGTGCATTCTTCCAGTCATGTACTGTAGCTAGCTAAAAGAAAGCTGAGGTCTGTCCTTGGTTGATGGCTTTACTGGGGGCACTTCACTTTTCTTCCAGTGACTTTGTTAAATAGAAGTTTACAAAATATGCTAATATATTCCAATTAAACAACTATTATTGCTGCCACTTAAATACTTATTAATGCACTTAGCAGTAGTCATTGTTCCAGAATGTAGGTTTATTTAATTTAGCTGCATATAATGTGTTCTGTAATCTTATTTGAAATACTCTGTTACTAATATGTTGGTAAGTTATTTTGACAAAATATAGTATAATCTGTGTTTCCACATCCACAGAGTTATCATTTAAAAGTTCATGCCATGCTCAGAACCTCTCTGGAACAAACTTACCTCGTTTTTGGGACTAAAAGTCTAGGTTATCCGCAAACTTATCCTTAAACTTATTCACTTATGTCATATACCCTACTTTATTTTTCCGGTGGTTTGTATTGTTTGATTTAATAAACGTAAAAAAAAAAACAATAAAAAAACCCAACCGTACAGGTCGCCGTGATTGGCTGGAAAGACTGAGGAAGGACCGCCCTTTAGAGCGTAAACAAACATGCACTGAGCATGCGTGACAGGAATAATGGAGGACTATTGTGTGTTAACCTGAAGCATCTGATGTGTTTGTGCTCTGTTTCTGCCCTCTGAGGACAGGTCCACCCATCTTCACCTCATCGCGTGTAAGTTCACCTCCGTCACTGAGAATGATACTTGCTGCTTGAAAGGCAAAGTTTGCTTCGAGTTCGCCTAGTAGAAAGTGAGCGTCAACCACCGAGCCATGTTTGCTACTAGTTTAGCTGAAAGCGGATGCAGCTGTCAGATCCCCAGAGACCGGCTTTCTCTCCTACATCTCTCTAAGCTCCGATGTTTGCTTCTGTGAAAACTGTGTTAAAGCAGTTCACATTTCTTCGTTGTTAGGATGTGTCAGCGGGCTGCAGAGAGGAACAACGTTCCATTAGCTCAGACATACCCGGTCCCAATAAAAACCATTAAAACCAGCATGTAAAGGTCAAATACCGTGTCCACATTTTGCACATTTCCTAGACTGCATGTTAGTTTGGTCACTGCACAAAGTCTAGTCGAACCCAGCTGCCTTCTAGTCTTATCACTATTATTATTAGTCAGTCATTGAGGTGTATAACACTGAAAAATCTGAGAATGGATCAAATCTCCAAGTGAGCAGCTGCATAGAGGTTGAGGTGTTGCAGGATATACTGTCCCCTGGTACTATTATGCCCCATTTCCACTAGTGCCAGTACGGAATGGTATGAGACTGTGTCTGGGTGTCTTCCCTCATTAACCATCTTATCTGCTGTAGAGTGATTGGATGTGACTGTATGAGTCCCAGTCTGACTTAAACAGTTGCTTCAGTTCTTTTAGGACATCCTTGCCTTCCGTGCCCCTAACGTTGTGTTAACATACTTGAATGTTTCAGAGCAGCAAACTAACAAAACGTCAGCTCTTAGAGGTGCTCACACTTGCTGATGATCAGGTGAAGAATGCATTCCATTTGCAAATCCAGGCCTCTCATTTAGGGATGCACTGATGCACTTTTTTCGTTTCCGATACAGATACATATATTTGGATCTGAGTACTTGCCAATACTTCTACCACACAAAAAATGCAATGAATTGTAAAACAGGTTTTATTTTCTTCTCTGATTGTAAAATACAAATTATGTTGAATTATATACAAAATAAAATCTTAACAGCAAATATACATCACATTTTCAAGTGAAAAATGAAAAGTTTCTGTGAAATGATTGCAGTTTCTAGTGCCGCTAACTATTATTTTGATAATCAACTAATCACTTATTATTTGGCAAATTAATCGAAAGATCGGATCACATTTAAAATGCATGTTATTTCAGGAGCAGCCGCTCTGTTTGCATGTTGCTTTAAAGTGTTATGTAGAATCTAATGTAGGTATTTTTAAGGTGATGGCTCATTTAACATTTATGAACTATATAGAAAATAAAACGATGTTACAGCAGACACATGATGTCTGCTAAGCGTAGTGAAATAACCCTCACTTCTGTTAACGTTGCAGCCATCAAATACATATAACACCCTCTTCAATCAGGAGCTTCATCAAAACTACTAAATGATCCTTCCTTCCCGCAGCCGTTAACACAGTTAACGTTACATTCTGACAACATAAGTATTTTAATTAGGGCTGCAGCGATTCGTAAATAGCTCGAGGCAAAAACTCTGCCTCGAAGCCTCGTTAAATTCCTATGACGCGCACTATACGCGCAGAGATCTGATTGGTCCACACGGACAGTTGTTTTGTTCGCACCTGTGCGAAGCACAACAGCAGCGCGTGATACAGTTTGAATTTAGTTAGCGCGATGGGAGTAATGATGCCCATAACCGGCAGAAAATGTGTAAAGTTTATGATTGCTACATTCTGGAAAAAAGAAGAGAAGAAAGTACAGTGTATTTATTATTTATTAACATCAAAGTTACAACATCAAAAATCATCTACCTTCATGCTGCGCTGCAACCAAAGTAAGAAAAAGTGGGGACCGTACCTGGCGCCCAATCCTCCTGCCGGTTCCAGGACTTCTGCTGGCTGGTCTGTTCACCTGGGGGGGGGGGCTGTCCGGCATTGGCTGGGCCCCTGATCTTGGCGCCCTACGTGGGGCGGGATCTGGACCCTGGAGCTGGAAGATCTGGATGTCCAGGTGCCGGCTGGGCGCGGCCTGGGGAGGGCGTACATCCGCTGTGGCTCTTGCTATGGCTCCCTGGCGTGTGGGTGTGTGGAGGCGGGCCGGGTTGTTGGCGATGGATATTGGTCCGGGGTGGCGGCGGCGTGTGTTGTCCGTCGGTTGGCTGCGGATCCCCCTTGCCTGCGGCGGCGGCGGGGGGCCCTTGTCGGCTGGTCCCTGGTTGGGGCCCCGCTGGGGGGCGGGGTGCCCCTGGTCCCCGTGGCCTCCGGTTCCTGATCCGGGCCCGCCCTGGCGTAGCCGGTTACCGGCGGAGCCCGTGGGCTCGTCACTGCGATCTCTCGGGCCCCAGCATTGCGGCTGGTGGGTGTTCCCCTGGGGCTTCCATCTGTTACTCTACTGGTGGGTGATCGACCCTGCGCTGATCCGCCTGTGGCCTCTGTACTCTGTGGGACGCTGGATGCATACATCTCTTGCCTCCTCCATGTCTGTGTCGATTCCTGTAGGACGGATTGACGGTTCCTTACACCAGCTATCAATCACTTGCATGGGGAAACCTTATTCAGACCTGCATGCTCGCACACACATAGGTGTGGGGACATTGGTGAGGACGGACATATCTTAAGCTGAGGTTATCATCATTAGTTAGTTGTTCACAGGAGCTTACCAGAAACATTTGTATTATGTTCATTAATCAATGCTTGTGTGTAGTGAATGTGTAATTCTTAGTTTATTCTACTAGATCCGAACTATTGGTTTGGTTCTGTACAGTTTGTTGTTTTTGTTTTGTATTACTGTTTCTCTGCCGTCCGGCAGAGGTGGAGGACTGGGATGTTTTCTTGTGTTCTTTGTTTGCATCCCTGTCTTGTGTTGTCGGTTCGCCCCTCTGTTGGTCCGGTTTCTTTTCTTCACCTTCTTCCTTTCTTCCTTCTTTTTTCGGTTTCGTGTCCATGACGTCAGGAAATTGAACCCACAGTAATCACTAATAAAGATTTTTCATACATATACATCAAGTGGCGTACTACAGCGAAGCTGTAATACTCTGCTTGGGAAAGTAAAACTGTTGGGCTTGTACTTGGTACTCAGACACCAATTCTGAGTAGCATACTGCTAGACAGGACACGTTAAAAAAAAAGAAAAAAATATATATTTTCTCACTCTCTCCTGACACAGAGACTCCTGTGAGTGTTTAGAATTATTAATAATTGATTATTCCTAAGCGTTCTGTGCTGCTAAGCAGGGGCGTATCCAGGAGGTGAATAAAGTGGGGCTAAAGGGGCCAAGGATGCGTCTGGGACTCTAACATCGAAGTAAAAGCAGAGATGTTCTTCTAGTGGGGACCCAATCTGAGCTGGTCACATTTTAGTTTTTAACTGTTAAAAAGACATTGTCATTTTGTTTTGCTAAGGATTATGTGACAAAATCGTCTCAAACTCTGCTTGCTTTTCAAACAATATAAGTGACTGGCGAAGAAGAAAATCACAAAAACATTGCAACTTTTCACAAAAGCTTTTTCACAAAAAAGTGGATGGACCATTTAGTTTATTAACTAACATTATTGCTGTTGACTGTTATTTTGTAAGGTAAATAAATAATTTCTGTAAATGGCCTTAGTTTTGGAGCCAAATATTAGAGTTGTAGTTCTCTATTTTTTGACAGATAAAAGGAACATGTTTGATCATTTTACAGCCACAACATTTTTCGTTATGCATGATTTGTTTTGGTTATTTAAAAACGTAAAAAAATTATTAGATTAATCAAGTAATCGAATCGATAAAGTGCTAGATTAATCGATTACTAAAAGAATCAATAGCTGCAGCCCTAATTTTAATGCAAGAATAAAAATAATAAGCAGCAGTTTTTTTATTGCGACACCCGCACCTTGATGTCCTATAAGCAGCAGCAGCTGCTACGTTCTGTTCTGTGTGTGAACAGATCAGAACCAACCTCTAAACAGCAGAATCTGGACATTTCCATCAATCTATGAATACTAGGGCTGTACGATATGATGAAATGTGTAATCAGGACGATAGAAAATGTCTAGCGTTTTATATGAAACTGTATTGTTTAAAAGATTAAAAAGGTTTTACGGCAGTAGATGACGTCACGATGCACCTTTTGACATACCTGTGCATGTTTCAAGACATGAAAAAAAATTGGGAGGAAGATGACAACCAATACGTTTCAGACTAGGGATTTAAGATAGATTATCAGACAACCCAAAGTTGATCTCCTCGCATTTCTCCCCTCCCGTTGGCAGCTTGAAGAGAAAACCCCCCCATCTCACCCGGCTCTAAAAGCGTTCGTTTGCTTCCAACACATCAGTGGTGCGCTACCGCGTCTGTGTCTGGAGTTTATCAGAGTTTACGCCACGACTCGACGCTGCTTTTGCTCATTGACTCTCTCTGTATTCGTTGTCGTGATTCTTGAGCAGCTGATTAAATAAATGTGTTCTGTTGGAGTCCATTGGTTGGACCGGGAGCTGGTAAACTTTACAAATAGCTGTTGTCTGATCTGCGTTGGTCTTCTTATATCTATGTGGGATCGATAACCATAACTTGGCTATTTTCCTAATCCTACTATTTGGGAACAAGTGCTTAAACCTAACGTGATCCATCTGTTTAAGATTTACGAGCAGAAGCCGCAGTAGATCGGCTGCTGTCACCGTGTTCCTTTTGTAAGATTAAAACAACTATGTTAATAAACCCTGTTATATTTTAAAGAGAAGGTCCCCTGTTTTGTTCAGTGCAAGCTGGATTTTGCGGAGTGGTGCCCCTACTTGGTTTAAAAAATTAATGAATTCAATGTCATTAATAGCCGTGTTAATATTAAATTATTATTCACGACTACTGCTGTTGATGTCAGCCAGACAAATTGCATGCACATCGTGCAGCTCCGTTGTATACACACAACAACGCTACCTTTTTAACACAAAGCCACAACGAGGAAGGGGAGGGGGAAACACATTTTTGTAATTGCTTATTTCACAGTGTAACTCACCACTGATAACAAATAGGGCCTACGCTCAATACGTTGTTTTTACTCACCTCTGCCACTTTCTCTTTCTACAAAACGTAACATAACAGGCTGAGCTGCTGCGTGTCTGTTGGGACCATAGACTGTAAAAAAGAATAGACAGCACCTCCTCACTCCTCCCCGTTTACCAGAATGACTTTCATGGGGGAATTCATGGCAGATTCACAGACTCCTCCTCCCCAGCTCTGACGAAGCATGTTCCTAATAAGGGCATAGGGGCGGGATCTTCACTGTAGACTCTGCCCTCACGGGGCGTGTATGGGTGTGTAGTTCGGTCGTAATCACGCCCATTCTGCTCCACGTCTTAAACTCTGATGCTAAACTTGGCTAACTAAGCTAAAGGCTAATAGCCCAATGCCTGAATGCTGCCATATCTGCACTCCTCCGACGGTTCTCCTATTTCTCAAACCTCAAAAAGTAAGAACTAGTAACTTGAAGTAATTATTAAAATGTAGTGTTACTATAATTAAATTCAAACGAAACAGCCTGTCAATCAAAGTCCGGCCCTTCATTAATTATGCGTGATTTAAAAAAATTATTTTACGAAAACCAGCCTGGTTTTTATTTTTTAGACTAGCCCAGCATTATCTCAGGATGACTATGTAGCCATAGAAAGTTTAAAAAAAATTTTAAACCAGGCATTAAAGTTGTTTTTAACGTGTCTAAAGTCCAATGCTTTTCAATGGGGGCCTAGTGGCCAAATGGAGGTACTACAGCAATGGAGGAGCAATGGCGGCCTCCAGGATATGCAGTCAAAAAGCAGAGCAGCCATTGTTTGGGACTCAAATCCCAAGGACCTGAGCATTAAGACATTATTTGACAAATCTACCATCATCTGCCAGATAAGTAGCTCAATTGCATAATTTGCCGTCCCCCCCAAAAAACAAACAAGAAAATGACCTGCAATTTTTTACCAATTGCTGATAATATCCATGACCCATATATTGGCCGGTATTATCGGTCGGGCCCTAGATATAACCCCGATAGCTACAATTAGTTGACTTATATTTAAACTTTAAATTTGCTTCAGAAGTAGCTGCTGCTGGCTCCTAATCTGCTATTATTTTGAAAATACCGTGCTGTATTCTGAGAAATTTTTTACTTAGCCATCAAGGCACGTCCGATGTATCCATGGTCAGTTAGCTAAATGGCAGACAAACTGAGGACAGATCCCTCTGTAGCACATGAAAATTGGAACACACCGTGGCGGTCCCTGATGACGTATCCCCTAGGCAACCGGGGCGGCATCAAGGCGAGGTTCTTTGGCTAGTAATGATGGTATATTATAAAACACAAACTTTATAAGCACACATGATTATATGAATATAAAATGTTAATAAATGCAGTTTATAAGAAAACACATGAGACATATAATAACTTTATTATCCCTCTAACCCGACTGTCAATGATTAGTTCATCCTATATGCAGAAGTAGTTGGTATAAAATCCCCATCATTAAATCCTAAAGGGATTCAACAAAGTGATAAGGGATTTTATTGATTTAAAAAATGTGCAATTAAAATGCCTACAAATCAGAAGTTGCATATATGACGTCCAGGCCTAACACAAGCTAGCACTTTAAATACTCACTGACACTTTGTAGAGCCCGTATGCTGGCTCTCACTCCACCAACATAGCTGCCACTTTCCACCTGGCAAGAAAGGTTTTCTCTACTTTTAATGCCATTTTTCCTCTTCTTCCTCAGTTGTAGTCCGATAAGTGTTTTCACACAAAACCTCTGATTAGAAAGTAGAAGCGCGTGACTTAGGCTCTCCATATCAAACGGGTTAAGTATGTGAAGTATATTCAATAGGTACTTTGCATTGCCAGAAAGTGGATGTTTAAGAGGAGATATGGGGAGCATAAGTCCTGCTCTTCTACATCCATTCCATCACCTCCCCGACTATGATGTTTGTGAATCATAAAGACACATTTTGATGTAGATAAAACACTGATTTTCGACCAGCAGCAAAAGTTACTTTGGTTTTGTGTGAAAACACTTACTGGACTACAACTGAAGGAGAAAAAAAACATTGGGTTAGCCAGCTTTGCCTATTTCCTCCAGGACAAAGGAAGGAGCATTTTTGTGGATAAAACCACTATAAATCTGGCCATGTTGAAAGTGGGAGCTATGTTTGGAGTGAAATAGTCCTTCAGTGAGAGCCAGCATGGAGGAGAAGCTCTACAAGATCTGGATAAGGATTTTAAGTGCTAGCTAGCATTAGCTTTGTGACATCATATATTTGACTTCTGATTTGTAGATATTTTAACTGCATATTTTATCCATCAAATAAATCCCAAATCACATGATGAACACAGTTGAAATGCACATCATTACTTATCATTTAAATCGAGGTACAAATATGTGTGTAGTTCTGGATGTAAGACAAAGCAGACCAGAAAATAACTTTTATCGCTCCTTTGACTTCCAGTCTTTATTTTTCGGCCAGGGTACCCATGGGCCAACCAGAAGGGGAAGAGACTTTGGCTCCCCATATGATCCAAAAACACCTAAGTATATTTCTAGGGAGACTTATAAAGTGGAAGATGCGTGAAGCTGCGCGTCCTCCAAGTTTGATAGATCTGAAATATTATTTTTGTAAGTAGCATTTTTTTTTGCTGAGCTTAAGTAGGGGTTTAGTAGGGATTCTACATAAAATGTTTATAGAAGCGAGCCCTGATCACTGACTTCCTTGATCAGTGATAAAGTCTGTTCTATAAAGACAAAACAAATTTGTTGTTGTACATTTCAATTTAAATAAACCAAGTGGGACAAACTGTTAGTGGTTTGTTTGATCATGCAAGTGTTAAATATATTTGTAACCCACAGCAAGCAGCTGAAAATTGTGGTTTTTAAACAGTTTTTAACTCCAATTGGAACATGTTTCTGAGTAGCTGATGGAGATTTCTACCCCGTGTGACCAGTTCATAACATCTTTCCTTTGCATTAAAAGTAGATATGCTACTTGGAATGCCAGGATGACTACAGACACTCCAGGCCAGACTCCTGATTGGAGGGTAATGACGTTCTCCCCTTCCAGAGAGGAGTTTAAGGACTTTGTTCGCTATGTTGCCTTCATGGAGTCACAAGGAGCACACAGAGCTGGAATGGCCAGGGTAAGCTGACTCTTTCTTTCATTTCGATCTTTGAGTTGTTGTGATACATTGTGTTCAAATATTTTCAATTTTTATTGTTTCTCCACTGATTGGCACACATCACAGTGGATATTTAGCAGAGAATTGTGTTGGGACACAGAGGATCCAATAATTTTTTTGGTTTGCAATAATCATATCAATACTTAAAACTGGTATTCTTTACTGAAAAGATTCCAACAATCTGACATTCAATCTGTTCTTCAGTACACAAACCACTACCAGTGCCATCCCCAAACAACACCACTGTAGAAAAATGTCTGTATTCCATGAATTAAACCAAATAAACCTTAATGAAATAATTAAGCAATTAAGCTCCTCCTTTTGCTGCCTCAATATCTTACCCACAGCTTTTCTAAAGAAAGTTTTCCCTGTCATTAAGTTAGATATGACTCAAATAGTAAATTCACCCCTCCTGTCAGGTGTTTTCCGCTAGGCCTTAAACACAGCAGTTATCAAGCCACTACTAAAGAACAACAACCTTGACAATACATTAATGCAGAACTACAGGCTAATCTCTAATCTCCCATTCTTCAACAAAATTATTAAAAAAGATTTTCAACCGTTAAATAGTTTCCTAACAATGAGCACTGAGACTGCCCTCATCAAAGTTTTCAATGACATCTGCATTTAAACTCAGACTCTGGTAGATCCACAGTGCTGGTTCTTTTGGAACTCAGTATTTGACACTATTGATCATGATATAGTATTAGAACATCTGGAGAGTGGGGTCGGATTCTCTGGTACTGTACTTGGCTGGTTTGAATCTCAATGAAGAACAGGGATTTCTTTGTTTCAGTAGGAAACTTTTCATAAAAAAGAAATAAAAAACCAGAAATCACATGTGGGTCCCCCAAGGCCTCTTCTATTTAATATCTACATGCTCCCAGTAGCCCAGATTATAACAAGCATTAAGATTTTGTTGTCATATTTATGCAGATGATACTTAGCTTTACATTACAATGACACCAGGTGACTATGTACCCATCTAATCACTCAGTAAATGCATTGAGCAAATCCATGGATGAATATCATTCTTTTCTCCAGCTGATCTGAAACAAAACTGACGTAGTTGTTTTTGGACCTAAAGAATAACAATCAAGAGTCAGCACACAGCTTTAGGTGATACAACAAGAAACCACTGATCAGACATACAATCTAGGTGTAATAATGGACTCAGGATCAGATGAAGTCCTTTCACTGGTTCCCTGTAGCTCAGAGAATATGCTTTAAAATACTCCTAGTAGTTTATAAATCATTGGCTTGGCACCAAAGTATGTGCAAGACCTGTTGTCACCATAGCAACCCCCTAGACCACTCAGGTTCTCCAACTCTAGTCCATTAAACATCCCTAGAATCAGAACCAAACATGGAGAAGCAGCTTTCAGTTACTATGCTCCACAAATCTGGAATAAACTTCCAGTTCACTGCGAAATGGCTGATTCGTTAAGCTCTTTTAAATCAAACAAAAAAAAACTTTTAGAGCTGTCTTTGAGTAATGTTCTAATATAATTACAGTTGAATGCAGTTTGTTTTTTTTCTCTGATGTTGTATTCTATGCTTTTCTTAAATGTTTTATGTTTTTATGTACTTTTTCTTTTTTTATGTTTTTATCATATTTTGTTTGTTTCTTGTATTCTAGGCTTTTCTTATGCTTTTATGTAGTTCCTGTTTTTTATGATTTTATCATATGTTTTCTTTGTATCATTACCACTAAATCATGTAAAGTACTTTGTATTACCTTGCTGTTCAAAGTGTGCTATATGAATTAATGCTTAATGCTCCTCCTCAAATCATTAAGGATCACTGAGACCTTAAAACATGACTTGACTTTCACTTTGTTTATCTCTTCTGGGGTGATTTGTTCAGAAAATAAACTTTCTAGCACCTTTATATATACAGAAATCACACAAACGGTCGCAAACAGCTGCTTAACAGTAGGTATAGACATAAAAGAAACAAGTATAAAAGTAAACAGACGGGTACAGAAAGTAATACAACTACTAGATCTCCTCTGGTAGCTGAAAATGGTATGCAGAGCATTGTGAATAATACCCAGCAGGTTTTTCTAGTATCCTCATTGCTACCAGCGTGCCTAGCGAGTCCACGTTATTGCCCACCACTGACCACTGACCTGCTCGATCAGTTTATCCAGTCTAGATGCTGCATATGCTGCACAGTCACACATAAAGCCTTGTTTATGCTTCTGCGTTTTGACGGAGATGGATTGATGCAACGCCACTATCCTTCAATGCAAGGGCTCTCTGTCACCTACGCAAGGACGCACGGAGTAGAGGCCCAATTTTTAACTATCCTTCGATGGAGAGCATGTGCCTCTGATTGTTCAGTTTCAGTTACAGCCAGAGATCGCTTCACCAGAACGGGGCTCTATAGTCGCTGTAATCAGTAGTTAAGTCAATGAACCTAACAGTCATGATTTTGGACTGTTGGAGGAAGCTGTAGTACCCTGAGAGAACAAGGAGAACATGCTAACTGCATGCAGAAAGACCCCAGGTCTGGATTTGAACCCAGGAGCTTCTTGCAGCAAGTCATCAGTGCTACCAGCTGCTCCACTGTGTCCCTGCATTTAAAATCTTTAAAACTGAATCTGAAATGTATCTTATAACATGTTTTTTTTTTATGTGTTTGTTTGTGTAATCATGCAAAGCAATGGAGCAGACCCCAGTCTGGTTTCATAATTGTGTTCTGATGTGTATAATCTGTTTATTTGTAGATTATTCCACCTAAAGGCTGGAAACCAAGAAGTACATATGATGACATCAATGACCTGCTGATTCCTGCTCCAATACAGCAGGTTGTGACGGGCCAATCAGGATTGTTCACACAGTACAACATCCAGAAGAAACCAATGACTGTCCTCGAGTTTCAAAAGACTTCCAACTTGGATAAGTGTGTTTGAATAGTGACCTACCTCTGCTTTACTTTAAACACTGTGTTTATTAAAGGGGACATGTTAAATTGGGGCAAAAAGGTATTTGACAGCCACTGATTTTGCAAGTTGTCTTACCTAAAGAGATGAGAGAGGTCTGTAATCGTCATCGCAGGTACACTTCAACTGAGAGACTTATGCTTTTTTCATAGAATTTTTTGGTATAATGGTACCAAAAATAAGTATTTGTTTCATAACAAAATTTGCCCTCAATACTTTGTATTCAGCGTTGCAACAGTTACTTTGATTTTTGATTGATTTTATTTATTGAAGTTTCAAACACCATGGTGCCAAGTAGGGATGCAGTGATCCCACTTTTTTAAACCGATATAGTACCGATACTTAAATTTGAGTACTTGCCGATACCGAGTATCTATACCAATACTTCTACCACACAAAAAAATGGATGAATTGGATAGCAGATTTTAATTTCTTCTTGTTGCTACAAATGATGGTAAATTAGATTTAAAAATATGTATATAAAAATGTATAAAATATAGAAAAAAATTCAAATAAAAAAATTACAATTTTCTGTGAAATTATTGCAGCGTTTACACATTTTAAGTATTGGCTCATGGTATCGCTTAACTGTTACCAATACAGTACATAAGAACGGTATCGCCCCTGATACCCAATACCAGTATCGGTATCTGTGCATCCCTGATGCCCAGCCATTATGGGCTTATTAGACACTGCATTAATAATTTTAAATAGATCTTCAAATAACCACGTGACGCAACACAGAACCCACCATATCTAAACCACTAATAATAAGTACTGATGCAAATACAAATGACATGTCATATGGTATACATAATACTTTGCCACAGATACCAAGCCTTTTCTATACAGTTTGCCAAAGCAACAATATCATGTTCAAAAAGACAGCTCAGGATCTCCATCCATCCATCATCTTCCGCTTATCCAGGGTCGGGTCGCGGGGGCAGTAGCCTAAGCAAAGAGACCCAGACTTCCCTCTCCCCGGCCACTTGGGCCAGCTCCTCGGGAGGAATCCCGAGGCGTTCCCAGGCCAGCTGGGAGACACAATCCCTCCAGCGAGTCCTGGGTCTTCCCCTGGGCCTCCTCCCGGTGGGACGTGCCCAGAACACTTCACCAGAGAGGCGTCCAGGAGGCATCCTGACCAGATGCCCGAGCCACGTCAACTGGCTCCACTCGATGTGGAGGAGCAGTGGCTTTACTCTGAGCCCCCTCCGGATGACCGATCTTCTCACCCTATCGCTAAGGGAGAGCCCAGCCACCCTACGGAGGAAACTCATTTCAGCCGCCTGTATCCGCGATCTCTTTCTTTCGGTCACCACCCAGCGTTCGTGACCATAGATGAGGGTAGGAACGTAGATCGAGCGGTAAATCGAGAGCTCTGCCTTTCGGCTCAGCTCTCTCTTCACCACGACAGACCGGTACAACGCCCGCATAACTGCAGACGCCTTACCAATCCGTCCATCGATCTCAAGCTCCATTTTTCCCTCATTCGTGAACAAGACCCCCAGATACCTAAACTCCTTCACTTGAGGACAGACCTCATCCCCGACCCGGAGAAGGCACTCTACACTTTTCCGGCTCAAGACCATGGTCTCGGATTTGGAGTTGCTAATCCTCATCCCAGCCGCTTCACACTCTGCTGCGAACTGCTTCAACGAGAGCTATAGATCACGTTCAGATGAAGCCAACAAGACCACATCATCTGCAAAAAGCAGACCCGATCCTGAGGTCACCAAAACGGATCCCCTCCACGCCTTGGCTGCGCCTAGAAATCCTGTCCATAAACGTTATTAACAGGACCGGTGACAAAGGGCAACCTTGGCGGAGTCCAACTCTCACTGGAAACGAGTCCGACTTACTGCCAGCAATGGGAACCAGACTCTGACACCGTTCATGAAGGGACCTAACAGCCCGTATCAAAGGGCTTGGTACCCCATACTCCCGGAGTACCCCCCACAGGACACCCCAAAGGACATGCTCGACTACTTCTCCAAGTTCACAAAGCACATGTAGACAGGTTGGGCGAACTCCCACGCACCCTCCAGGACCCTGCCGAGGGTGTAGAGCTGGTCCAGTCTTCCACGGCCAGGACGAAAAGCGCATTGTTCCTCCTGAATACGAGGTTCGACTATCCGTCAGACCCTCCTCTCCAGAGCCCCCGAATAGACCTTACCAGGGAGGCTCAGAAGTGTGATCCCCCTTTAGTTGGAACACACTCTGTGGGACCACCACCCTGGTCTGCCAATCCAAGGGAAGTGCCTCCGATGTCCACGCATATTGCAGAGCCGCGTCAACCAACACAGCACTACAACATCCAGAGCCTTGAGGAACTCCGGCCGAATCTCATCCACCCCCGGTGACCATCCTGAGCTCCAAGCACGTCGTCTTCAGCACCAGAGATTGGAGAGCCCATCCCAGAGTCCCCAGAAGGCGTGTCGGTGGGATTGAGGAGGTCTTCGAAGTACCCCATCCACCGCCCCCCACCGAGACGCCGGATGGTGGACCAGAATCGCTTCGAAGCCAAACGGAAGTCGTTCTCTATGGTCTCTCCAAACTCCTCCCACGCCCGAGTTTTTGCCTCAGCGACCATCCAAGCCGCACTCCGCTTGGCCTGCCGTTACCTATCACCTGCTTGCGGAGTCCCACAGGCCAAGAAGGCCCGATAGGACTCTTTCTTCAGCTTGACAGCATCCCTCACCGCCGGTGTCCGCCACCGCGACAGGCACCAGCTACCTTGCGGCCAAAACTACGGTCAGCCGCTTCGAGAATGGAGGCACGGAACATGGCCCATTCGGACTCAATGTACCCCGCCTTCCCCGGGACGTGTTTGAAGTTCTGCTGGAGGTGAGAGTTGTAACCCCTTCTGACAGGAGACTCTGCCAGACATTCCCAGCAGACCCTCACAACACGTTTGGGCCTGCCAGGTCTGTCCAGCGTCCTCCCCCACCACCGGAGCCGACTCACCACCAGGTAGTGGTCGGTGGATAGCTCCGCCTCTCTCTTCACCCGAGTGTCCAAAACATACGGCAGCAGATCAGATGAAACGGCAACCAGGTCGATCATCGAGCTGCGGCTTAAGGGGTCCTGGTGTCAAGTGCACACATGAACACCCTTATGCTTGAACATGGTGTTCGTTATGGACAATCCATGACGAGCACAGAAGTCCAACAACAACAACACCGCTCGGGTTCAGATCGGGGGGGCCATACCGCCCAACTACGCCTCTCCAGGTCTCACTATCATTGCCCACGTGAGCGTTGAAGTCCCCCAGCAGAATGAGGGAGTCTCCAGAAGTAGCACTCTCCAGCACCCCCTCCAAGGACTCCAAGAAGTGTGGGTAATCTGAGCTACTGTTTGGTGCATAGGCACAAACAATAGTCAGAACCCGTCCCCCCACCCATAGGCGGAGGGAGGCTACCCTCTCATTCACCGGTGTAAACCCCAACGTACAGGCGCCGAGATGGGGGGCAACAAGTATGCCCACCCCAGCTCGGCGCTTCTCACCGGGAGCTCAGGATCTCCCCTTCATATTTCCAAAATATATCAGGGTTTTTTACTTAATTGATTCAAAAAGAGAGTTCCTTAAATCACATTATATAGGACAATAAAAAACAATGTGAAATTCATCTTCTTCCACAACCTGAAGATCACAGAATTCACACAGACTTAAATGGTCAGGTGTACCTTTAAATTGACCCAATTCTAATGCCAGAGGTAAGGTACTAGTTCTCAATTGAGCACAGAGGGACCTCTGCCTTCTCTTTAGATAAATAAAATAAGGTTCTGTAACATAATTGTTCTTATACTGAATACAATTTCTAAGTTTTGGCTTGTTCCATATATCTTGTTTCCATTGATCTTCATATTTACTTAATAGTCTTCGTCTGACAACATTCATATTACATTGCAAATTATTTTGATACATTTTATGCAAGTCAGACACAGACAGTATTATTGAAACCTCTCTAGCCCAGGGGTGATGCTTTGCTCTTACCCAATTAAAACATTTTCTAGTTAGCCTTCACAATCAAACGCCTTTTGATTTCAACAAAGCAGGCAAAGTACGTTTACCCTTGTCCAAAAGAGCTCTCAACACAACAAATAAATTCAAGTCAAATTAAATTCAAAAACTCTTTTTTGATCCCAGAGGGAAATTAAGTGGTGTTGTAGCTCACTACTAATTCATTTTTAAGGAGTTGTTGTAGACCATGATGGCTGTGGGGAGAAATGATTTCCTGTAGCGGTCTGTGTTGCAGCGAAATGGAATACGCCTCCGACTGAAGATACTCTGTTGCTGTAGGATACTCTCATGAAGAGGTTGATCAGGGTTGTTCATGATCTTTTTAATTTTATGAAGAATCCTTCTTTGCATCATTATCTCCAGTTGTTCCACAGTTGTCCTCAGAACAGAACCAGCCTTCTTTATCAAGTTTTTTGTTTTGTTTTAAGTCCCTGGGTCTGATGCTGCTACCCCAACAGATGATGAACAAAGAGATGACACTCTCCACAACAGACTTGTAGAAGATTTGCAGCATCTTGCAGCAAATCTTGAAGGACCTCAGCTTCCTCAAAAAGTACAGTCTGCTCTGTCCGTTTTTGTAGACTGCTTCACTGTTGATTCTCCAGTCCAGTCTGTTGTCCAGGTGAACTCTGAGGTACTTATATTCCTCAAACACCTCCACCTCTTCTCCCATGATGAAAACAGTCTTTGACTTATCCCTGTTTCTTCTGAAATATACAATTGTATCCTTTGTTTTGTTCACATTCAGGGTAAGCTGATTGTTTCCACACCATGCCACAAAGCGGTACACCAGCTCTCTGTATTGAGCTTCTTCTTGATATCTGATACACCCGACAATTACAGAGTCATCTGTAAAGGTCTCCGTCTTATACTGGAAGTCTGAGGTGTACAGAGTGAAAAGGAATGGTGAGAGTACAGTCCCTTGTGGTGCTCATGTGCTGCTGATCAGCTGGTTTGACTTACAATCCTTCAGTCTCACAAACTGTGGTCTGTTTTTCAGGTAGTCATTGATCCAGTTGATTGTTGAGGCCCCCACCTGTGTCTTCAGCAGTTTCTGACTAAGTAAATCAGGCTGAATTGGGTTAAATGCACAGGAGAAATCCAAGAACATGATCCTCACAGTACTGCCTGCTTCTTCCAGATGACAGTGATTTGGTTGAAGCAGGTTGATGATGGTATCTTCCACACCAATTCCATGGCAATAAGCAAACTGCAGGGGGTCCAGCGGATTGTTCTGGTGGGGCAACAGGAGTCTCTCCAGGGCCTTCATGATGTGGGGTGTCGGGGCAACAGGTGTATAGTCATTAATGACTGATGAATGCATTTTCTTTGGTACTGGAACCTTCTCCTGTATCAGGCTAAGGTTGAATAGGTGCCTCAGAACCTCACAGAGCTGCTCTGCACAGGTCTTCAGTACTCTGGGGCTGACACCATCTGGACCTGCAGCCTTGTTCCGGTTCAGTTTCTCCAACTGCCTCATTACCCGACTTTTAGAGACAGACAGGTGGGAGAGTGAGACAAAGGGGGTAGCAGTATCTCCTGACTTGGTCGAAGACAAAGGTGTGGAGGTAGAAGAGTTCATGACTGATGTGGAAAACAAAACATCTGAAGTGTGACAGGACAGGTGTTGGTCAGAGGAGAGTGGGATGTCTTATTGGCTGGAAACAGGAGAGGAGGATGCTGAGCTTGTCCCTGTGTTCAGTTCTTTGGCTCTATCAAGACTTCCATCTATCCAGTCCTTCCTGTGCATAAAGCCTGTGATCTTTTTTTATTACTGACCAGACATCTATTATATTGTTCAAATGTAGTTTGTTTTCCAGCTTCTTCCTGTAAGCCTCTTCGCTATCTGTGATCTTGACTTTTAGTTGCTTCTGTATACTCCTTAATAACTCCCTATCTCCCTCCTTGAAGGCTCTTTTTTTTTTTGTTCAGCAGTTACTTCAGCTCACTGGTGATCCAGGGTTTATTAGGGAAGCATCTCATGGTCATGGAGGGGATTATGATGTCCACACAGAATTTTATGTAGTCAGTCAAACACTCTGGACAACCCACATGGAGAGGACATCATATCCATAACAGTTTGTGGACTCAAAACAACCCTGCAGGGCTTCTTCAACTTCATGTGACCATTTTCTAACAGTTCTCTGTGTTGGAGGTTGCCTCTGAACAAGCGGTTTATATTCAAAACAGAGAAAGACAAGATTATGATCTGATTGTCCTAGAGGAGGTCGTGGTTTGGACGTATTAACATGCTTTAGATTTGCTTAAAACAAATCCAAGGTCTTGTTTTCTCTGGAGTTGCTGACAAACTGTTGAAATGTTGGACGCGTAGAAGAGATCGGGGCAGAATTAAAATCAACATATATTGCCACAAATGCATTGGGGCGGTGGGTCTGTAGCTTAACGACAACAGAACTGATTAAATCACATGCATGGTCGGCAACGGGCGAAGGTCAAATGTAAACAACTGCCAAAATTATATTGGTAAACAATATTGATGTAGGCTTACTGGCAAGAGTTTAATATTTGGGCTGCAGAGACGACACTTCACAGTAACAGTGCTCGTATAGTCAGAAAGCCTGGCAGAGACACGTTGGAGACGGGGATATAAACCTGTAGCCAAATGTCAGTGAAGCACATAACACTGCATTCCGTGTACTTGGGCTGAGTCCTTGTCAGGGCTTGGAGTTCATCCATCTTGTTAGCTAGTGATGTCCTGTTTCCCATTGTGATTTATGGAAGAGATGGTTTGAATTTCCTACTTCTCTGTCATTTTTGTGCTCCTGCTCTTCATCCACGCCTCCTCCTTCTCAACTCATCAGGGATTTGTGGCTTCAGTTAAGGTATTATTTCAGCTTTTGCTATGTTAATCAGCTACTCCTGGCTGTAAACCACGTTGTTGGCATGCTTATGCATCATAACAAATGAGCAAAAAGTGAAAAATCAACAGTAAAAATCCTTCCAACTTCAAAGGACAAAAACCCACAAAGCACACAGGTCCAAAAAATACAAATACTTCCTTAAGAAAAAGGGGGAAGCAATATTCGAAAAAACAAAGCTCAATATGTAGCTAACAGAGCCACTTCAACATGCAGACACTCAGAGCAGCACAATTCTAGAATGAAAAATATGATCAATACAGGCCCAGTTTTTTCTAAAACCATTCTATTCATCTACCAACCCTCCATAAACCTCCAAGAAAGTATTAAGTCTGTTTTTAAGGGCTCCTAAGTACATTTTATAGACTACTAATCAAACTATTCCATCAATAATTCAACAGGGCTCTTTTTTTAGATTTCCGGATGGGTTTGATAATTAATCTATTCCAAAAGATGGAATATTACAATCTTGAAAACACATGTGACATAAAGTAATAGGGCATTACACAAGTTAGGGTTTTTAAGTACCTTGTTAGGAAGATCTTCAATGCCCAGAGCTTTGTTTTCCTTGGTTTTGTCTAGAACTTGCAGTACCTCATCTAATGCAATATGACTGTTTATTATCCAAATCATATACTATATAATATTCATCCCAGCTTCCAGCTCAAGTTTTACTTTACAAGTTTCTTCTAAGAAATGATCATCAAATAAACTGGAGCATATAATTCACTGTAAACTTTTTCCCACTTTTTAAATATTTGGCCAAATTCAAAAGAAGATCCACCTGTTTCCAATAAAACCTCTAGGGGTATTAATGGTTTATTTTTTTCCAAAAGTAACATAGTTACTTTAGTAAATATTTCAAAAGTAACTAAATTAGATTGATAGTTACTTTATTAGTTACTTTCAGCAGCTGCCAGTAACACTCATAACTGCATCAACATAAAAAATAATGAGTTTTTTGTCAATAATCACTTTATTGGAAGTGCACTTTAACAGTATGGCCGGAAATATAAGTGCCATTTTTAACCTTGCGTAACTTTACGTTGACATCAGCAGCAGGCTTTGGCATGTACTGGCTTGTGAACTACACGTACTACTGGAGAGTTCCACTAGGGGGCATAGTAAGAGCTCAGACCAAATAGAGTGCCAGATTTGTAGGGTAGAATCAAAACAAACATGGTGACCATAGAGCTCATCAGCTGTTTATTTTTCAGATTAAGACAGAAAAATATGGCAGCAGTGTCGTAGAAAGCTTTTAAGACCATATTTACTGCTATTGTTGCTTGTTTTCTTACTGCTTTTGCAGCCGTTGACCCCGTGTACAAAATATATATTTTTGCTTAAGAAAATTTTTAAAATAGTAATGCCCAGTGGCTTGAAGAAGTAACTTTAATTTGATTACAAATATGGAAATAGTAACGCATTAGATTAGTCGTTACTGAAAAAGTGCTCTTTTCTTTTTTTTTTTAGAGTAACGCATTACCGGTTGTCATGCAACCTTGGTTGTTAATGACAGAGGTCGAACGTTTTCTGTAAATCTTCACCACGTTTTTAAACACAATAGCTGGTATTTCGGCCCATTGCTCCATGGAGATCTCCTCTAGAGCAGTGTTTTTGATGCTGTTGCTCAGCAACACAGATTTTCAACTCCCTCCAAAGATTGTCTATGGGGTTGAGATCTGGAGACTGGGTAGGCCACTCTAGAACCTTGATATGCTTCTTATGAAGCCACTCCTTCATTACGCGGACAGTGTGTTTGAGATCATTGTCATGCTGGAAGATCCAGACCCGTGTTATCTTCAATGCTTTCAATGATTAAAGAAGGTTATTGCCCAAAAGTTCATAATTCATGGCCACATTTTTTCTTTTCTTCAATATGAATCATTCGTCCTGTTCTATGACGTACTCTAGAACGTACAGGTGAGAAACCTTTTAGCCAATTCTTTGCACTCACTTTCTACAATTAGATTTTACACTGCATTTGTTCGACTTTATTTTTAGACATTCCTCCTATTAACAATCCTTTAGTGATCAGTAGAGCTTCACTGATGCGTTGGTGCATGTATCTAGCTCATAGAGCAAAACCCCGTATCGATGTGTGTATCGCTTTAAGAAACCGATAAAGCTGCTGTTTCATCTGTCAGCGCAAAACTGTTTAAAAGCAGGAGTGTCTCCAGCTGCCAACAGGATGCTTATCTGCCAGTAGTACATACATTTTTAATCAAACTTATTTCTGGAAAGTCACTGTTACATCATGAAGGCAGAAAGAAAGCTCAAGGTTTCTTCCACGTGGGATCATTTTAATCACGTAGGCAAATTCGCCGAAATTGATTCTAAAAAAATGAATCGCCTCAATGCAAAGAACTTGGGTTAAGATATTAAATGCAGTGTACAATTTTGGAATAAAATTATATAAATGTTTTGTATTTATTAGGTAATTCAATTCAATTCTGTTTATTTATATAGCGCCGTTTCACAACAGATGTCTTGTCAAGGCACTTTACATGAAGAGTTATTACAATACAATGTTTAATGTAGAAATTAGAGAACCACAGAAGATTGCGTCGTGTAATTCTCAGCAATCCCTCACACTGAGCAAGCACGGAGCGACAGGGGAAAGGAAAAACTCCCTTTTACCAGGAAGAAACCTCCGACAGAACCAGGCTCAGCACAAGCGGTCATTTGCCGAGACCGTCTGTGGTTTGGAGAATACAGAACAGAGACACAGAACAGAGACACAGAAAGAGCAACAGAACTGATGCAGAAGTTTGTTGCAGGACGTGGAGAACTTTCCGTTACTGCAATGTCATCTTAGTCAGGGTCATCAAGCAGGGCGGGTCAGGAGCACCTACTGTAGGAAGAGACTAAGAGAAAACAGGTTAGCGCTTGAATTGACAGCACATCATGCAGTTGGGGAGAAGTTGACGTTCTAGTTAATAGCGTTAATTCCTCCCTGCGTATGGCTAATTCAGTTAGTAGGTTAGTTGAGTCTCCTAAGGTTGCCTGTCATTGTATTTAAGATCCAGTAGGTGTCACTGTCAGTAGACCAAAACAGTAGCAGCACACTATGGACACAGTATCAATACAGTTTGGTCAATGTGCCGAAACGCATCATTGGGCCTCATCTACCCATCACGCAATCCTTTGTCCTCATAGGCAACCACCGCAATTCTTAATAAGGAGCAGCTGTACAGGACCAGGAACAAAATGCCACATGCTAATTGTTAAAATAGTTGATATATATTCAATAAATAGTTAAAACTTTTCATGTGCAAATGGATCTTAATGTGCAAATTTCTGCTCAAAGTGCAGGGCTAAATAAGTGCTGAAGTGTTTTTAATGAAGTAAAGCAAAGTACTCTTTAAAGTGCTGTGAAAACTACAAGAAAAAAGCCCTGTAATGAAGACCTCTTCATTAATGAAGACCTCTTCATTACAGTCATACAATGTAATTTCCTTAATATTTTGTGTACATTCCATCTCTCACAGTTGAAGTACTGCCCAATATAGCACATATAGGATCAGCTGATCCTATATGTGCTACACCCACAGCCTAGTAACCAGATGGGTGGGGTCTGCACGCTCTATTTTGCATAAAAGTGACAAAGTCCTCTTAACAAGGGATTGAAATAATATTAATTTATTAATTAATTAATTGATATGTCTCCTTTAGATGATTATTTGTTAATGATTTATTTACATAAGACTTGATTTTGGTGTTATTATCTCCCTATATTTCAAACCCCAGGTTCTGTAGTCCCAGACATGTGGATTTTGATGAGCTGGAAAGGAAATTTTGGAAGAACTTGACCTTTAACCCCCCACTATATGGAGCTGATGTCAGTGGGACACTATTTGATCCAGTGAGTGGAGACTAGATAAAAACTACTAAACCTCTATCCAGTGTTGATTTATTTATACAGTCAGATAGTTTTGACGCTCACTGCTTGATGTAAATCTTTTTGTTGCAGGATGTGTCTGAGTGGAACATGGCCCATCTTAACACAATCCTGGACACTGTGGAGAGTGAGTGTGGAATGAAGATAAAAGGAGTTACCAGCCCATGCCTGCATTTTGGAATGTGGAAGAGTGCTTTTGCTTGGCACACAGAGGACATGAATCTATATAGCATTAGCTACCTGCACTATGGCCAGCCCAAATCATGGTAAATGTGTCCTTCACTTCACTTTAGTTGTACAGCCCTGATTCCCGACTATCATCTCAAGGCACAAAACAAGAAATCCATCCAATCATACACATTCAGATCGATCCATGTGATCACAACACAGACAATGACTCCAGACGCCTCAGAGATCCAGACTGGGACTAAATCTAAAAATCAGCTGTATGCGCAACATCAGTCATGCAGTATAAAAAGGACTTCATGCTCTTTGCCCTGAATGAAACATTTTTCTTAATGAAAAGTCATTCCCCTCTATTTGTTGAAAAATGAAAAAAAAATCTGCACATCCACACTAGTTCTGTTAGCCACTGGACAATGTTCTGAATGTCAGAATTTCTCATTAAGTTTTATTTGGACCAACTGAAGGGGATGATTTACAGATTATAAAACCATGAATTATTATATTCTGTAGTTCTTGTTGGAAAATAATATTTTCACTTTTCTCTTCAACAGCACACTAATCATAGGTTGAGTAACTGAATAACTGGATGTTTTTGAAATGCAGGTATGTTGTCCCACCAGAGCATGGCAGAAGATTGGAGCGACTTGCCAAAGGTCAGAGAAGAAAATCAGCAGATTTTCGATTCTATCCATTCAGATGAAAATGTAATATTGAATTCTTATTTTATTATTAAACAAATTTTCAACATAATCCAGCTCTCTGAATGGCTAACACGCCTGAATGACAGACCCTCCTGCAATAGTGCTGGGCGTAATTTGTAGTTTTTGCTCTTCTTCTTTTTTGGTCTGCCATTATAAAATCCCCAGCCTGCATCTTCTCTCAAATGTTACATTTAAGAATGTACAAGCTCAGTTGACATTGTTTTTAAAGCTGGACAACAAACAATTTTTTCATTTTTTTTTAACCAGAATTTATTCTCTGATTCTTAGTTTCGAAATGTCTGCATCAATCTGTAGGGCGAGTTGGCAGAAAAAACAGTTAATTTGAGAGGATTTATGGACTGGAGTCTGTAAGTGCCTGAGCAGAACCGATGCAACCCAACCCAACCTGATCACGTTTGAATTTCTGGAGTGTAATCTGGAGTAGGGCAACGTTTTCATACCAATCAATTTTTAAAAATCATATCGGTTTTACTGTATTTATTTATTTATTTATTTAGTTTCATACCAGACCGTTCATACCAACAGTATTTTACAAGAGAAGAATTAATATCCTAGCTTGGCTTTAAATGGCTCATTTTACTGTCATATGGAGTCTATCTTGGTTTGTTTTCAGACGGGTGAATTGTATGAAATACTTTAAGAATGAAAATATTCTTGCTTTTCAACCTTGCTTTAAATCAAGAAGCAGACTGCATCTTGTATTTGCTTTGCATGTAGTACTGGTGAATTCCGCGAAGGGGCAGAGTACAAATGCATGAAAACAGAGACTGGGACACAGTGTCTGCTCTGAGATGTTTATTTTTATTTTTAAGTGTGCATCTTCTAAATATTGATGCAAAAAACAACATAGTTTTATTTGGTTTATTTCTATGTCGCAAGTGCCCAACACATCATCTCAAGCTTCTTTGCTGTAAGCCATTTCAGTTCAATCAGAAAATATTGCCTATAAATCCAAATTCTTAAGCAGTTCATTTAGTTCGGTTCATTATTCCGAGCAGATAAAGTTTTCTACCTTAACACAGCAGATTGCATTAACTAAATAATTGAATTAAGTCTATTTATATAGCGCCAATTCACAACAGATGGGTTAGAAAAACTGTGTGCCATATATTCATGACATAGTGATAGTCTGATTGTGTGACAATGTATAATATCAGGTTAGATCAAATAAATTGATATTTGAATCTCTATGTCTAGTACTGCAACAGAAACGGCCCTCAGAGCACTGGATGTCCTTAGATTGAGCGTCTCCTATCTGTCAAAGGTGCCTGGGAGTCTGGAAACTTCACCATGGAGAAATGTTTACTGATAGGGTAGAAACAATAGCAAGGTTGTCTAAATCTATAAAGTGGTCAGTCAGTTGGTGGAAGGAGGAACAGGTTACTGTTTGCAACAGCTGAATCCTGCCTTCTCAACAGAACCACATTCAAAAACCCACGGGGCGTAAGATAAACAACCTCGGAGCGTATGGTCGTGTCATTGCATCTCTCACGATTGTGGGACAAAAGAATGTGGCGGCCCCTATGCCCCCTGTGTGGCACTTCTGTATGGCTCCTCTTCGGTCAGGATGCCTAAAAATAACTTTAAAACAGAGAGAGGGCACAATGTTAAGCAGTATCAGTCAAGTACACAATAAAAAGTCAAAAATAATTAGCACAAGTTGAAACATATACTCTTCCCTTTAAGTGAGGCCTGGATCCACAGTGTGAACCCCACAGTAACCATTTTAAAGAGGTTATACAAAAAAACACAGATCAGTGGTAATCAACAATAATAATCCATCACAACAAACCCTAGAAAATAAAAGCTTAAAAATGAACATCGTAACTCTAATATCAGTCCGGTAAAATTAGGCTATTAAAACAAATAACACAAGAATCAAACATTTTATAATCTCCCCCCCTATTCATAAAGAAATATGAATAAATAAAATACAACGGAAGAACAAGGCTAACAAAATGAACTCTATCGGGATTGAGCAAGCAAGGAAAAATGAAATTTCATCAATCGAGTGAAATGGTGCAAAATAAACAAAAAACAGGAAAGCAAAAATGAAAGTAATAAAAAGTAAATAAAAACAAAAACAAAACAAACTAAATGATAATAATAAAAAAACTATAAAATGAGATTAAATAAAATAAAATTAAAATAAACGGAAACCCTTTGCTCCGTGCTCCACCTTAATGGGAGACCCTGCTGAATTTCAGCCTGACACTTACAGCCAGACTCACATAAAGGAACACAAGGCATTAGTCACAGAAAAAAAAATCACAAAGTGAATTAAAGTTAATCATCAATGAATCAAAGGTAGTTCGTCATACAGCTGTAATCCAATCAGTCATCCAGCACGAGTGAGGACCAGAGTGTCCATGCCAAATTCTTCTCCTTCGTTTCCTCCTCGACGTCCACGTCAGCTACATTATCACCTGTAGGCTCAGCCAGAGATTTCTCCAACATCTGGTCTGTAAAAGTTCTGCCAGACACTCTGACCATTATTTAGTTCCCAAATGCAAGGAATGATACAACAGCAATCCCCTTTTTCATGACCATCCGGCCTTCTAGAGGTGTTGATACCTCAAGACAGCATCCAGTGTCTCATGGTCATCGATTCATCACTCCTTTGAAGGCTTCCTCCGGAGAACCTCTACTGCAATCCTTAGTAGGAACAGGAGACCAGGAGAGTGGGTTCACACCCCTCTCACGCCACAGCATGCAAGGTGAACCTCAACCAACCAACACAGCTAGGCCAACGAGTCCACCCTCATCAATTGAGAGAGCAGAACAGCACCAATGGAAATCCATCACTTAATCGACTCAAGCTCAATTCATACTACAGTAGGAGAGAGAATCATTACAAATTCAATTCACTTTTATTTATATACAGTCAAAACCAAAAGTTTACATACACTATGTGGAAACGTACATATCCTTTTTTCCCCTCATTGTCCAACATGAAATCAGAATAAACTTTTCCTATTCTAGGTCAATTACAATTAATACAATTATTTCTATTTACTAAATGTCAAAATAAAAAGAGGATTTTTTCAGACCTTTTTAATGACTTTTTTCAAAGTCAGAAGTTTACATACACTAAGATCACCTTGCCTTTAAACAATTTGGGAAAGCCATTATAATGATGCCATCTCTTTGGAAGCTTCTGATAGGTTAATTGACCTCATTTGAGTTAATTAGAGACACACCTGTGGATGTATTTAAGGACATATTTGAAACATATTGCTTCCTTGTGAATCATCATGGGAAAATCAAAAGAAATCAGTCAAGAGATCAGGAAGAGAATTGTGGACTTGAACAAGTCTACTTCATCCTTGGGTGCAATTTCCAGATGTCTGTAGGTGTCGCGTTCATCTGTTCAGACAATTATACGCAAGTATAAACACGATGGGAACATCCAACCATCATATCGCTCTGGAAGGAGATGGATTCTGGGTCCCAGAGATGAACACATTTTGGTCCGATATGTCCAGAACAACCCAAGGACTAAAGCAAAAGACCTTGTGAAGATGCTGGCTGAAGATGGTAGAAGTGTGCCATTGTCCACAGTGAAACAAGTACTGTACAGAAGAGGGCTGAAAGGCTGCTCTGCAAGAAAGAAGCCTTAATCCAAAGGAAACACAAAAAAGCCAGACTAAAGTTTGCTAATGCGCACAAGGATAAAGACCTGTGGTCTGATGAGACTAAGATTAAACTGTTTGGCCACAATGACCATCGTTATGTTTGGAGGAAAAAAGGCGAAGCTTGCAGGCCTCAGAACACCATCCAAACTGTGAAACATGGGGGTGGTAACATCATGTTGTGGGGTTGTTTTGCAGCAGGGGGGACTGGTGCACTTCACAAAATAGATGGTATTATGAAGAAGGAACACTATGCGGAAATATTGAAGCAACATCTGAGGACATCTGCCAGGAAGTTGAAGCTTGGGCGCAAATGGGTCTTTCAAATGGACAGTGATCCGAAGCATATTGCCAAACTGGTTACTAAGTGGCTTAAGGATAACAAAGTCAATGTTTTGGAGTGGCCATCACAGAGCCCAGATCTAAATCCCATTGAAAATGTATAGGCAGAACTGAAAAGAAGTGTACGAGCAAGGCGACCTACAAACTTGGCTCAGTTATACCAGTTCTGTCAGGAGGAATGGGCCAAAATCCCCACAAACTATTGTGAGAAGTTTGTGGAAGGATATCCAAAATGTTTGACCCACGTCATACAGTTTAAAGGCAATAATACCAAATACTAATGAAATGTATGTGAACTTCTGACTTGGAAAAAAGTGATAAAAAAGGTCTGAAAAAATCCTCCTCTTTTTATTTTGACATTTAGTAAATAGAAATAATTCTATTAATTGTAATTGACCTAGAATAGGAGAAGTTTGTTCCGATTTCATGTTGGAAAGTGGGAAAAAAAAAGGATACGTCGTTTCCACATAGTGTATGTAAACTTTTGGTTTCGACTGTAGCGCCAATTCACAACAAATGTCATCTCAAGGCCCTTTACAACAAAAGTAATGTTTTTTTTTTTTTTTTTATACACGTGTCCTGTCTAGCAGTATGCTACTCAGAATTGGTGTCTGAGTACCAAGTACAAGCCCAACAGTTTTACTTTCCCAAGCAGAGTATTACAGCTTCGCTGTAGTACGCCACTTGATGTATATGTATGAAAAATCTTTATTAGTGATTACTGTGGGTTCAATTTCCTGACGTCATGGACATTAAACTGAGACAAGAAGGGAGAAAGGAAGAAGGTGAAGAAAAGAAACCGGACCAACAGAGGGGCGAACCGACGACACAAGACAGGGAGGCAAATAAAGAACACAAGAAAACATCCCAGTCCTCCACCTCTGCCGGACGGCAGAGAAACAGTAATACAAAACAAAAACAACAAACTGTACAGAACCAAACCAATAGTTCGGATCTGGTAGAATAAACAAAGAATTACACATTCACTACACACAAGCATTGATTAATGAACATAATACAAATGTTTCTGGTAAGCTCCTGTGAACAACTAACTAATGATGATAACCTCAGCTTAAGATATGTCCGTCCTCACCTATGTCCCCACACCTATGTGTGTGCGAGCATGCAGGTCGGAATAAGGTTTCCCCATGCAAGTGATTGATAGCTGGTGTAAGGAACCGTCAATCCGTCCTACAGGAATCGGCACAGACATGGAGGAGGCAAGAGATGTATGCATCCAGCGTCCCACAGAGTACAGAGTCCACAGGCGGATCAGCGCAGGGTCGATCACCCGCCAAGAGGGGAACAGATGGAAGCCCCAGGGGAGCACCCACCAGCCGCGATGCTGGGGCCCGAGAGATCGCAGTGACGAGCCCACGGGCTCCGCCGGTAACCGGCTACGCCAGGGCGGGCCCGGACCAGGAACCGGAGGCCACGGGGACCAGGGGCACCCCACCCCCCAGCGGGGCCCCAACCAGGGACCAGCGGACAAGGGTCCCCCGCCGCCGCCGCGGGCAAGGAGGACCCGCAGCCAACCGACGGACAACACACGCTGCCGCCACCCCGGACCAGTACCCACCGCCAACAACCCGGCCCGCCTCCACACATCCACACGCCAGGGAGCCACAGCAAGAGCCACAGCGGATGTACGCCCTCCCCAGGCCGCGCCCAGCCGGCACCTGGACATCCAGATCTTCCAGCTCCAGGGTCCAGATCCCGCCCCACGTGGGGCGCCAAGATCAGGGGCCCAGCCAATGCCGGACAGCCCCACCAGGCGAACAGACCAGCCAGCTGAAGTCCTGGAACCGGCAGGAGGACTGGGCGCCAGGCACGGTCCCCACCGATCCACCGGACGGCACCAACCTATTCTACAACCCCGGCACCCCCATAAGAGGTGCCCCAGTCAATCCAAGGAGGACATCGGCCCGAAACAGCGGCCGCCCGACACACCGGACCACCCAGGACCCGCCCGACATGCACCAGGACCGAGCCGGGCCGCAACCGGGACCCCCAGCCCCATGCATCGAGAGTCATCATCAACCAGCGGGCAGGAGCAACCATCACCGACGGGGAGTGACGGGGAGGGAAGAAGATGCATCAGGCCAGAGAGCAGCCAAACACCCAACCTGACAGGTAGACATAGACAGACAGAGACACTCATACGTACCCTCCCTCTCATGTGTACACATTCTTACAAATACAGGACATACGAAAAAAGGACGCTATACCCTCATTCATACCCCCCATACGTACACTATACTCCATACTCCCAGGCCCAGGGACAGACGCCCCAGTAGAGAACCCTGCCCCTGCACCCAGGAGACAGACCCCTTTGCCCACCAGGACGGGGACAAGTAGACCGCCAAGGCCCCACACCGGCAAGAGCAGCCCACCAGCCCAGGACCCCGACCAGACGGCGTGATGTTCTATCCGGGCTCCGACCCCTGATGGTCCAACGAACAGGGGTGTGGAAAGACCCCCCAGCCTCTCTCCCCCAGCTCAATGTGGTGTTGTTGCGTGTTGTTCTATACAACAAAAGTAATGTCAATAGAAATCTTTCTTGGTTCTAGTAAGAACACGAGCAGCAGCGTTCTGGATCAGCTGTAGCTGTCTAATTTATTTTTTAGGTAGACCTGTGAAGATATTTTTGCAGTAATCCAGGAGGCTAGAGATAAACCCAACGATGAGTTTTTCTACGTCTCACTGTGTCATCATTCCTTTAATCCTAGAAATGTTCCTCAAGTGATAGAAAGCTGACCTTGTTATTGCCTTTATGTGACCCTGGAGGTTCAGGTCTGAGTCCATTATTACACCAAGTTTTCTGGCCTGGTTGGTAATTTCTAGTTGGACCAACTAAAGCTGTGTACTGATATTTAATCAATGTTTTTTGGGTCAGAAGAGAAGCACTTCAGTTTGGTTTTTGTTCAGTTAGAGGAAATTATGGGACATCCAGCTGTTAATTTGCTCAATGCATTTATTGAGGATTTGGATGGGTTCAACATCACCTGGTGACATTGAAATATAAAGCTGAGTGTCATCAGCATAGTTGTGGCAGTTAACATTATTGGTGGTTATAATCTGGTTTAGTGGGAGCATGTAGATGCTAACTAGGAGGGGCCCTAGGGTGGAGACCTGGGAGACCCACATGTGATTTCTGTGTTTTGTGATGAGAACTGGCTTATCGACACAAAGAAGTTACTGTTCTTAAGTAGTATTTGAACCAGTCGAGTACTATACCAGAGAGTCCTACCCAGCTCTATAGACATTCTAGTAATATATCATCGTCAACGGTGTGAAACGCCGCACTGAGGTCTCTGAACTGTGGTACCTACAAAAACTAGACTGATAAATATAAAAGTGGTTGTTTATTGCTAGGATGCTATTTAATTGTTGGAACACAGCGTTTTCAATAATTTTACCGATAAATGGGAGATTAGAGATTGGTCTGTAGTTTTAGATCAACGTGCTGTCTAGGTTCTTCTTTAGTATTGGTTTGATAACTGCTGTTTTTAAGGCTTTGGGGAAAACACCTGAGAGGAGGGATCGGTTAACTATTCTTGATCAGAACCGCTCTGATGGCTGGGAAGACCTTTTTTTTAGAAAATTTGTTGGTAAGACATCTAAGCAGCAGGTGGCAGAGCTTAGTTTGTCAATAATTTAATCAAAGCTTGTTTGATTTATTGTTTGGAAGTGAGTCATTTTCTCTGCATGGGTGTTAATTTGGCTCATAGTTGGTACTGGGGTTGGAACTGATGTACTGATTGACCTTCTGATGTTCAAGATCGTTTCAGTAAAGAAGCTGGCAAATTCATTACAGGCCCTGGTGGAGTTTAGTTCAGGTGGTACTGTCACTGGAGGTGTAGTTAGTCTCTCCACTGTAGAAAATAATGTTCTAGCATTATTGTTGTTTCTGTGAAAAATCTCAGAAAAGAACGATTCCCTTACACCCTTTAAGGTTGCTTGATACTTGTATATCTCATAATGAACCTGGAGTCGAGTTTTCCGCCATTTTCTCTCAGCGTGCCGGCACTCCCTTTTTTCATTACATACCAGTGGATTGTTCCTCCACTGAGACTTCTTTTTACTAGAGATGGTTTTAACCTTAAGACGTGCAATCTTATCCATCATGTCTAAGATTTTGGATAGAAAATCATCTGTCAGTTGAGTACTGAGTGGGTGTTGGTAGATGTTGTTGATTTACACTACCGTTCAAAAGTTTGGGGTCACATTGAAATGTCCTTATTTTTGAAGGAAAAGCACTGTACTTTTCAATGAAGATAACTTTAAACTAGTCTTAACTTTAAAGAAACACACGCTATACATTGCTAATGTGGTAAATGACTATTCTAGCTGCAAATGTCTGGTTTTTGGTGCAATATCTACATAGGTGTATAGAGGCCCATTTCCAGCAACTATCACTCCAGTGTTCTAATGGTACAATGTGTTTGCTCATTGGCTCAGAAGGCTAATTGATGATTAGAAAACCCTTGTGCAATCATGTTCACACATCTGAAAACAGTTTAGCTCGGTACAGAAGCTACAAAACTGACCTTCCTTTGAGCAGATTGAGTTTATGGAGCATCACATTTGTGGGGTCAATTAAACGCTCAAAATGGCCAGAAAAAGAGAACTTTCATCTGAAACTCGACAGTCTATTCTTGTTCTTAGAAATGAAGGCTATTCCATGCGAGAAATTGCTAAGAAATTGAAGATTTCCTACAACGGTGTGTACTACTCCCTTCAGAGGACAGCACAAACAGGCTCTAACCAGAGTAGAAAAAGAAGTGGGAGGCCGCGTTGCACAACTGAGCAAGAAGATAAGTACATTAGAGTCTCTAGTTTGAGAAACAGACGCCTCACAGGTCCCCAACTGGCATCTTCATTAAATAGTACCCGCAAAACACCAGTGTCAACATCTACAGTGAAGAGGCGGCTGCGGGATTCTGGGCTTCAGGGCAGAGTGGCAAAGAAAAAGCCATATCTGAGACTGGCCAATAAAAGAAAAAGATTAAGATGGGCAAAAGAACACAGACATTGGACAGAGGAAGACTGGAAAAAAGTGCTGTGGACGGATGAATCCAAGTTTGAGGTGTTTGGATCACAAAGAAGAACGTTTGTGAGACGCAGAACAACTGAAAAGATGCTGGAAGAATGCCTGACGCCATCTGTTAAGCATGGTGGAGGTAATGTGATGGTCTGGGGTTGCTTTGGTGCTGGTAAGGTGGGAGATTTGTACAGGGTAAAAGGGATTCTGAATAAGGAAGGCTATCACTCCATTTTGCAACGCCATGCCATACCCAGTGGACAGCGCTTGATTGGAGCCAATTTCATCCTACAACAGGACAATGACCCAAAACACACCTCGAAATTGTGCAAGAACTATTTAGAGAAGAAGCAGGCAGCTGGTATTCTATCGGTAATGGAGTGGCCAGCGCAGTCACCAGATTTGAACCCCGTTGAGCTGTTGTGGGAGCAGCTTGACCGTATGGTACGCAAGAAGTGCCCATCCAACCAATCCAAATTGTGGGAGCTGCTTCTAGAAGCGTGGGGTGCAATTTCTCCAGATTACCTCAACAAATTAACAGCTAGAATGCCAAAGGTCTGCAATGCTGTAATTTCTGCAAATGGAGGATTCTTTGATGAAAGCAAAGTTTGATGTAAAAACAATCTTATTTCAAATAAAAATCATTATTTCTAACCTTGTCAATGTCTTGACTCTATTTTTTATTCATTTCACAACGTATGGTGTTGAATAAGTGTGACTTTTCATGGAAAACACAAAATTGTTTGGGTGACCCCAAACTTTTGAACGGTAGTGTAGATAAGGTGGGAGTGTACGTCAGTTTAAACTTTTCAGCTGAGTTTTCTTTAAGGAAGCGTTTTTTAACTGTGGTTTTACTCTGATTAGGTATGTTGGATTGGATGGGTACTTTCAAATGAGATGCAGAAATGTTCACATAATGCGATATCAGTTACGGCAATGCTACAGGTATTTAAGTCTTTGCTAATAAGTAGGTCCAGAGTGTGCCCTCGGTGGTCCTGGGGCTCATTAATGTGTTGGATTAGATGAAGGGCGTCATTGAGTGCTTTTGTTCTGCTTACTTGGGGCTTGTCAGTATGAATGTTGAAGTCCCCCTTAATTTCTATGTCGTCATGGTCTAGACATATTGCAGAGCAAAGGTCATTGAAGTCGTTATAAAAGTTTATGTTAAGTTTTGGTGTTCTGTATATGTTTACAAATATGACTTTGTTTGCTCATTTGTTTTAGTAGCTAAAGCAATACCCTTTTGAAGTTTAACGATTAATGAAAAATTGTGGCCATTTGCCATCTCTGGGAGCATCCTCTGCACAGTAGAATCTGCATGTTCACCACATAGAGATACTTGAATTCTGTGCAACAACGCCGTCAGATGACCTTTGAAAGAAACACAGTTAGCTGGCATGACTGTGGCAGGCTTATCACTGACTGGTGCAAGGATGTCATCTTTTCTGTGTGTTACAGCAGGTTGGCGTTAATTATGTATCTCAGTTCAAGGACGGTTTACATTAGATAGCACATTCCAGAGGTAGAGCTTCTGACCTTTCTTATTGATGTGACGTCCATCTTTTGTGAATAGGTGCCTTCATTCACAGAAGAGCAGAGAGTATTAATAAATCTGGTAAATGCTTTGATCCGACTAAATTCTTCATATGAGGGCGTTGCTGGAATTGCTCCAGATAAGTGAAGTTCTATCTTGTTGATGTTGAAGTTCTGGAGTAAATCCAAGAAGTCCTCCTTTAAAATTCCAGATTTCTTGTGGGAGATGTCGACTGTTCCTGCATTGACATTTTTTTGTAGTTCTGGGTTGCTCTCAATAATTGATGGAATCATCTCAGAAAGTTGTTTAACTGTCATTTGTGGGCAATTAAAGACGCGTGTATTGATGCATAGTTGTTCAATACCATTGATTGATCCGTCATGAATACTAGCAAGTGTTTTCCTTTTCTTGCTGTGTTCTGTTCTCTTTTGCTTTCAGTCAGTGCTGGCTTCTTGCTGCTGTTTTTTGTTCAGTTTATCTTTGTCTGGGTTTAGGTGGCTTTGGCGAAAGCCTGTTAGTTCCAGGGAATTGTTTGCGTTTCGCTGGCTTTGCTGTGCGTCTGTTAGACTCAGAGAGCCGGGAGAGCGTTGTTAATCTGTTTTTTAAAGGGATTATCGAAGTTCTTGGTTGTTGGATTTTCTTTTGAAGTTCCTTGTTTTTCTTTTTGGGTGTCTCTCGTCTGAGTGCTAGATACTCTTCTGATGAGTGGGGGGTTCTTCCCGATAGACGTTTTCTGTTCGGAGGGGTACTCTGTGTTGTTGGCATTGAGCTGCCAGGATGTTGAAAATTGCATGTCATACTCAGTTTCTGCCGTTTTCTTCAAATCTTTAATTCCATGTCCTTCATTCTTTCCAGTATGTTTTAGAGAGTGAAATCAGCATTGAGAGCCATTGTAGTCTTTGGTTCTTTGTCCACAGTGGAAAAAGAGGGATAAAATCTGTCCCTGGGAGGTCGTCCAGTATCCTTAGGTTGAAGAAAAATAAAAATGCAAATAAGGAAAATAAGTACAGGGGGGGAGCAGGAGTGCAGCAGGAGGAGATGAAAACACATCCTGCTCGATCGACATTGAAAGCCAGGCTTTTAATTGCATTTTGTGGACTTCCTGATAATAAGGAATTACAGTAGTCCAGCCTTGAACAAATGCATGGACTAGTTTATCTGCATCACTCCTTGACAGGATGTTTCTAATTTTAGCAATATTCTGGAAGTGAAAGAAAGAAATATTAAAAACCTGTTTAATATGGGATTTAAATGTCATGTCTTGGTCAAAAATTACACTGAGGTTTGCTACATTATTTCCAGAGGCCAAATTAAAGCCATCCAGATGAAATGATTGATTTGGCAGTTTCCTTTTTAAAGGTTCTGGTCCAAAGGCAACAACTTTTTTCTTTTCTGAATTTAAAAGTAGAAAATTCAGAGTCATCCAGGTTTTTATGTCTTCGAGACATGCTTGTAATCTACCTAACCGATTTGTTTCATCAAGTTTTATGGATAAATATAATTGTGTATCATCAGCATAACTGTGGAAATTCATTCCACGTTGTCTAATTATTTTTTACTAAATGGAAGCATATAAATAGTGAAGAGAATAGATCCAAGCACAGAACCCTGTGGTACTCCACAAGTAACCCCTGAGTGTGAAGAAGATTTATCATTGACATGAACAAACTGGAATCTGTCGGACAGATATGATTTAAACCTGCCTAGTGCTGTTCCCTTGATCCCTACAACATCTTCAAGACTTTCTAAGAGAATATTATGATCGACTGTGTCAAAAGCAGCACTGAGATTTAACAAGACCAGATCAGTCAGAAATCGATTATCTGAGGCCATTAAAATACCATTGGTAACTTTTACCAGTGCTGTTTCAGTGCTATGATGAGCTCTAAAACCTGACTGAAATTCTTCAAACAGATTGTTGCTATTTAGATGCTCACATACTTGATTAGCAACTATTTTCTCAAGAATTTTGCATAAGAAAGGAAGGTTAGATATAGGTCTGTAGTTAGCTAAATCATCTTGATCCAGGGAGGGTTTCTTAAGTAAAGGTTTAATTACAGCAATCTTAAATTCCTGACGCACATATTGATTTATTAAAGATATATTCATCATGTCTGGCACAGGGCCGGTAACCAGAGGGAACATTTCCTTAAATAATTTGGTTGGTATTGGGTCTAACATACAAGTTGAAGGTTTAGATGAAGCTACTATTTGTGAAAGTTCAACAGAATCAAAATGGTACAGACATAAACATGGTTCTACAGTCCTCTCTGATACTGCCTCATTTACTGAAAGAGAGTTAATCATGTTTGGGAGAATGCCAATTATTTTATTTTTAATATAATTTATTTTATTTATGAAGCCATAAAGTCATCACTACTGAGAGAAGGGGGAATAGTTGGCTCAACAGAGCTATGACTCTGTGTAAATTTGGCAACTGTACTAAAAAGAAACCTAAGATTGTTTTTATTTACCTCTATTAATGACGAGAAATATACTGTTCTAGCTTGACGAAGGGTGTTTTTATAAAGCAGTAGACTATTTTTGCAGGTTAGAAAGGAATCATTTAAGTGTGTAGAGCGCCATTTTCTCTCCAGTTTCCTAGTATTCTGCTTTAAAGTACGCAACTCTGCATTAAACCAGGGAGCCGACCTCCTATGGCTGATTACCTTCTTTTTTAAGGGGGTTACACTGTCTAGCGACAAACACAGTGAGGAAGTAATACTTTGAACCAGACCATCATTTTCTGAAGGGTTAGTGTTGAAATCACTGCCATCCACTGTGGTATTCGGTGACGGATACGGAAGCAAAAATGGAACAGATTCTTTAGAACTTGTTACAGCACTGTCTAATAAAGTTCTACTGTAATTAAATTTTCTTTCAGATTTGGGAACGTTGAGTAAAGTAAATTCAAAGGTTATCAAAAAATGGTCAGATAGGACTGGAATATGTGGCAGGACTATTCATTCATCACACTCAATGCCATATGTCAGTACAATGTCTAAAGTGTGTTGACCAGTGTGGGTCCCTTCGCTTTCAGAGTAAAGCCAATTGAGTCAAAGATAATATTTAAGGCTGCAGTTAGGCTATCACTTTCAATGTCCATGTGAACATTGAAATCCCCCATTATAATTACCTGATCAGTGTTAAAAACTAAATCAGATAACAAATCTGAGATCTGGTCCAAGAATTGAGAGTAAGGGCCTGGTGGATGATACAAAATCACAAACAAAAGTGGTTTTAATGTTTTGCAGGTTGGATTAGGAAAACTAAGGATTAGGCCTAGATGTACAAAAGAGCTGTTAATAATTGTTCTACGCCGAATTTGCAAATCTGAATGAAAGATGGTTGCAACTCCTCCTCCTCGCCCAGTACTTCTTGGAATGTGAAAATGTTGGTAATTGGTAGGAGTTGACTCATTTATGTTTAGTAAAGCACATCTAATTGCCCTATTTCCTCGTCTGGTCCGAGTCGTATTTATTTTAATGAGATTTTCATAGTTTGCTTTTGTCAGGTAAAATTTTAGACTATTTGATTTTGGCAGTGGGCAAGACACTGTGTCAATGGGGTATTGAGTGGGTAACAGTACAGAAGCTGCAGAGAGGTGGTTTAACTCTGCTTCTTGGTGTTGACCCAGGTTTGTCAGTGTTTTGAAGGACTAATAAATCTGTCCAGATTCCTAGAAAGAAGAAATGCTCCATCAAAAGTGGGATGGATGCCATCTCTCCGGATCAGATCATATTATTGTAGCCCACATTGTTCGCTGGACACCACTCAGACAACCATCGATGAAATGACAGCATGCGGCTAAACATGTCGTCATTGGTCTGATCGGGCAGGGAATCAGAAAAGATTAAACAGTCCGGCATCTTTTTAGCAAACTTACACCGAAGCAACACTAATTTTAGTGACCTTCCATTGGCGTAACCAGGTGTCATTACTGCCAGCGTGAATATCTTACTGTATCCGTTTTTGGTAAAATTATTACACTTACCATTATAACTAAAGTAGGCGGGGGAGTAACTAAACATCTGACACAGAGAACCACAAACAGAACAAGACAAAAAATTGTCCAAGTCAAATCCATACAAGGTGTCGACGGTTGTTAGATTGAATAAAAATGCCCCCAACAGAACGAGAAAGAGGAAAAAAATTAATGAATAAATAAAAAATAATTTTTTTTTATAAAATAAGGACAAAATAAATAAAAAAATAACACAAAAAAACAAAATAAATAAATAAATAATAAAAGTAACATGCACTGTTACTTGACCTCATCAAAGTCACCTGATCTGTTAAAGATTAGTTCATGACTAAAATGTCGAAATCATTCAAGCGTTTTACACTCCTGGCTAATCCAAGAATTAAATTTGGTACACCAAATTCCTGAAATCCAGTGTAAAATGAAAGAGTATTTTTATTTTAGGGAAGATTACACAAAAATTAAATAAATCTACAAAGATGAAATTACTGTCCTGTGTTAGAAAAAAAAAATAAAAATAAAAATACAAAACACAGGCTAAGGGAAGCCTTAAATAAAATTAGGGAGGGCAACAACAACAAAAAGGGTAAAATCTGAGATAGCAAATAAATTAAGAAAATTCTAAGGTAAGCTTAAACTAAATCCAATTTCCTTCCAGGGCAAGTGTGGCTACAACGTAGCTTACCATCACCAGTGGGTGAATGTGTGTGTGGATGGGTGAATGACTTTGTAGTCCTCTGATTGAAAAAGCGCCATACAAATGCAGGCCATTTACCATCTATCTTTTTCGATTTTTCAACAATAACCTATTTTAAGGCCTGGATACTGGATGTAGAGTGATTCTTAACTTGTCACTTCAGAATAACCCACAGGTGTTCGATTGGGTTCAGATCAGGAGAAATACTTGGCCATCCAGTCACCTTCACCCTGTTTTTCTTCAGTAATGCAACAGTAGCTTGAGGATGTGTGTTTTGCATCATTGTCGTGTTCGAAAAGTGCACGACAACCTAGAGCACGGAGCAATAGCAGCATCTTCTCCTGCAGTATAGAGCAGTACGTTGCTGAGTTCATGATACTATCAATGACATGCAGCTCCCCAACACCAGCAGCGCTCATGCTGCCCCACATAAGAACACTGCCAATAAAGTTTTACTGTAGGCGCCATGCATTTTTCTTTGAAATCCTTACCTATTTTTATGTTTTCATTTTCATATTTTTATAGTCATGTAAAGCACCTTGAATTGCCTTGTGTTGAAAATGTCCTGTACAAATAAAATTGCCGAGCCTTGCCATGCAGTTTTTAAACCATTAGTTCCAAAAACAGTGATCTTTGTCTCATCACCTCACAGTATAGAGTCCCAGTAGTCTTCATCTGTTTCTTCTTCTTTGTTATTAATTCTAGGCATGCTTTTTTGTGCATTGGCTTCAGGAGAGGATTCCTTCATGGACTATATCCATGCATGCCATTCCTCTGCAGAGTGCGTCGTATGGTCACGGAAAACGGTCACTCCAACTGCACTCCTAACTGCAGTGAACTTGCATGGCGATTTCCCTCAACCCTTCTTATCAAAAGACACTCCTGTCTAGATGTTAACTTCTGTGGACAGCCTGGAATTTTCTGTAAGATGGTTGCACTTCCATCTTCCTTAAACTTTTGGATCACTTTTGCTACAATATTTTGAATGTAGGTGTAGAGTCTGAACACCAAACAGCTGCACGGAGCTCACCAATGACCACAGGAAATGACGCAATAGCAACAGAAAATGACGTAAATGCGCACCTGATATGAATAACTGGGGGTTTATGCTTCTGCAGGACTTAATGCTCTGCTTTTGGCAATAATTGAGTTAATACCCTGAACAGAATGGGAGCCTTTATCCAAGTTTACAAGTATTTCAATCAAAATGAAGTATGTTCAACTCTGCGACGCTAGGTGGCAACATGTACCCTTTCTTGTTGGAACTCCTCCAGTTGGCCTAGACAATCCTATGAATAGTAAACAAATGCTAGCAGCTGAGACAGACAAAGTAAAAGTACTGGGTATCCGCGGGGTCTTAAAAAGTATTAAAGGGTGATAAATGTATTTTGGGGAAATTAAGACCCTTAAAAAGTATTCAAAAGTCTTATCACAGCTTCAAAAAGTCTTACATTTTGAAAGTATGTTTTCTGAACTTGCTTTCCTACAGTTTGAGTCCCAAAAAAATTCTGAAAGTGTGTGAATTTAGTCATTTTTATAATAAAAAAAACCAACAGGCACATAAAAAACCAGGCTATTGTGGGTGCGATCGTACATTGCCTCTAGAACACCAGAGCATGTAGGCGGGCGAAAGTTCAAAAGCACAATGTACGCTCCTAATGCGTATTACGAATGCCCCGAAATATTTTAAGATGGAAGAGAACAGTGAAGGTGAACACATGAACGGAATGGGGAAGTGCAAATTTGCAGCTTCCTGGCTGGAAGTGCCGGACTACAAAGAGTGGTTGCAGCCAGTCGAGGGGAATGTCAGGGATGCATATTGTACATTATACAAGTAAAAAAAATAAGTATGGTGTCAATGGGCATTAACTTGTTAAAGTCCCACATATGCTTGTCACAAAGCTGCTGCTAGCCGCCAAGATCGGCATTTCTCGATCTCTAGCTTCTATGGTAATCGTGTTGCACCACCAGAACCTAGTGCCAGCGTCATTAGTCTTGCCTGAGGCTACAGCTACAACACGAAGTGTCTCTGTTTCCTCATCTTGTGTTACACTGGTTGCTGCTGTGTTGTAATCTGTGTAGTTCTGCTGTCTCATTTCATCTTGAAGGTGGAGTTCCCAGGCTAATAGTAGCTTAGCTAAGTTACATCTCGTATTTATATGCAGAGAAATTCAGTTTTCCCAGCACATTATCTGGGTGTATTAACTAGATTAAGAGTAGGCCAGCTCGGCTCAAATTCAGTTGGACTAAGACAATAATCTGTTTTCTCTTACTTCATGTCAACCCACTGACTGAGTTTTGTGACTGAAGTGATGAATAGAATATAACTGCCAAGAGTTGCATTGCTCAGTATAAACAGTTGCTTTTGGACTGTAGGACCCCTTTGTAGTTCCTGTAACGTTTTCAGGGACTAGGCGTTTTTTTCCCCGCTGCGTATTCAGAGAGATAAGAACTAGGGACCACAGCATCTTGAATTACCCTGTGTTGAAAGTGTGCTATACAAATAAAATTGCCTTGCCTTAGTTCCCAGAACCATTGTAGTTCCTACTGTGAGGCAGGGTATTTTCGTGGTTCCATTGGAACTCCTATGACATAGGTGTTTGGTGAAATTATAAGTTATGACCCCTTGCTAGATTTTCACTTCTTAAGGCCCCAGCATAAAAAAAAGAAACTAAATTAGAAAAAGTTAAACTAGAAAAAAATCCAAATTAAACTAAACTGTTTTAAAACAGGAGGTTTTGTGACATTGGTCTCTTTTACCCCTCCTTTCCACCGGACGCGTCAGCAGCATGTTACAGCAGCAGCATGTCATATGCGGCTGTTAGCCACCGCTGTAATTAATATAATCCTTTCCACCAGAGGCGAAAGCAGCACGAGTTTGCCCCGTCACAGGAGCATCATGTTTCAGCGCTTTTCTAAATATATGCGGTAGTCCTATTTTCTACGCGCCACGCCTGTGAAACGTGTAAATTTCAACATTTTGGATAAGGGAAGACAGGAAGTCAGACGGCTTGGCATCCGGAAATTTTCAAAGGTGTTTTTTCCCACTAGCTTTACTTTACTACCTGTGTGGCCCCGTGAGAAGTCAGTAGGTCGCGGGAGGGTCTACACTACCTCGGATCGCCACTAACATTCTTTTGCACTTCGGGGGATTTTGTATATTCCCTGACAATACAATAAACTTATTGGTGAATGTAAAACGTACAGAACATAAAACACAGACCTTTTTGAGGGATGTTGTAGTCTTTCTCATGCTTGTTGCGTTTACGGACGAAATCACGCGTGATTTTGCTGATCATGATTTCGGGCTCTCTCAGTGACAGCTGCTTCCCTTGCTGCTACGTGTTGCTGACACCCCCCGTGGAAATGGCCAAGCAGCAGAATACGCGAGTAGAACGTGCTGCTCCTATAACGTGCTGCTCCTATAACGTGCTGCTGACACATCCAGTGGAAAGCCCGGGTCAAGGTCCTTGACTTCCTTACTAATGGAGTCTGAAAAGGTTCCCCTAGGAAGGGTAGTTATGAGAACTAAATTCTAAGAGGATGCTTCTAAAAACTTCTCAGAACTTTCTGTCTGAAGGTGGCTAATGAGTACAACACACTACATTTGTCCAAAAAGAAAAACTGAGTTTCTTTTCAGAATCAACATTTTCTATGGGGTACTATACTACAAAATGTTTCCACAAATGTGGGCCCCTTGACCACAAACAAGATTTGTTAATTTGCACATACAAAAAATTGTATTTCCTAACAAATTAATTCACCCCAGTTAAAGTCTTAGGAGGAAAGCCGTACTTAAGACTACCCAATTCCATTTAATTTCCAATTAACAATACTAAAACATGCAACACCATGTGAGCCATCAAGAAGTGTCTAGCATATAGGTGACTATTAAAAGGTCATTACTTAACAAAGAAAATAGCTTCCCATGTAATGTCAGAGGACTGTAGCAGAAGTTATCCAAAAATTTCAGAAATATGGAAGTGCAATCTTGTAGAGACGTCCAGGGAAGTTAACATCTCAACAGAACCATCTTCTGCTGAGAAAGGTTGAAGTAAGTTCACTGCAGTTAGCTAAAGCAGTAGAAAGCCAAACTGAAGTGAGTGTTTGACGTGAAACCATACTGGGGGGGGGGCATTTCGTTGATTGTATCATGAACTACCAGATGCACCCCTCAAAACTGAGAGAGAAACTTTACTATCAGTCAGTGCCCTCAGTCGTCGTACACTTTTCCAACACGACATCTAAAGCTACTGCTGCTATTTTGAAGAAGAACAGGGTGAGTTGAACACCTAGGGGGGTTTCTGAAGTGAAAAGCTGAGCATCACTCTCCATCAAGCATCCAGGCTCTAAAAGAGGATCTTTTTCAGATTGCTTAATTTGTCATTGAAATCAGACGTACAATGAAATTTACAGTACAACCATTATTGAATAATGGCAAAAGATTAATGTTACAAGATTTTGCCAACTTGTGCTGAAGACTTGGTGCTGTCCTCAAAAATCATGATGCTAGATGCTAGATATAGTTTTTGTTGCTGGGTGGAATCCTTTCTACTTTACAACAGTTTGAGTAAAACTAAAGATTTTGAGATTTAGGTTATTTTGTTAACTTTAATTTCATGTTACAGAGTTAAACAAGTGTTCAGTAAAACTCAGCACTATGTACATTTTGGGAATTGTTCTTGTGTTCATTAAGATATTGAAAAATAATCTTATTTTTCAAAAAGGAGTGTACTCATTTATGCAGAGCACTGAGTAGGTTACAGGCTGGAGTGACTTTCCTGCCTTGTCTTCAGCTTCACTCAAACACATTTATTTGTTGGTTTAATAAACTATCTATTGACTCAATAATCTAAACTTTAGACGTTTGCTCCCACCTTTATCCTGCTGGCTTCAATTTACATTCGCTGTCACCTTTCGCTGACCGCCAATAAAAACTACGGTATGAGTATGTGACATTTGAATAAATCAAAGAAGAGAACCACTTGAATTAAACAGATAGTTGTAATGAGCAACATTGTCGGTGGAGATACCGCAACATTTGAAAACTAAAGGAGATGATAGAATAAGAAGGAAACAAAAAGTGACTGACATAGCCTCGGCAGCAAAGCATATTTCTCTAAAGGTTTCTTCTCTTCAAACACCAGTGTTCTTGATTGAAATGTCTGAGTTGTTTGCTGCTCTTCCAGGTCTCTTTCCCGGGAATGCTCAGGGCTGTCAAGCCTTCTTACGCCACAAGATGACTTTAATTTCGCCATCAATCCTTAAAAAGTATGACATACCATATGAGAAGGTAATCCTACTTTATTTTGAGTTACTACTGTGATAATTACATGTTTATGCATAGGTCAAATGCTTTCATCAGATGTAGCTGTAATTAATTAATCGAATGGGTGTGGTTTGCATATAGAAGTCTTTCCCATGACGGGAATTTCCTCTATGAGGAACAAAAGGTTAACTGGTCAATATTCATTGACCTCAGGAGAGAGAAAGTTTATGTATGTGGCTATTTGTCCTCGGTGTCTCCATGTCACCCAGTGATGGACTGAAACCTCTCAAGGCTACCCTGCCTTTCACCTTTCTCTCTCTCTCAGGGATGTAATGCTCATTGGTCGTCCCTAACCCCCCATTCTGTGTTGGGGTTGTTGAGTTGGTCGCCACATATAGATCACGGAATTTAAGAATAAGCTGAAGGGGGCTACCTGTACTTTGGTCTAAAAGGAGCTGAAAGTGTTATGATCAAGTAGCATGATCCAAAGTGTTTCATTAAATCTGTAGCCAATACATTGAGCTATAATACTGAAGTGTTGAAAAATAAATCTGATGAACTTTTGTCTCTTTTTCTTTTTTTACTGATCAATCTTTTATTGAACTTTAACTTTTCATTTATAGAACCAAAAGTATGCCAATTTTAATGATGTTTAAATGGCTAAATAAGAGAAGTCAGGTAGAAAATAGAAAGCTGGAAACAAATACATCTGATGTTTTTTTCTGATCTGTTAGGTCTCTCAGGATGCTGGACAGTTCATTGTAACGTTCCCATATGCCTATCATGCTGGTTTCAACCACGGTTTCAACTGCGCTGAGTCCATCAACTTCGCTACACGGCGATGGATCGACTATGGCAAACAAGCTAAACTGGTATGATATATGTCGTTTGTTTTGTGCTAAATCTACATCGAGGAGCCTAATGTTTATGCACCTTATGGACATTCGAGTACACCGGCAGAGTGAGAGGTGAGAGAGCAAAATTTGAGTTGAAGCCACATTTTCAGAACTGTGGACACGCAAAGGCGCGCGCGCACACGCACACACACACCGCCCTTCCTTGATCTGAGAATGATGATGAAAAAATGAATTATGTTGCATTTATGAATTATATCTGTATGTTTTTATTTCTGTTTTTGAATTCTACAGTAATTGGAATTATTGGTACTTTAATTGTGTGAAGTACAAATAGAAACACTACAGTGACACTCCTGTATAATGCTGCACAGTGGAGGCTGGCGCTGATTGGAGATCAGCCACTGGCAGCATCAGGATGGGGAGTTTTCTAGATTTCCTGGCCCATGATGATGATTGGCTGATCAGCCGATGTAGAATCCCTAAAGCATTCTTATAGATCATATATGTGCTGAACTGGACCCGGACCTGCTGGATGCCATGTCCTCATACCATTTTTTTGATAAAGCACATTTAAAAATAGCATGAGAGCTGACTAAAGTGCTGTTCCAAGGTAGCACATAAGATTAATTAAAGGATAAGACAAAAGATAAAACAACAGAAACATTGTGGATAAAACAATCAAGAGAAATCAGTAACATAAGTATTGAAAAAAAAAAGAGATATAATAGCTAGTCACTAAAAGCGAGGGAGTAAAAGTAAGTCTTTTTATACGAGACTTAAAAACCACAATGGAGGAGGAGAGTCTGATATCCAATGGAAGTTAATTCCAGAGTTTAGGAGCACAGAGTGAAAAAGCTTGTTCACCACGGGTTTTGCAGCTTAGACGGGGAATCTGAAGTAAATGGAGGTCACCCAAACGGGGAGTCCTGCCCGGCACATATGGAGTGAGTAGCTCTGATAGGTAAGTTGGGGCCAAGTCATTCAAGGCCTTAAAAATAAACTAACATTTTAAAACGTATCCGATAGTGCACAGGAAGCCATTGAAATCTTGCTAAAATTGTAGTAATGTGCTGCCAACGGCCCGTGTTTTAAAAAAAATCTTGCGGCCGCATTCTGTATCAACTGAAGGTGGGACAAGGCAGCTTTTGAAATACCAAAGAAAATGGAATTGGAGTAATCCAGCCTAGAGGTAATAAAAGCGTGAATGGTTGTCTCAAGGTTGCGCTGTTTCAGAATGGGAGTTGGTTTAGAGCAGGGCTTCTCAAATGGTAGGGCCCGCCCCCCTGGGGGGGCGCATAGGGGTGGTAGGGGGGGCGCCAGAGCACCACCCGCGCCCCCACCCCCTTGTGCCTCCCGGTAGCCGAGGCTTTTATTTATACTTTAACGGTGATTTGGCCTCCAGTCACTACGTGGCAGCAGTGCTCAAGCTTATCAACAGGCCTGTTCAGCCCAGCAGAGGAAGTCCACACAGAGAGGTGAGGGTGCTGTAAACCACGGTGTGGGAAAGGGAGATCGAATCGCCAAATTTAACCGCAAAAAATGGGTTACACAATTAAAAGATGGTCCTGTAGTGATCCGGCGGCTCCCGCTTTTGTAAGGTAACAAATATTCACAGTTTAAAAAAGCTTTAAATGTTACAGTTTAGTTTAAAAATGCACATCCCAGTGAATCATTTGATGTTTTTTCTGTTCTGAGCATAACACAGATTTAGCAGTCTGTATTAAATTTTACCTACTGAGTTAATAAACTGAACTTGGAAATAGTGTTAAGACCTAAAACAATAAAATAAGATGTGACCATTTGTAGTAGTTTCATCTTATTTAATCTTTTTTTCATAATTAGTATATATTGTATGCAGTGTGCTGGTGCTAGTGGTTTGTATCAATAAGTAATTGAATATTTTCAGATATCAATCTGGCGGTGTGGTTAGGGGTTGGGGGGCATGAAAAAAATTCTGTTCTCTAGGGGGGGTGTAAATGTATTATATTGTTTTATGCTGGCGTACACAGGCTGGCCTTAGTTTTCGGTGAGAAAAACTGCAGCTACTCCAGAGTGTTCCTTAAATCTTTCTTTATTACTTCCACTTCAAATTGCACAAGATGTGTTGTGATGTGGTTGCCTTCAAATATAAAAACAACAATAAATATATTATTATTATGCACAGATAAAGTTAAAGTAATATGACTAAATAAAAGACACATGCTTACATAATGCAGTTATAACGACTGGAGTAAACAATACTATCTAATGACCGCAAGGGGGCGCCTCAGACCACGCCATTAAAGGGTAACACCCAACTATAGAAAACGTAAATAACACGGGTCAGATAATATCCCGCATCCGCAGCACTAAACACTCAATCCGAAAAGTATTAGTCTTTGTAATCATATATTTTAAAGAAAAATGATAACATTAACCAACTTGTGGCAATATATCTTACATAAAGCAATTCTGCATAAGGGAGCACACATAACTAGCACTGGTGGCTGCGGTTCGGATTCCCTCTAATTTTCATTGTTAGAAGCTGATAATAACGAAATAACGGAATCCAAACTTACTTGCGTACTACACGCACAACAAACACAAAGGACGCTCAACGTGGCGAATAGCTACAGTCCGAGCTCTGCTGCGACGTCAAGTTATAATCAAAGCTGATATTTACAGCATTCAGCAGTTAACTTATCTGCCTCCGAGCGGCGCCGCTACTACTCAGCGTGACTCGGGACCTTCCGGTGACGCTTGGCTCGGCTCGGCTCATGTTGATGTTCGGCTCTGTCCGCGCACAGCAAAGCGGGGAAGTTTGCACAGCCGCCCCCAAATGCACCTTGTGAATTTGAAGTAATACAAAGGTCCCTGCTGTGCTGTGAGATCAGTCTTAGCCTTCTGGCATCTCTGGCAGGGGGATGAGTTTAGCCACTGGTCGCGTGTATGTAGATCCTTTAATGTTCACCTCAGCTATGCGTATCCGGCCATCATCACTGGGGATTACTTTGGTGACTCGTCCAACCGGCCATAGTGCTCTTGGTAACTGTGGGTCGATGATCATGACCACCTGATCTGGAGTGAGGTCCACAGTAGATTCATGCCACTTCCGACGATGTTGAAGGTTGGGAAGATAGCTCTTGGTGAACTGGAGCCAAAAGTGATCTGCCAGCACCTGACTGTGTTTCCAGTGGCGACGTCCCAGCAGGTCACTGTTGTGATACACAGCTTGTGGTAGTGATGCATCTCGCCGCCCCATGAGTAGGAGATTTGGCGTTATGGGGTCTGGGTCTGCTATGTCTGATGTAGCATAACCAAGAGGCTTCGAGTTGAGAATCCCCTCAACTTCTATCAGGACCGTCATGAGGACCCCCTCTGGGAGTATTTGGTCTCTCAGTACTACTTGCAGAGCAGCTTTGACAGATTTGATCTCTCTCTCCCAGACACCGCCAAAATGAGGTGCAAGTGGTGGGTTAAATCTGAAACGGATGCTCTGTTTAGCAAGCTTGTTCTTTAATGCTGGCTCAAGTGTGGCGAATGCTTCTTGCAGCTCTCTGTCTCCTCCCCGGAAATTGGTGCCTCGGTCACAGATAATCTCAAATGGTTTGCCTCTTCTTGCCACAAAGCGTCGTAATGCAAGCAAAAAGGAGTCTGTATCCATACTGCACAGGAGGTCCAGGTGCACACACCGAGTGGTGAGGCATTTAAAGATAATACCCCACCTTTTCTCGTGTCTGCGGCCTATTTTGATGGTGTACGGGCCAAAACAGTCTACTCCAGTAGACCAGTATGGTGGTTGGTTAATACGCAGGCGTGCAGCTGGCAGGTCGGCCATCTGAGGAATAATCGGCTTGCTGCGCCATTTGCGGCACTCTGTACAGTTATGCTGATGTTTCTTGACAGCTTGGCGTCCACGGATGATCCAGTATGTCCTTCTTATTTCTGCAAATACACGGTCAGGACCTGCATGGAGCAACCGGTTGTCATAGTCCTGTATGAGCAGCTTTGTGACAAGATGGTTTGGCGCCATGATGATGGGATGGATGGTGTCCTTTTCTAGATTTTCGGCCTTTCGCAGGCGACCTCCGACCCTTATCAGCTCCACATCTGTGTCATAGACAGGGGATAGAGAGAGCAAGTTGCTATTCGAGCTGAGAGGTTTACCTGCTTGCAGTGCAGAGAACTCCACCGGGAAACTCTCCTGCTGTGCTCTCCTCAGGATGACAACTTCCGTGTGTACTCTGTCGGCTGCAGTCATGGGAGGAGGAGCCGCCCCGTGTAGGGACTGGTATGTGGCATCAATCAGTTCTGACCATGATTTCACTTGAGTTACGTCTGGGATTGGAAGGCTGCTTACGGTGATGTTTCCACAGAAGATGTTATCACGGGTTTCTTCAGCTGGTGTAGGCGTGAAACTTAGAGCAGGATTAGTTGGCCATTCGGCTGGAGGCTGGTGGAGGAAAGTTGGGCCACATGTCCAGCGGTTGGGTTTCACTAGATCCGCCAGAGTTTTGCCACGGGTAATATCGTCCGCAGGGTTCTTTTCCGAGGGAACATATCTCCAGTTGTCTGTTCCGACTAGCTCTTGAATCTCTGCTATTCGTGTCCCTACAAACACCTTGTACTGCTGAGATTCGGACTGGATCCAGTGCAGGACAGTAGTGGAATCTGTCCATAGGGTTGTTCTCTTCACTGACAGAGTCAGCTCAGTGTACAGGACTTTAGCTAGTTGTGCACCTGACAGGGCTGCACATAGCTCTAGGCGAGGTATTGATAATTGTTTCTTTGGGGCTACACGAGATCTTGCCATCACAAATGCCACCTGGATCTGTCCTCCATCATCTTCAACCCTCATGTATGCTACAGCACCATAGGCTCTCTCTGACGCGTCGCAAAAGATGTGCAGTTCAACAGGAGCATTGGTAGGATCATTGGTGGTGTAGCAACGTGGCAGTTTGATCTGTTGAAGCTGCGGTAGCTCGTTCTCCCATGCTTGCCATATGGGGAGGAGGCTATCCACAATAGGCTCATCCCATCCTCTCTCCTTTATCCATAGGGCTTGAACCAGGACCTTGGCACGTGTAGTATATGGTAGGATGTAGCCCAGCGGATCGTACTGACTGGCTAAAACCCGATATACGTATCTCATGGTCGGTTCAGTCGCTGGGATGTTTCGATGTTTGTAGCCAAGAGTGTCAGTTCTGCAGTGCCACAAGAGGCCTAGTGTTGACTCCTGTGGGTCGGTCTTATTTGCAGTCAGCCATAACTCACATCCAGCTGATTTAGCTTCAGGAGGTAGATGCGCGATAACCTCAGGCATATTACTGGACCACTGTCTCATATCGAAGCCTCCACTGGCGAGAAGAGATCTCATCTTGTCAATGAGCTGTCTGGCTTGATCCTGAGACTGCAGAGACTGAAGACAGTTGTCTACATAGAAGGCTTGCAGCACGGATTGGACCACTTCTTCATTGCCCTCACTGTGCTCTTGTACATGCCGCTGCAAAGCATAGGTTGCACAGCATGGGCTGCAGGTAGTCCCGAACGGCAAAACATGCCACTCATAGACGTCCGGGGTACGCTCTCTCTCACCATCGCGCCACAAGAAGCGGAGAAGTGGTTGGTCTTCAGGGAGGAGGCGTACCTGATGGAACATGCCACGGATATCTCCGCTGATGGCCACAGCATGTTTTCTGAACCTCAGTAGCACACCAAGCAGTGATGAACTCAAGGTGGGACCAGGAAGCAGGTTACTATTAAGGCAGGCTTGATGGTAGTTGAATGAGCAGTTGAAGACAACTCTGGCTTTACCATTATGATGAACAAGATGGTGAGGGAGGAACCACGATTCTTCTGATCTGCTCACTTCATCAGTATTAATCTTAACAGCGTATCCAGCTTTCTCTAATCTGTGTATCTCTTCATTGTACACTGCAAATTGTGCAGGGTTGATAGCAAGGCGACGCTCTGTTGCTCTGAGGAGAGCCATCACCGCCGTGGGTGGAGCATGGAGCGTAGGTGCATTTGGTTTATGCAACAATGGTGTAGCATAGCGGGACACTCCGTCAACTGTGACTCTGATGGTTTTCTGCTCCAGTTGTTCCATAGCTGCTTTGTCCTCACCGGAGCGGGTCACCTCCTTACTGTTTCTGAATGGCAATGTGTCTAGCTTCCAGAGTCTTTCAACATTTTGATGTAGCTCTTCTGCTGGTGAGAGAAATGAAGAATGAAGGCAGCTGTTCTCACCTGATGAACGTTGTAGAAAGGTGGCAGGTCCCTGTATTGCCCATCCTAGAGCCGTGCATACAGCTACAGGTCCACCGATTGGACCAGACCTGACTGGAGATACTGGCGTTATCAGGTGCGGATTGTCGGAACCGATGAGTAGCATAGGCTTGACTCTATTGTAGGAGTGCAATGGAATGTCTATCAAATGTTGGTAGCTTTGTTTCAGATTTTCAGATGAACATGACTGTTCTGCCAGATTAAGCTCTGCTGCTGTGAAGGCATATTGAATGTCATGTTTAACTCCCTTTTTCATCTGAGTTGACACTTTGAGTGAGACTGTAGCTCCCTTTAACTGCACCTTGTCCTGTCGAATTGTCCTCAGGGACAGGATTTCTTCCTTTCCTTTGAGGCCAAGGTGTTGTACAGCAGCTGGTAGGATGATTGTTCTTTCAGATCCATCATCCAGAACAGCGTAAGTATTGAGCGTTTTCCTCCCATTATGCAGGCGTATTGGGACAACCTTCAGCATCACCCGACCTGAATGGCTAATTTGGTCCATGTAAATCTTGCTGGGGGATGTACTCACAGTCAGGACATTCTCTGTTTGTGCCACATCATGGAGCACAGGTAGGTGTTGTTCTCCACAAATTGAACATGGCTTCTTTAAAGTGCAGTTGTCAGATGTATGGCCTCTCCCACACCTCCAGCATCGTTTCTTCTCCTTTATCCAGTCAGACCTTGCTTTATTTGTAAGCTTAGCAAAGTCACTGCAGGTGTTGAGATAGTGTTCTTGGTTATTACAGTAAGGGCAATAGGGCTTGAACCTGTCACGCTTATTTGACTGTAATGGGGTGCTTGATGCAGGCGGTGATTTAGGTTGCTGAGCGCTCTGGTGGTTACCCAGTAGTATAGTTGCAGACTTCACTCTTGGCTGCTTTGCTGATCTACGTTCCCGGTTGTCGGCATGTATGGGTTCTGGTGGACATGCACTTATCCGACGAGATACCTGCAGTGTCTGGACCTTTCTCTCAAGCCAATCTGCTAGATCTGGAAGGGTATATGTCCTGTCACTGCCACTCTGAATGATTCCCCTGTTGAAGCAGTATTCAGCAAAGGCATCTCTGAAGTTAGCTGGCAGCTTAGTGAGCAGTGTGTCAACGTGAGAACCACACAGTAGTTCTGGAGATGAGGGACCTTGTATTGCACTTAACATTCCTACTAGTGTTCCGATTGAGGCTGCAAAATCTTCAATAGCTTGGTAGTCTCCAGCCTTCACTGATGGAGCATTCAGGATAGCATTCAGTTCTCCCTGCACAAGCTGTCTGGGCTGTCCATATCTTTGCATGAGGGCTTGCATAGCAGCAGTATATGGCGTTGTACTGTTGATGAAACGCTTGGCCATTTGAAGTGCAGCAGGGAATCTGAGGTGATCTAGTAGAACTTGGTACTTGTAGTCTTCACTTAAGTGCCTGTGGGGCCCAAGAACGCTGTCCAGGCCCTTTTTAAGCAGCAGGAAGTCACTTTCCCTCCCTGATGTAAAAACAGTCAATTTGGGCTTGGGAATGCCAAACGATGAAGCAATAGCCATCTCTAAAACACCTGCTGTATTGTGGTCATCTAGTGGCCGCACAGGTACAGAGGGCTGCTGAGGATAATACTGTTGGACAGGAGGAGCGGGATATGGTTGAGGAGGAGGCTGCCAATACCTGGGTGCGCTGTATGCTGGTCGTGATGGAGCATGTACAGTCTGGATCGGCAGGCCAGGAACTGGTGAGACTGCAGGTGGCACCAGTGAGGTATTAGGAGGAGTTGTTTTTATCATATAGACTGGAGGAACAGATTGTGCTGGCGGAGCCGATGATACAGAGGCTACCTGATCCGTAGTGGTTGATATAATGGGAGCTGAATACACATGTCTCATCGGTGAAACGGGAACGGATTGTGTCGATTCAGCATCTGAAGATTTATCCCCATCATCAGCCGGCAGTAGATATGTAGCTTGGTCGGCGGCTTCTGTCTGTGTAGCAAAGGGTGCAGCGTGCATTAATGAAGCAGCAGCTGCCTCCTGATCTTGAGAGAGGGAGACTGTCTGAGCTGGAATGTGTGATACGGATGGATCCACAGCCATCCTAGTTGAAATGGGACCCATGTAAATCCTCTCCAGATGGGGAAGGCTCCCGTACTGAGGCATATGCGCAGCATATTGTTGTGAGCTATATGTGGGGTGTGTGTAGCCACCCTGCGGACGAGGAGTTAGCCTTACATTGTTCATTTCAGCCTTCAGCTCTCTCATTTGTTGTGTCATAGTCTGCCAGCGTGCCTCAAGACGCTGAAGTCTATCATCTGGGCTTTCGTAGACCTGATACGTGGGCACCGAACGGGGAAAGTATTCCCTTATGTTGGGTGGTGCTGCATATGTTGATGCCGTCGGTGACACTGTTCTTGTCATGGTGGGATGAAAGGGTTGAAATGGGTAGCTGAGCTCATAGTCCTCCAGATGTCCGGGAATGCGTCGCACCCTGCTGGGACGGGAACTTAGTGGCGGCTGCCCATCATCATATCCTCTGCTTGTAGCCATAGCGCAGCTTGTGTATATCCGGCTCGAAGGACCACTTGTAAATGTATTATATTGTTTTATGCTGGCGTACACAGGCTGGCCTTAGTTTTCGGTGAGAAAAACTGCAGCTACTCCAGAGTGTTCCTTAAACATGTTTTCTCTTTACTTCCCACTTCAATTGCCTCAAGATGTGTTGTTGAGTGGTACTGCCTTCAAATATAAAAACTACGAATAAATATATTATTATTATGCACAGATAAAGTTAAAGTAATATGACTAAATAAAAGACACATGATTACATAATGCAGTTATAACGACTGGAGTAAACAATACTATCTAATGACCGCAAGGGGGCGCCTCAGACCACGCCATTAAAGGGTAACACCCAACTATAGAAAACGTAAATACGGTCAGATAAATAACCCATCCGCAGCACTAAACACTCAATCCGAAAAGTATTGTGCTTTTGTAACATATATATGAAAGAAAATAAACATATTAACCAACTTGTGGCAATATATCTTACATAAACAATTCTGCATATGGGAGCACACATAACAGCATGGTGGCTGGCGGTTCGGATTCACTCTAATTTCGTTAGAAGCTGATAATAAACAAATAACTGATCCAAACTTACTTTGTACTCACGCACAACAAACACAAAGTATCAACGTGGGCAGCTACAGTCCGGCTCTGCTGCGCGCAGTTATAATCAAAGCTGATATTTACAGCATTCAGCAGTTAACTTATCTGCCTCCGAGCGGCGCCGCTACTACTCAGCGTGACTCGGGACCTTCCGGTGACGCTTGGCTCGGCTCGGCTCGGCTCATGTTGATGTTCGGCTCTGTCCGCGCACAGCAAAGCGGGGAAGTTTGCACAGGGGGCATGGCTGAAAATAATTGAGAAGCACTGGTTTAGAGAGACGTCTCAACTGATAAAAACAGAATTTAACCATGTGATTAACATGAGGATCCATTTTTAAAGCCGAATCCATTTTAATGCAGAGATTAAGAATTGTTTGACTAATTTTAAAAGGAAGTGCAGAGAGGTCAAGAGCAGAGGAGGATGAGCCATTGGTATTAAAAACAATAAATTCAGTCTTTGTGTCATTTAACAGTAAGAAATTGGCTGCAAGCCAGTCCTTAACTTCAGTCAGACAACCAAGGAGTGGTTGGACCGAGGTAAAAGTCTTCAGGGGAACATATATCTGGCAGTCGTCCGCATAAAAGTGATAATTAATATTACATTTCGTAAAAATCAGTCCCAGTAGAAGGATGTAGATACTAAATAAAAGGGGGCAAAGAATAGATCCCTGCGGCACACCTAAAGGAAGAGCAGCAGAGGGAGATGAACAATTGTCCGTCCTCACTCTAATGGACCTGTGGCAAAAGTATGAACGGAACCAGTCAAGTGCTGTACTTGACGATAAGCTGTGTCTGACATGATTATTGGTGTCTTCATCGTGCACTTATTGGACAGAGATGGTTTCCTGTAGTATTAATTAACAGAGCATCCACTTTTTTCAGTAAATAAAATTATATTTCTGCTGTGAATATAATTTAATGCTATTTGGTCAAAAATAGGTTGAAATGATCCCATTTCTTCTTTACATATTGATTATTAAAACTTGTATTTAAAATTGACATAGTTTTAGTCAAAGTTATGGGCCAACAAAGTTTGACGATTTTGTTTGTCAACATTATTGAATCTGCCTAGAAGGCAGAGGGGTAGCAGAGTCGCTCAACCATGACGGTCTGTCTAAAAGTGGATTGCTTCTGTTAGCTGTAGATTAGCTCAGTGTAGCCTATAGCTACTTCGGCTCAGAGTATTTTCCCATTTTTTTATTTTTCCAAACGTGATGAGGCTGGTGACACAGCCAAGATTCCATTGGTGGGAACTGCCTAGTTGCTTCAATTTAACCCTTCAGAAACCTACGGGTGAGGTCACTGAGGCTCCGCCCATCTTTGTTTACAGTCCATGGAAACGCCCCATATCAACTGGCTTAAGTCTATGCAGAATATTCACAAGACACTTTGCATTGACTGTTTATGCAAGAAAGTGGGCGTGTAGCAGGCAGGATATCATACAAACTCACCGGAGCGCTTTTGTTGGGGAGAGTTTAATTTATGAAGTGCAAATTGAATTTATTGTACACAGTGTTATTATCCTAAACGAACAAAATAACGAAAACTAGAAGTAACTGTTGACTGAAATAAAAATAAAAACAAGAATTTCAAACAAAACGAAAACAAACTAATTAGTGTTCACAAAACTAAAAAAACAAATTAAATTTAATGAGAAAATGTGCTTAGTTTTCGTTTCATACAGTGCCTCATACAGTCTAGAAGAATTATTTCTATGTAGCTCTTGCGCTGTCACCAGAAACCGATGCGATCATCCGTGTTGTGCCTTTTTAGTTGCACAAATTGCCTTGATAAAAACAACAGATTAGGAAAGTTGGATACAATCCAATCAACTCGCTCCCTTTCAAGGAAATAAAAGACGTCTTTGGATTGCAAGCTGTCTGAAGAAGCGATTGAAACAATGATTAAACAGTCTGCAGCAAAAACTTCATAACAGGTGAGCTACGGCGGCTAACAAACAGGCTAGCACTGCAACTCCAAACTGTAAACAATAGCAATGGGAGCCGGTGTGACATCGGAGCTGTAGATTTTGTGTGCAACCGCTGTGTTGGTGGACAAATAATCCTTCTCTACTTTCTCGTTGTTGGTGGTTTTTACTGGCTGTACTGCATTATCTCAACATGTTAGTCAAGTCGTCTGTGTTGTTGTCGTCCACCTCACGTCATGTCAGCACAGGTGGATAGAAAGTGCAAATGTGCGAAATTATCAAAAGCTTCATAGTACTTAACGTAGCTTGGCTTTTGTTTTGTTGTTATTCAGTGAACTGTAGCACCTACATTAATTTTTTGGCTTTTTATTGCACAGGTACTGTTATTGTGTGTCATATTTCTTTTATACTTGCCTGATTAGTATGGTTGTTAATCTGGCCCAGGTCAATACAGTTTTAAAAAAGCATAATCATTTTTTGTGATTGTTATACATTTTTTCTTTTTTTTTGTCTTGCCCCAGTACAACCTGTTTAACGAAAAGACTAAAACTAAACTAAAATACCTAACAAATGTTAAAAACTAACTAAAACTAAAATAGAATTTGAAATCTTAAGTCAAAACTAAATAAAAACTAAAACTAATGAAACGTTTAAAACTATTATAACCCTGATTGTACATCTGTAAGTAATCAAAGTTTGATAGATCTGAAATGTTCTTTTTAGTGATGTGTATTGACAAGAATCTATAATACGATATTCATCACGATACAAAGGTGACGATTCTACATATTATGAAGCATTGTGATACTATGAGGAAGACTATATATTGTGATTCTCAAACTGAATTTAACTGTAACAAAACTGTCATCGCATTCTAAACATTCCAACCTGTTTCATTTATAACACATCCAGTTTTATTACTGGATGTAGTTAATCCACTGGAATAAAGAAGGTGAAAACAGATACTAACTACCAGTCATACTTTAAATTTTACTACAAAAATGACTCATTAATGGTTCCAGTCTAATTATTAAAATTTTTTTTACTTTGTTTTTGAATATCAATATCGTGACATAAAATATTGCACTATATTGGCGTATCAATATTTTCTTTCATCTGTAATTCTTTTCGTAAGTAAATTTTTTTCTGCTGACCTTAAATTGTAACTGAACCCCAGGAAAATGAATCATCCCGCCCCCAGGCAACATTTGAAAAACTCTCCCAAAGTGGGCTGGACCATTGTTGTTGTAGCTCATTTATCAATTTTTCAAGGAATTGTAGACCATGATGGCTGTGGGGAGAAAGGATTTCCTGTAGTGGTCTGTGTTGCAGCAAAACTGAAGAAGCCTCCGACTGAAGATACTCTGTTGCTGTAGGACTGTCTCATGGAGAGGATGCTCAGGGTTGTCCATGATCTTTTTAATTTTATGAAGAATCCTTCTCTGCATCATTATCTCCAGATGTTCCAAAGTCGTCCCCATAACAGAACAAGCTTTCTGTATCAGGTTATTGAGCCGTTTTAAGTCCCTGGCTCTGATGCTGTTACCCCAACAGATGATGCACGAAGAGATGACACTCTCCACCACAGACTTGTGGAAGATTTGCAGCATCTTGCTGCAAATCTTGAAGGACCTCAGCTTCCTCAGTACTCCTCAACCACCTCCACTTCTTCTCCTATGATGGAGACAGTCTTTGACTTGTCTCTGTTTCTTCTGAAATCTACTATCATCTCCTTTGTTTTGTTCACATTCAAGGTCAGATGATTGTCTCCACACCATGCCACAAAGCTTCTCACCAGCTCTCTGTATTCAGCTTCTTCACCATCTCTGATACACCTGACAATTGCAGAGTCGTCTGAGTATTTCTGCAGATGACAGGTCTCTGTCTTATACTGGAAGTCTGAGGTGTACAGAGTGAAAAGGAATGGTGAGAGTACAGTTCCTTGTGGTGCTCCTGTGCTGCTGATCAGCTGGTTGATATACAATCCTTCAGTCTCACAAACTGTGGTCTGTTTGTCAGGTAGGCATTGATCCAGCTGATTGTTGAGGCCTCCACCTGTGTTGTCAGGAGTTTCTGACAAAGTAAATAAGGCTGAATTGTGTTAAATGCACTGGAGAAATCAACTAACATGATTCTCACAGTGCTGCCTGCTTTGTCCACATGACAGTGGGTTGGTTGAAGCAGGTTGATGATGGCATCTTCAACACCAACACCATGCCGATAAGCAAACTGCAGGGGGTCCTGATAAGTTCTAGTTTGCTTACTCAGGTGGGGCAACAATAGTCTCTCCAGGACCTGCATGATGTGGGATGTCAGGGCAACAGGTCTATAGTCATTGATGACTGATGGGTGAGTTCTCTTTGGTACTGGAACAAGGCAGGATGTCTTCCACAACACTGGAACCTTCTCTTGGTTCAGGCTAAGGTTGAATAGGTGCTGCAGATTCCCACAGATCTGCTCTGCACAAGTCTTCAGGACTCTGGGGCTGACACCATCTGGACCTGCAGCCTTGTTCCGGTTCAGTTTCTCCAACTGCCTCTTCACCTGACTTTTAGAAAAAGATAGGTGGGAAGGTGAGGTAAAGGGGGTAACGGAATCTGCTGACTTGGTCTACGACAAAGTTGTGGAAGAAGAAGAGTTCATGACTGAGGTGGAAGATAAAACATCTGAGGTGTGACAGGACAGGTGTGGGTCAGAGGAGAGTCGGATGTCTCTCTGGATGGAAACAGGAGACGAAGATGCTGAGCTTGTTCCTGAAGTGAACCTATTGAAGAATGTGTTCAGTTCATTGGCACTATCCAGACTTCCATCTATCCAGTCCTTCCTGTGCTTAAAGCCTGTGATCTTTTTCATTCCAGACCAGAAATATCTTATATTGTTCCTCTGTAGTTTGTTCTCCAGCTTCTTCCTGTAAGCCTCCTCTCTGTCTCTGATCTTGACTTTTAGTTGCTTCTGTATACTTCTTAATAACTCCCTATCTCCCTCCCTGAAGGCTCTTTTTTCTTGTTCAAGAGTTCCTTCAGCTCACTGGTGATCCAGGGTTTGTTATTAGGGAAGCATCTCACTGTTCTGGAGGGGACAATGTTGTCCACACAGAAGTTTATGTATTCAGTCACACACCCAGTCATGGCATTTATGTCCTCTCCATGTGGCTGGCAAAGAGTCATCCAGTCTGTGGACTCAAAGCAACCCTGCAGGGCTTCTTCAGCTTCATTTGACCATTTTTTAACAGTTCTCTTTGTCGGAGGTTGCCTTTGAACAAGTGGTTTATATTCTGAGCAGAGAAAGACAAGATTGTGATCTGATTGTCCTAGCGGAGGTCTTGGTTTGGACATATAAGCATCCTTTACATTTGCATAAAACAAATCCAAGGTCTTGTTTTCTCTTGTGGAGCAGCTGACAAACTGTTGAAATGTTGGAAGTGTAGAAGAGAGTGAGGCATGATTAAAATCACCAGATATTGCCACAAATGTATTGGGGTGCTGGGTCTGTAGCTTAGCAACAACAGAACTGATGACATCACATCACATGCATGGTCGGCAACGGCTGAAGGTGGAATATAAACAACTGCCAAAATGACACTGGTGAACTCTCTTGGTAAATAATATGGACATAAATTAACTACCAAGAGTTCAATATCTGGGCTGCAGAGACTAACCTTCACAGTAACATGTACTGGATGACACCATCTATTGTTGACAAGCACCGCTACTGTCCTCCTTTTCTTTTTCCACTTCTCTTTTTCAGATCTCTGTCTGCTCGTACAGTCACTGTGTGTTTAAATACACTCAGCCCCCAATCTTGACAGAATAAAATAAATGTAAATTTTTTTGCAAATTTATTAAAAAAGAAAAATATCACATGGTCATAATCTTTTAGACCCTTTGTAGTGATACTCATATTTAACTTCGATGCTGTCCATTTCTTCTGATCCTCCTTGGGATGTTTCTGCCTCTGCACTGGAGCTCTTTTGTGTTTAATTAAACTGATTGGACTTGAATATGAAAGGTACGTACCTGCCTATATAAGACCTTACAGCTCAAAGTGCATGTCAGAACAAATGAGAATCATGAGGTCGAAGCAACTGCCCAATGAGTTGAGGGAAAAATTTTTGGCAAGCCACAGAGCTGAACAATGTTACAAAGCATTCTAAAGCACTCAAGTGGCCTCCATAATCCTCAAATGGAAGAAGTTTGGGACCACCAGAACTCTATTTCAACCTGGCTGTTGAGCGAAACTGACCAATCTTGGTAGAAGAGCCTTGGTGAGAGAGGGAGATAAGAACCCAAAGATCCCTGTCGCTGAGCTCCAGAGATGCAGTAAGGAGATGGAAAAGTTCTACCAAGTCAACTATCACTGCAGCCCTCCACCAGTTGGGGCTTTATGGCAGAGTGGCCCGACAGAAGCCTCTCCTCAATGCAAGACATATGAAAACCTGCATAGAATAGGCAGGGGGGGGGGATCCATGAAGGATTCTCAGTCTAGGAGAAATAAGATTGTCTGGTCTGATGAGAATAACATTTCTTTGGTTTTAATTCTAAGCAGTATGTGTGGAGAAAACCAGGCACCACTCATCACCTGCCCAATATAATCCCTACAGTGAAACATAGTGGTGGGCCCATCATGTTGTGGGTGTGTTGTTGTTTTTTTAGTTGTAGCGACAGAACAACTGGTTGCAATTGAAGGAAAGATGATTGCGACCAAGTAAGGAGATATCCTGGTTGAAAACCTCTTCTAGAGTGCTCAGGACCTCAGACTGGGCTGAAGGTTCACTTTTCAACAGGACAAGGATCCTAAGCACAAAACTAAAACGATAAAGGAGTGGCCTCGGAACAACTCTGGGACCGTTCTTTACTAGCCCAGCCGGAGCCCTGTACTAAACCCAGCTGAGTATCTCTGTAGAGACATGAAAATGGATGTCCACCAACGTTCACCTCCAACCTGACAGAACTGGATAGTATTAGCAAAGACAAATGGTAGAAGATTACTAAAAACTTGTTACATAATTTCCTAGGAGACTCATGGCTGTACTAGCTCAAAAGGGTGCTTCTACTCAATACTGAGCAGATGGTCTTAATACTTATGAACATGTGATATTTCAGTTTTTATTTTTTAATAAATTTGCAAAACTTTTTACATTTCAGTTTTATCTGTCAAGATGGGGTGCTGAGCATATATTAATAAGAAATAAAAGGAACTTTTTTGATTTTAGTAAATGGCTGCAATGAAACAAAGAGTGAGGTTTTATGATTATTTATTATTTTATTATATAGTTGCTGCTTTTGGTGGCTGCGTGTTGGAGTGGCTGTGTTAGCTACATATTGAGTTTTGTTTTTTTGGACATTGATTCCCTCTTTTTCGTAAGGAAGAATTGCATTTTTGGATCTGTGTGCTTTGTGAGTTTTTGTTTGGAGGGATTATTGTTGTTGATTTTTCACTTTTTGCCGTTATGATGCGTAACCATGGTAACAAGGTGGTTTACAGCCAGGAGCAGCTGATTAACATTGCAAAAGTTGAAATAATACCTCAAATGAAGCCACAAATCCCTGATGAGTTGAGAAGGAGGAGACGTGGATGCAGAGCAGGAGCGAAAAGGAGACGGAGAAGGAGGAAATTCAAACCATCTCTTCAATCAATCATAATGGGAAACGTGAGATCACTAGATAACAAGATGGACGAACTCCAAGCCCTGACAAGGACTCAGCCTGAGGCCCCGTCCACACTACTGCATTTTCGTTTCGAAACGGAGAGTTAAAACGAAAACTATCTCCGTCCACACTAGCGTTTTCCCTGCGTATTAGAAATGATCTCTATCCACATTAAAATGACTGAAAATGCAGATCACGTGACCATTCTCCAACACTGGGCATGCGCGCGCCGTTATAAACAGGAAACAGATTGACCATTCCTCAGCTGCTAGCAAAGACATCAAAGCCAGTAACGCTTTTAATTCGTTATTCATGTTGCAGTTTCTAACGTAATGTACTCCAGGCTGTTTTTGTATGTTCTCTTCCGGGGAAGGGTCCTGTGATGGGGGGCTGATGAATCAGGGAAGGACATGCCATAACCTACGACACCCAATCATAGAGCCGAGTGTGATCTGCTGCGTCATCGTTTGTAAAGTGCTCCATTTTGAGACGTCCACACCAAAAGCCCTCCGGAGTTTCAAAAGGAAAAACAGGGTCGGCAGCGTTTCTAAACTTCTCCATTTTGGGTCTCCGTTTTTGCCGTTTCAGTGTGGATGGGAGCTGCAAACGTAGTAAAGGTCTCAGTTATTAAACGAAAACGCAGTAGTGTGGACGGGGCCTGAGTATCTGGAATGCAGTGTTATGTGCTTCACTGAGACGTGACTACAGGATTATATCCCCGACTCCAACGTCTCTCTGCCAGGCTTTCTGACTGTATGAGCAGACAGAGATCTGAAGAGGAGCGGGAAAAGAAAAGGTGGTGGAGTAGCAGTGCTTGTCAACAACATTTGTTGTCATCCAGGACATACTACTGTGATGTGTCGTCTCTGCAGCCCAAATATTAAACTCTTGCCAGTAAGTTTATGTCCATATTATTTACCAAGAGAGGTCACCAATGTTATCTTGGCAGTTTTTAACATTTGACCTTCAGCCGTTGCCGACCATGCGTGTGATGTCATCAGTGCTGTTGTTGCTAAGCTACAGACCCAACACCCCAATGCATTTATGGTAATATCTGGGGATTTTAATTTTCCCCCGCTCTCTTCTACATTTCCAACAAGAACTTGGATATATGTCCAAACCAAAGACAACTGTTAGAAAATGGTCACGTGAAGCTGAAGAAGCCCTGTGGGATTGTTTTGAGTCCAAAAACTGGACGACTCTTTGCCAGCCACATGGAGAGGACATCAATGCCATGACCGAGTGTGTGACTGAATACATAAACTTCTGTGTGGACAACATCATTCCATCCAGAACAGGAAGATGCTTCCCTAATAACAAACCATGGATCACCAGTGAGCTGAAGGAACTGCTGAACAAGAAAAAAAGAGCCTTCAGGGAGGGAGATAGGGAGTTATTAAGAAGTATACAGAAACAACTAAAAGTCAAGATCAGAGACAGCAAGGAGGCTTACAGGAAGAAGCTGGAAAACAAACTACAGAGGAACAATATAAGATATTTCTGGTCTGGAATGAAAAAGATCACAGGCTTTAAGCACAGGAAGGACTGGATAGATAGAAGTCTTGATAGTGCCAATGAACTGAACACATTCGTCAATAGGTTCAGTTCAGGAACAAGCTCGGCATCCTCCTCTCCTGTTTCCAGCCAAAGAGTCATCCCCCTCTCCTCTGACCAACACCTGTCCTGTCACACCTCAGATGTTTTATCTTCCACATCAGTCATGAACTCTTCTACCTCCACACCTTTGTCTTCGACCAAGTCAGGAGATGCTGCTACCTCCTTTATCTCACTCCCACCCGTCTTTTTCTAAAAGTCAGGTCAAGAGGCAGTTAGAGAAACTGAACCAGAACAATGCTGCAGGTCCAGATGGTGTCAGCCCCAGAGCCCTCAAGACCTGTGCAGAGCAGCTCTGTGGGATTCTGCAGCACCTCTTCAACCTTAGCCTGACCCAGGAGAAGGTTCCAGTGTTGCAGAAGACATCCTGCCTTGTTCCATTTCCAAAGAAAACTCACCCATCAGTCATCAACTGTCATTGTGATTGTTAACTCAGTTTTCTCTGTGTTTTTCTCCCCATAGAAGCTCCACATGGTCTGGCACCCCGCTCAACTATAAAGTCCCCTGCTGGATGGGGAACACCGGTCCATATGATGCTCAAAGTCACTGTGCATCCTCCATGCTCTTCTTTGTCTTCTCAGGCACCCAGACGGTCGTGGCAGATAACCGCTTGTACTAAGCTAGCTTCTGCCGGAGGTTTCTTCCTGTTAAAGGGTTAGGGTTAGTTTTTCCTCTCCACTATCGCTACATGCTTGTTCAGTATGAGGAATTGCTGAGGAATAGGAGATTCTGACAAAGCAATCAGCTGGATCAATGACTACCTTAAAAACAGATCACTGTTTATGAGATTGAAGGATCGTGTGTCAAACCAGCTGGTCAGCGGCACATGAGCACCACAAGGGACTGTACTCCCACCAATCCTTTTCACTCTATACACCTCAGACTTCCAGTATAAGATGGAGACCTGTCATCTGCAGAAATACTCAAACGACTCTGCAATTGTCAGGTGTATCAGAGATGGTGAAGAAGCTAAATACAGAGAGCTGGTGAGGCGCTTTGTGGCTCCTTCATCTTACCTTAAATGTAAAAAACAAAATAAAGGATATGATTGTAGATTTCAGAAGAAACAAGGATAAGTCAAAGACTGTCTCCATCATGGGAGAAGAAGTATAAGTGGTTGAGGAGTACAAATACTTCACCTGGACAACAGACTAGACTGGCGAATCAACAGTGAAGCAGTATACAAAAGGGACAGAGTGGACTGTACTTCTGGAGGAAGCTCCTTCAAGGTTTGCAGCAATATGCTGCAAATCTTCTGCAAGTCTGCTGTGGAGTGTGTCATCTCTTCGTCCATCATCTGTTGGGGTAGCAGCACCAGAGCCAGACTTAAAACAGCTCAATAACCGGACAATAGCCATCATGGTCTACAACAACACCTTGAAAACTTGATCAGTAAAGCGCTACAACAACACTTAATTTCCCTCTTGGATCAATAAAGTTTTTTTGAATTTGAATTAGAAAAATGTTAAGGGGTCTGAATACTTTCCGTTCCCTCTGTACTTCCAAACATGGGTCTGATCCGGGCCCAGTAGGGTTAACAGCTGCTCCGACTGCAGCAGAAGTCTCCGGTCCATTCTGACCAGAACCTTTCACCATAAGGACCGTTTCTTCCCCTCTGCTGTTGGACTCAGTGACAGTAACCTAAGACCAGTGTTGGGAGTAATGCATTACAAAAGTAATATGTTACAGGAATAGATTACTTTTTTCAGTAACTGAGTAGTGTAATGCATTACTTACAAAATATACAGCAATATATTACCAGTTACAATTTCAGTAACTCAAGTTACAAATGCATTTTAAATTGTTTTTCTGGCCATCTAATGCAACAGACCAAATCAAGTTGGAAACCATAGAACAAGATCAACTTCCTGTTGCTCAAAACTAAAACATCAAATAATCAGGACGGATGAGGAAAAGATCGACTGTACATTTAAACAGCGGCATTATTCACACTGTTTTCCTAACCATCTGTTGTAAGACTTCAAACATTGGAGTCTCATCTTTGTCAACCATCTTTGTGATGAACACTTTCAGCACCTTCTTTTGATTAGATTTAACAAACATTACCATGAAATAGAAGGCATACAAAGGAACTTGAGACTTAATTTTAATAAAATAGTTCTAGAAATACAGTATTTGTTGTGTCACGCTTGTGTAAAATGTAAATTGATAAGTTACGGTGCTTAGAAGTTGTGTTAGATATTTAAAATATTTAGCCTAAAGTAACTTAAAGTAGTGTAACTCAGTTACATTTTTAAGGCAGTAATATGTAATGCAAACAAATTACATTTTTGACATTGTAACAAGTAATGTGAAATATATTACAATTTCTTTGTAACTTGCCCAACACTGCCTAAGACTGCTTCCACCACCTGCTCATTCACATGACCCTGTTTTGTTATTTTGCACCCGTGATTGATCATCATCTACACTTGTAATTTCCTAATGCTTAAAATCTGTTCACATATGTAGCAATAAAGCCCTTCTGACACTGATATTCCTAAGAGCATACACTACATCAAGCAATGTCAAACAACTGAATTGTTTTAGCTGTTGAACCTGCATTAAGAAGATGTAAAATGTTTCTTGTGTTGTGTTCCATAGTGTTCCTGCCGTCAAGATATGGTGAAGATATCCATGGATGTGTTTGTGCGGAAGTTTCAGCCTGACCGCTACATATTGTGGAAAGCAGGGGAAGACGACGCTCCTATCGACCACTTCATACCAACACCAGAGGCTGCTGAGTTCCTCAAAATAGAAAACGGAAAGCCCTCTAAAGAGATTTCCAGAAAAGCTTCGTCTGAGGAGCCAACTTCTCCTGCCCAGGGCAAAAGGTCTTGATTTACACTACATTATCTCTCTACTATTCAATGATTGTTTTACTCTGCGTGGCAATGTTAAGGACGCTTCAAATGTCTTGAAATATGTAAAGGCCTTGCCAAATGAAAGATTAGGTAAGATAAACATTTTATAAAGCTTTCACACATTTGTAGAATTGCAAGTCAAAATAATGTGCTTGAAAATACATGTTAATGGCAGTTTTAAGGTTAGCTGCCAAAAACATATTCTTATTTATGGTTTGAACATCAAATAAGGTTTGCAAAAGACTTGTGTACCTTCTCAGCCTGAATAGTATCAGCTGGGAAAAAATTGAATGAAAAATTCATTTGCAGCGGCCTTTATGGGATTAATGACACATTTTAAAAAATCAGTAAAGCGTTTTGTATAGAGCAGTCATTCAGTGAATTCTAACCCAAAGTGTTTAAAAACATTAAACAACTAGTGGCCAACAATATCATCTGATCCTGTGGTTCCTAAACCTTCCAGTTTCTGATCCACAAATTGAAACCTTGGGAGGCCGTGGCCCCGACTCTTGGTAGAGCATAAAAATATTTTTGTTGTTTCCGTTAAAAAGCAATGCAATAGCATCACAATCAACATGTACAGCAAATACAGTATTCTGCTTTTATCAATGAAAGTCCTATTTTTTAAAATCTTTTACTGTATTTACAAACTCAGGTGCTTTCTCACAGCTATTTCTGGTATTTACATCATTTTTTCAAGAGGATCTTAAGATCCCCACGTTACATGTTTGTGAACTCAAGTGGGGTCCTGACCCTAACTTTGGGAACCGCTGATCAAATCAGCTAAAAAAGGATAAAAGAGATAATTTCATTGAAAAAGAAAAAACATCATTTGTAGAACCACTGAAGGGAAACCCATACACAGTAAACTTACACAAATACATTAAAGTATCTACTGCATTACAACTGAAATAAAATGATAAACTGTAAGTGTTAAAAAAATTGCTATAAATTTTAACTTTAAGTAAGAGAGAGTAGATTTGTCAATAGTCTCCTTTAAGAAGCCATACTCTCAGCTGTTTTTAGGTCTTTAGTCAGGTTGTTCCGTGGCTGATGGCTGCAATCGGACAAAGCCCCCCCCGGGCCCCCATACGTTTTAGTTCTCATTTTTGGGATCAATAGAATACATGAAGGGCCTGGAGGGGCTGTATAGCTTTTCACTTTCAATTCAGTTTATTTTTAAACCGACAATTCACAACATATAATTTCATGGCACTTTACAAGAAAAGTCCATTCATTTCAATCATGCATACATTCTCATTAATTTATTTCAGTTTGGCCAAAATAATAGCAAAAAATACATCTGAAGAGTAGCAGTGGAGAAAAGTAAAAGAGTGAAGAAAAGTGGTCAGTCTGTCCTCCAACAGTCTAAGCCTATAGCAGCATAACTACAAAACTGGGTCTGGATAATCTAGCCATTCTAACTATAAGCTTTATCAAACAGGAAGGTTTTAAGCCTAGTCTTAAAACAGACAGAGTATCTGCCTCATGGACTAAAAATAGGAGCTGGTTCCACAGGAGAAGAGCCTGATAACTAAAAGATCTGCCTCCTATTCTACTTTTAGAAATCCTAGGAACTACCAGCAAATCTGCAGTCTGAGAACAAAGTTCTCTGTTAGGAACATCAGATCTCTGATGTACGATGGAGATTGATTATTAAGGGCTATATACAAAAGGAGGAGGATCTTAAACTCTATTCTGGATTTAACAGGGAGCCAATGAAGAGAAGCCAAAACAGGAGAAATGTGATCTCTCTTTTTAATATTCATCAGAACTCTTGCTGCAGCATTTTGGATCAACTGAAGGCTTTTAATTGAATTTTGTGGACTTCCTGATAATGAAAAATTGTGCTAGTCCAGCCTTAAAGTAACAAATGCATGGACTAGTTTCTCAGCATCACTCCGGGACAGGTTGTTTATAATTTTAGCAATATTCTGGAGGTGAAAGACAGAAATCTTAGAAACCTGTTTAACATGGGATTTTATTGTCATGTCGTGATTAATTGTGTGTGTATATATATATATATATATATATATATATATATAAGTAATAATTAGGGCCAAGACTTTAACGCGTTAAGATTGATTAATTACACAAAAATAACGCGGTAAAAATTTTTAACGCATTTTAATCGCACCTGTTTATGCACCGCAGCCTTCCAGCGCTGGTGCGCAGAGTAAGGCGCAGATCCCGTTTCATGTCCGCTAAGCTGCGTGCTGTCATTCTTCAAGCAGCTGATGGACAGAAATTTAGCTTTCACTACATTTAAAAATTATGCTGCAGCTATTTCTTCCTGTCATGAAGGTTTTGGTGACAGAACGGTCTCATCAACTCTGTCCCGTGCGTGCGCTTTCGTGTTACGTGGCACACACGGCTGCACTGCGCTGCTTTTGGCGTCTGTTTGTGCATTACAGAGGAAACTTATATTTCTTCTGGGCTCGATCCTCCAGAGAATCTCAGAACTCATTCCACAAGAGGGATTTCATCCTCCACAGATCTGCAAGGAGGGGGATGATGGTGGAGCGCTGCAGCTTCCTGGTCATCACCATGTTAATTTATCTATTTCTATCTGAAAGACATTTCCACTTTCTCCATGATTCATTCTCTTATCGGCGTTCTGACAGAATGTTTTTATTTTTTTCTGATATCTTAAACTTATGTTTTTAGTGATTATTCATACTAAAAATCCACGTGAAGAAAAGTGTCACTTTTCTCACGTCAAATATTTATGTGTTATTAAAATGCGATTAATTTTGTTTAATTAATTACAAAGCCTTTTATTAATTAGATTAAAAAATTTAACCGAGTCCCGGCCCTAGTAATAATAGAAGTGGTATATTGTATAATAGGCCCAAGTACAGAACTTTGTGGTAGTAACCCTATAGTGTAAAGATTCATCATTTACAGGAACAAACTGGAATCTGTCGGACAGATATAATTTAAACCAGCCTAGTGCTTTTCCCATAATCCATGCAAAACATTCAAATCTTTAGAGAATATTATGATCGACTGTGTCAAAAGCAGCACTGAGGTCTAACAAGACCAAAACAGTCACAAGTCAATTATCTGATGCTATTAGAATATCATTAGGAACTTTCACCAGTGCTGATATAGGTCTGTAATTATGTCATCTTGATCGAAGGACAATTTATTAAGTAAAGGTTTAATTACACCAACCTTAAGTTCCTGTGGTACATATCCATTTATTAAGGATAAATTCATCATATCTATAATACGGCCAGTATTAGAGGGAACATTTCCTGAAATAATTTGGTTGGGATTTGGTCCAATATACAAGTTGAATTTTTATATGAAACATATATTTTTTATCATTCTGAAAGTTTGACAGAATCACAATAGTAGACTCAAACATGGTTCTACAGTTGCTGCAGATGCTGCCTCATTTGCTGAAAGAGAAGTAATCATGTTTGGAAGAATGCCAATTATTTTATTTTTTATAGAATTTATGTTATTTATGAACATCTACATAAATTCATCACTACTGAGAGAAGGGGGAATAGTTGGCTCAACAGAACTATGACTCTGTGTAAATTTGGTAACTGTACTAAAAAGAAACTTGGGATTGTTTTTATTTTCCTCTATTAATGACGAGAAATATGCTGTTCTAGCTTTTTGAAGCGTCTTTTTATACAGCAAGGACCTCAACCCATTCTTCAAATGTAGGTACCACCTCCTTCATCCATCTTTGGGTTTTAGTTTTTTTGCTTACAATATTATGCTGTACATATGCTATGTCTCCAAATCTTTCCCTAGTTTATGTCCAATTTCCCCAGGTAGAATGTCTCAAAGTAAGTTGAAGTCACAACCCCATAATTTTAATCATTTCACAATTTCCTGCCAGTAGCTGTTAATGAAGGGAAATCCCAGGAATGAATGGAAATGGTTGGCTTTATCTGATCCACAAGCTCTCCAACATTTTGCCTGTGAATATTCTCATTCATCCAGGTCATGGTTATCTCAAGGAAATTTCAGTCGAAAGCAACTGGACTTGGTAATTTGGGACTGGTCCCAGCCTGGTCAGTGGCGAGCATGAACTGATGAAGCCTCTTGGATAAGAGGTGAAACGTCTTCCAAGACAAATTAACAAGTCCAGTTGCGCTCGATTGAAATTTCCTTGAGATCTCCAACATTTTGTGTCATGCTGCTTTGGCTGTATTGGTGTTCTAAAAAAATATGTTCTTCTTCCCATGTTTTTTGCTTGACAAAGAACAAGTTGTTCTCTATTGCTGTTCATTAATTGCTTCCCATTCATCCAGTGATATATAAATATTCATCTCCCTCTTCCACCTCTGTTTTATATGCATTGTATCATTTTCCCTTTAAATCTTCTACAACCCTGTATAGTTTTTAAATGAACTTTTCTCCAGTTTTGTTTCATATCCTAAATTGTACATCTTAATTATATCCAACGAGATCCCCTAATTACTTTCTTTCAAGAGGCTTACACTATCTAATGCCAGACACATTGAGAAAGTAATGCTATGAACCAGACATCAATTTCTGAAGGGTTAATGATGGAATTGCTGCCTTCCACTGAGTTCTTCTGAGAGTGTGACGGAAGTTAGAATGGAACAGATACTTTAACCCTTCGTAGTCCCTCAAATAAATGCTACATTCGGGATCCTCTGCACAAAAAAATGTCCAAGAGAAAAAAAGTGCAAATAAAGTCATTTATTTTTAATTACTCTCAATTTTTTTTCCACAAATGCCATCCTTAGCCTCAGTCCTTTGGAAACATTAAAAAATGCCTGTTTTTGAGATGAAAGCCATTTAATACCAGGTTTTATTTGAAAATCTGCACTCTAAAAAACCCCCCAAAAAACAGGAAAATGACATATAAAATTGTCTATTAGGATATTGCTCTTCTAAAAATGACAATTTTTTTTGATGCAGACTGTAGAAACAACATTCACAAAAAATAAGAAACCAAGCATGGACACCAGTGTATGACATCTCTAAAAAACGCTCAAACCATATTTTTTAGAAATACATATATTGCATTATGAATTCAGGGCCCATAGGATCCTAAAAATGTGAATAATTTAAATTTATCTTTATTCAATGCCCCAGCATTTATAAAGAAATCCATTATTCAGGTGAAAAAAAGTCAAAACTACAATTTCAGTTTATGATGGCCGCAGAAACACTGGTGTGTCATTTTTTTTTTTTTAATGGGGATATTAAGGTCTGTTAGAAAAATGTCGTTTGAATGGGAGTCAATGGCACAAAAAAATGTCCGAGGGACCTTTATGTTACTGTAATGAATATACAATGTTTTAAATCTAGTATGAGAAAAAAAAAATATATATTTCTGTCAAACTCCTCCAAAAATGCACACCTTCGGAAAAAATAGTAAGAATTGCATTAGCACAACAACAGTTATTCTAAAAATGACACCCGCCTGCGCAAAAAAATGCCCCAGGGACTATTAAGGGTTAAAACTTGTTACAGTATTGTCTACTAACGTTCTACTGTAATGACATTTTCTTTCAGATTTGGGATGGACAGGAAAAGTAAATGCAAAACTTATAAAAATATTGGTCAGACAGGACTGGGTTTTGTGGGAGAACTCTTACTTCCTCACACTCAGTGATTAGTCTGGGATTAATTATTAAATCTGAATGAAAGTTGGCTGCAACTCCTCCTCCTCGCCCTGTACTTCTTGGAAAGTGAAAATTTTAATAGTTGGAAGGAGCTGACTCATCTATACTAACATAATCCTCCTGCTGCAGCCAAGTTTCTGATAGACAAAACAAATGTATTATGACATTTAAAGTCATTTAGTAATGTCTTTGAGGAGAGGGATCTTATATCAATAAACCACATTTAATTGTTTTGTTTTGTTTAGTCAGTCATATTTAATGAGATTTTCATACTTTGCTATTGTTAGGTTAACTTTTAAGCCATTTGATTTTGGCTGTGAGCAAGACATCGTCTCAGAAGAACTGCTGTAAGAGTATTTTTTATTTTAAAGAAATTAAAAACAAACCAATGCAACTATAGGTTTGTTTTTGGCAGTGAATAACTATGAATAATTGCCTAGGGCAAGTATTTATAAGATTCGTAGTTCTGGTCAAAATTACCAAGGTTGCAGCACTAGCTGGGAGTCCAGGAAACAAATATTAGCCAAATAGTTCAGTTAATATAAACAATAAATGAAAGAATAAGGTCTTGGCATACTGTGAACAGCAAGTCACTACACATGCATGTAACATAACTATTTTAAAACATTGATTTATGATTGATGAACGTTGATTTGTCAATGGCTTGAGTTTCTTTTCTCAACTGGCACAAATCCATTCTAAACCTTTTGTGTAATCAAAAAGTGTTTCCATAAAATCCTAACATCTCCTTATGAACATTTTCATAATGGTATAGCTCAGATCCTCAAAGTGGGGAACAACGTCCATTTGAAGCTGTTCAGACCTCTAAAGGAGACAAATGTGATGTGAGAGTCGAGGAAGAGGTGCAGCCTAAGAAACCCAAGCCATCAATGAAGAATTCTCCAAACAAAATAACAGGTCCCCCAGGTAAGGCTACTTACCCCGTGTTTTTCTTTTAGGCCAAGCCTCTTTTCACATTTTATGCATGATTTCAAATGAAACTATGCAAGCAGTTATCAAAGGGCTCTAAACTCTACCCAACAATTCCGCCCTCCTCATACAATCAGACAGTAGCAGTGTTCTGGATCAGCTGTAGTTGTCCGATTGACTTTTAATGATATGTCCCCTTTTAAACAGAATAGTTAAAAGAGCAATTGAAGCCTTGCTTTTTAATTTATCCAAGGTTGCCCTTTGTCATAGATGCTGTTCATAACATTTACAGACAGGGATTCTAGGTGCAGTCAAGGTGTTGATGGGCTCAACACCACAGCTCAAGACTGTGGTCTTGAACTGGAAAACGGTAGAGTGCCTTCTCCGGGTCGGAGATGAGGTCAAGTGGAGGAGTTCAAGTATGGGGGTCTTGTCACCACTGAGGGAAAAATGGAGGTGAAGATCAATAGGTGCATTGGTAAGGCGTCTGCAGTTATGTGGGCGCTGTACCAGTCAGTCGTGGTGAAGAGAGAGCTTAGCCTAAATGCAAAGCTCTTAATTTACTGGTCGATCTACGTTCCTACCCTCATCCATGGTCATGAACTGTGGGTGGTGACTGAAAGAACGAGATCACAGATACAAGCGGCTGAAATGAGTTTCCTCCGTAGGGTGTCTGGGATCTTAGAGATAGGGTGAGAAGCCCAGTCATACGGAGGGGGCTCAGAGTAGAGCCACTGCTCCTCCACACTGAGAGGAGCCAGTTGAGGTTGCTCGGGCATCTCGTCTGGATGCCTCCTGGAACCCTCCCTTGTGAGGTGTTCTGGGCACATCCAACCGGGAGGAGACCCAGAGGAAGACAAGGACACGCTGGTGGGACTATGTCTCTTGGCTGGCCTGCGAGCGCCTCAGGATTCCTCCTAATGAGCTGGCCCAAGCAGCGGGGATGAGGGAAGTCTGTGTATCTCTGCTTAAGCTGCTTACCCCGCAACCCGATCTCGGATGGATGGATGGATGGACTATTAAGTCTGTCTGATTGTACATACTAAGGTTTAGTTACTTTAGATGAATTTTTAAATTCTATGAAAGCTTTTGCTGTTTGCTTAAGTCATAAAACTTAAGGAAGATTAACTCAAATATATGATATGAAAAATCATTCAAAGCATTCATTATTTTTTGTGCTCTCAAAATCTCAGTGAAGTACACAAACGTTTTTGTTGTAACGGCAGAAAAAGGTTTAAGGACAATGAAATTTTTCAAAAATGTGTTTTTGATACAGTGTTTATAGGTAGGGACAAGAGGGCATTTAAAAAGTCAGATGTTAGTATTTTGAGCTGCATTCATTTGTCTGTAATCTGGAGAACTGCTAAATCAGTGTACGGAGATGCAATGGAATAAAGCATTTTCCTTCCAACACAGCATCATCCAAGTTAGAAGCTCAGCTGGAGAAGCACATGAAGCCACCACCTAAATGCAGTTCTAAAGCCAACAACAAGAAAACGTCAATCAGACAAAGAAAGGAGAAGACTGCTGGGCTGGTTGCAGATAGGAGTCCTGCTGAACCAGAAGCAACTGCTTCAGATGCAGAGGATACAGATGGCAGGGTGGAGCCTCAGATGGAGAACTGCAGCGTCCAAGAGCACAAGGTGTTTCAGAGAACGCTGAGCCCTGCAGACATCCTACATGTCCACAGCTATGCCAAAGGAGACTATGGAGAAGACATGGTGGCACAGGAGGAGGGACAGACCGTAAGCAGTGACGATAAGAATGAAGACATCAGACCTGAAAGCAGAGAGGTGTTGGCATCACTCATTTTTACTCAAGCCAAATGTCATTATAAACAAAATAATTATACAATGACAATTTACAGTGTTTGCTGTTTAAATGCTCAGTTTACATGTATTGACACATAAGCAAACAGCCACAGGTTAATTTATGTTTTAGTTTTTTTAAGATGTGCCGATAGATTCAGACATTAATTGGTCTGTTGGCATAAAAAATGGCAAAATTCTTCAAACTCCAAATCAGCTGATTGTTATTTTGAACCATTCAAAAAAACTTTTATGTAACAAATGGAAACGATTCACGATCATCAGTTTCAGTCGCTCTCTTAACCTTCAGCTTATCTAGAGAGTCATTATATTGCTTTAATCAGTGCGGATGCTGTACCAGAACATGTTACTATTCAGTCTAAGTCTCATGATGTCATCTTTTCATCCAACAGGTGGTGGAAGTGTTGGTTCCCAGTGCAGAACTAGAGAGTAATCCTGACCAGGTGTCACGGCCCCAGCACATAAATGATGGCATCAGTGAAAAAGGTCTGTGCTCACATAAGGTTCTCATTGGAATCTTTAATGTTTATATTTCAAAAGAAATTAAACGGATGTGTTGATTTGTCTGCCATAGATGCTCTGGAGGTGCTTCCCCCAGTGGAGGCCAGTAGTTTCGATGGGGAAAACTGGGCTGAGCCTCTGACCCATCTATGGCAGAGCAGTCCTCCCAATCTGAAGAAGGAGAAGGAGTATAACCAGCGGATGGGCTCTAAGCGTCCATACTGTTCCATCTGTATGCTCTTCCAGACCTATCAGCAGGTACTCCTCATTACTGATGAGTGGCTCTCTCATGGGGCTTTTATTCTCTCTTCACACTAAACTCAGAATGACAGTCTTCATTTTTTAATTTTTAAAAGCTGACAGCATGAAAACTGAAGTGTCATGAAAGATATTTTCAGAGACGTTTTCACATGATCTGGCAACAGGAAATAACTCTGCTTAGGTTTACTGGAAGGTTTGTGAGTTCTGGTAAAAGCCCAAATGTGGATCTGAATGTAGAGGGATGATGCTGGACTCCATATGTACCATTCCAGTTCTAATTACATCAGAACCCGTCTTGGGCAAATATAATTCACCAGAAACTTGCTGGTTGAATACCAGCAGAAACCCCATGGCTTAAATTAGATTTAACCAGAATCATTAAAATGAACAAACATAAGTTGTTGAAATACACCAAGTATAAGGAATTTGTATTATTTAGATTTTCATTTTATTTTTAGGTTGAGTTATTGAAATAAACTGTCAGTAATGCACTGTGTGTTTACTATCTGCTGGGCCTGCTCTGTGTACTCATCACATCCAATTATACGGTTCCTTCCAGGTGCTGAGTTGTTTTTGGCAGAGAGTAGTCTGTGAGGTGTTAGCATACTGAGGATGGTAGCTGTTTGTGATAGCACAGAAAATTGGTAGACCGCGTTGTGGCGCGGTGGTGGGGAAGCGATTATTTCAAAATGAATGTTAGAAAAATAACATAGGAGACCATTTTAGATTTGAGGAGTTACAGGAATGTGTCAAACTATTTTCATCCTGGCGAAGTGCTGGTGCATTAGCATATACATACCTGGACTGGAGAACTGTATAGGCTGGAAACGTGACAGCGAAGTCATCCACAGTAAGGGGCAGTGCAGGTTGTACATGTTGAGGAAGGTTATGCGCTTAGTGTTTGCCACAAGATGCCGCTTATCTTCTTTAAGTCTGTTGAAGACAGCCATCATCTGTTAGGGTAGCAGCCTCAGAACCAAGAACTTAAAACGAAAACTGATAATGGAAGTCTGGTTCTGTTGTTGGGTATTTACCAATTTATGGTCTGTCTGGTTAGTCTAAGGATATTAAATCAATAATTCATAGATTATTAATTTAATTATCTCTTCAAATTATTAACAGGGCATCATCCAGTTTTTCCTAAAGCCTGGCAGAAACATATATATTTAATTAATAGGAAGTTATAAACCAATGGTTTATAACTGTTTGTGATTTTACCAAAAGACCTTATCAGAAGGGAATGAATTCTTTGCAAAAATTCACACACACACACACACACACACACACTCAGATTAAAAGAAACCAGAGATTTGAGTCAATTTAACTAATTTTAAGCACACCAAAACAAAGGAAAAACTAACACACAGAATGCTAAGGCTAACGGCTATGTTAAAGGCTAACGCTATGTAACAAGATGGCTCCCAGTGGTAACGTCTCTTAGGCACGTCACGAGGCGCTTCCCTGCTGACGTTCGTACGTGGCCTCTCCCGTGCACACGTAGAGGCGGTGTACAGACGTGAACGCGCAGCTTGCGGAAAGGGGGGGGTAATTGTTTTATTGCAGATGAGGCGCCGTGCGGTTTTCTTTAACAAAGAAAGACCACGTGGCCCTTATCAGTGGGGTAGCTTTCTGCTAATAAAGGCTCTGGTTCAGAAACACGGAAAAATAAGGGATTTAAAGTCTACTCTTGGCACCGCACGTTTCTGAGAAACACTCCGTGTTTGCGCAACAGAACGCCTGTGTCTTTAAACGCTCACTATGGCACATGAAATAGAACAAAGGGGTTTCCTACAATCAGATAACTTTGCTTGTTACTAAAGGATGAAAAGTACCACAGACATGAAACTTAAACAACAATAAAAGCTCACAGTTTAAATTAAAAAAAACAGCACAGAGAGTGCTCCGATCGTTAGAAACGAGAACATACGTGTATCAGAATACACAGGATTCCTGACTAATTCCACCCAGGTTGAGAAATAAAATCAAACAGTCTTACTTCATAGAAGTCCCAGATGCAGGAGAACGGCACCGCATACTTGATTGCGACAGAAAAACACGAAAGAAAAAGAAAAAAATACACAACATTCAACTCATCCACCGTGCGGAAGAGAGGCAAAAAGGAGAATAAACGAAAAGGTAAAAACTTTGAAGGCCAGCCTCAGAGACGGTACGGTTGTTTGCGCAAGGAAAGGGGTCAGAACACATGTTGAGAATGGAGTCTCTTCTTTGTAGCTTTGGAGCAAAACCACCGCTCATGGGAATGAGATAGAACAATGGTTTCCAGCACCTTTATGCTGGGTGAGGGCGCTTCGCCCCCCTTTTCCTGTAATGGTTTCCAATCAGGCTGTGGGCAGCGGCGGTGGTCTTTAGGGATTTACATTCCAGCCAACCAGCACTAAAGATCCTCCAGCGCTCAGGTGGTTCAAATGGGAGACAAGCGGACCGTTCTCCAATTGGCTAGAATGGAGTGACCGAGAGGGAGGGGGCGTGTCGCCGCTTTATGGAGAGCTGGGTCATGTTTGTAGAGCTCTTTTGATATCATACTCATGGTTCAGACCTAACACTGTTCTGGAACCTCCGGAGATTACTGCAAAAAGTAGGATTCCTTATAAATGAAAAACATTAAAGACAATCCTGATCATCATCTTCAACGGACTGTCAAACAACAGGAAGTAGCACAGGGTGTATTGCTAATGAGCTGCTGCCGCCCTGCAGAAGCTACACCCCAGAAAACTGCTCAGGTTTATTAATTTTGGCTAAAAACTGCATTTTCATGTTTTTAAGAACACTAAGAATGCTTTAAAGTAGCTCAAAAGATGATCAAAGTGGGTATTTAATGAATATATAATTTAGATAAACATAACTGTTTATCACATAACATAACATAATTTAGATATACATAACTGAAAGAATGAAAGAGAACATGTTTCATCTACGTGTAAGTTGTGTCAATAAGCATTTTTCATAAATAAATAAAAAATATATATATATTATAAGAGATGAAAATTGGTTTTGCAAACCAAATAAGTTCCAGATTGTAAAACAAGAAACAGAAAATTATTTTTAGAAAATTTAAACTGCAAAGTACTATTCCTTACAGACTCAATAATGAGCACTCTGTGCAAGTATTTTTTACTGCTGAAAGATTTTTCTTTAACTTCACATTTCTGCTGTACTTCGTTCTGAAATTCTAATAATATTCCTTGAATTTTGCTTTTTCTTGTGGCAAAATGTAGAAGTTAAATTACTATTATTTTTAATGGCAGAACAGGAAGTAAGTTTGACTATAATGCTGTCTTTCCTACAGACAGAGTGTGCCAACGTTGTTGACAGTCCCTTCATGGGGGCTGGTGGGTGGATGCGGACAAAACCTCTTATCCCAGAAATGTGTTTCACCATCACTACTGAAGAAGATGCAGAGATACAAGAACAACCAGTCACACCTTATCTAGAGGAAGATGGAACGAGCCTCCTCATCAGCTGTGTGCAGTGCAGTGTTCGGGTTCACACCAGTCAGTAAATCTGCAGCATCTGTTTTCTTGTTTTAAACCTCTTATTCTCTTAAATCTTAACTCTCTTAACTCACGGAACCACAGATTGTGGCGAATCCCTGGTTTCCTGTGTCACCTCACTGTGTGTTTCTCTCCACTGTTCAGGCTGTTATGGTGTGAACCCAACCAGTGTGAGCCCAGAGTGGAAATGTGCGCGCTGTAGAGCCAACGCTATGACTGAGGTTGGTGTACAGTTACATGTAACTTTATCTTACCCTACTTTTCAATTAGGCTCTTCTTGGAAGTATCAATGGCAGATTCTGTTTAATCCTGTGTTGTGAAAAGGTATTGATCCCCTAACAGTTGTCTTCCTTTTTTTTTTTAACATTGTCTGTCTTGAAGAGATTAGAAGGCAATTTCTAAGAGAACAAGTGTGAGAAGCATTATCAATAAATATACAAAGCATAGAACAGCGGAAGATCTTCCAAAGAGTGTGATAGTCAGAGGCAGCTGTGCTGCTCAGGATCACAACAAGTCACCTGTAATTTAGGAAGAAAACAGTTCTACTCAGAAGAGCAAGTCAGGATTTTTCCACAGTGATGTAAAAGCTTCATTACTAGTTTCTACCACTGTTTGATGGCAGCTGTTGCTGCTAAAGATGATCCCACCAGTTCATAGGTTTAAGGAGTAATATTTTTTTGACACACAACCAGATGGATCTGGTCTTCTTTATAAATTAAATAATCACAAATCTTATTACATCTTTGTCTTGTATCTAAACATTTTTTATCTGAACAATAGAAGTAACCCAAAACACACACAAAAATCTGTAAAGGGGAGAAAGCTTTTTCACACTGCTGTAGACATACATTCTTTTTTTTGTTGTTTTTTTCTTGCCTGGACCTTTTTAAGAGACTTTCTCTTTTTGCAGAGCTGCTGTCTGTGTTTGCTAAGAGGTGGAGCCCTACATAAAACCACAAACGGCAAGTAAGTGCAGGAGTTATCTAGAATATGCATAAGGGCCCGTCTTGCCTGATTTACATACCAGGAATTAAAACATTACAATATTTTCTGACGCTTAAACCTGCCTTATTAGGCACACAGAAACAATGGATTGGTGTTTCTGAGACTATTATCTGGAAACATGGCATTTGTATATCCACCACATCAAAGTAAAGTTAATACCTGCTTACCTACACAGAATCTTCCCATTGACTAGCAGTTTCATGTTGGCATTTAATTCTCTTGTCATATATAATCATATTATTTCATTTTTCATACTCGCAGAGCGTATTTATCAGTCTTTTCAGGTGTTGCTTCTATTTTAATTTGGTTCTAATTTTTTAAGTCTTTATTTATTTTTTAATTATTACGTATTAAGTATTTTTGTGTAATTATTAATAATTGCTCATGATAAACATGAAGTAGATTAAGAATTTTATGTCACAATTACCAGGTAGGCACCAAGTGGGATCCAGAAAAATAATAATAGCCTAATAGTTCAGTCTCGGTTAATGTGTATGATTACCTGCCATATAAGGCTGAGGTAATTAAACAATAGATGTAGGAATGAGTTCTTGAAATTCTCTAAACAAGTTACTACGCTTGTCTATTGAATAATCAAAAAGAACAAATTTTCAAAATACAAAAGTTTATAAACAAAAGAATTCACATTTCTGTCAAAATAATTTAAACAACAAACCCTCTAAGCTAGTAACACACAACTAAAATAATTAGTAAAAGAAATATGAAAAATAAAACAAAATATATAAGTACAAAAAATGTAATAAAAAAAGCAAAGAAGCAGAAACAAAAAAACAATAAACTGATTGTGATGTCACACTTTTTATTGAAGAATTTTGGAGGTGTGGTTAAATCAGAGATTTTTATAATATACAGTATAACATGAGTTTGCATGTTCTCCCTGTGCGTGCACGGGTTCCCTCCGGGTAATTCGGCTTCCTCCCTGTTGGGTATTTGGAGGAAATGAAGCTATTTGGCTATTAGTTGTTATGGTATTGCCTATGGCAATCAATAAAAATAATAATTTATGGAAAAGTATTATTACCAGGGCACCACCTGACAGGAGTCGGGAAATATTGTTAATAGCCAGATATATCAGTCTCGTAGTTTAGCACCTGCCCAGATAAAGCTGAGATGAATAAACAGATGAAGGAATGGATTCTATATGTGTGTTAAACATAAACCTTGCCACTATGTGTGCTGAATAAAAAAGTGACTTTCCAAAATACAAAAGTTTATTTACAAAAAAAGTAAAATAAGACAAACATTTAATCACCCGAGCTAGAAACAAACACGCTACTTATCAAAATAAATGAATAACCAAAAATAAAAGAACACAATGAATGGATAACTATGCAATAAAATTCGAAATCATAGATTCTGATGTCACAGTTCTAAAGGAGTCTGGAACCGAATCTGCTTTAAAAGACCAAGGCTTATTTTGCAAAGTTGGAATGAAAGCTAAATTAGCTTACTAATTGTGATTAGTTTAACTAATTAGCACCATTGATTTATGTATAAACCAATAAGCAAAATAAAACATTATTTTGATTAAGATCTGTTTTGTTTAAAAATTATCTGGATAAGAAGTAATTGACCTTAGTAAAATTACTTCTATTATGGATTGATCCCAGCAGTAAACGATCTAATTCCAGCACCGTGGTACATTAAGGCGGGTTCGAACACGGTTAATAAAATTAGTTTTCTGTTTTTAAACAATCTACTTTGATCAGACGACATTTGCCTAGCGGCTAACAATGGCTGCGGTAGCTCTGTGGCGGGGATTGAGTGCGGCTTCAGCTGGTTCAGGCATGTCGTCTCCCAGATCTCCTCTCCCGGAGGCCTGCAACTCAGGGAAGGTGTGGGCGGGCTTTGAGGATCAAACAATGGCTTTGTTTCATCAATGTTTATGATTCAGCTGTTCGGCGGTCTTTGAGTCCCTTGGAGTTTCTCTCCAGCGAAAGAAGATCGTTGATTAGTGTCTTCTCTGGAGCAACCGCGGTGTGGTCGCTTTGAAGAAGGATTTGGACTAACTTCCGGCGGAAGGTTCCTTATATAGACACACAAACCCCCCACCCCCCAGGATGCGCAGGATGAAGATTAGCGGATTATTTTAAAACTACTGTTTTTAATCAGTCAAGGACCTTTGAAAACATTGTTTATGCTCAAACAATTGAAGAATGAACTCTTACAAATGCAGCACAATACAGTGAAATAGACAATCCAAACAATCCTTAACTAGTTTTTCCCAAACTAAGCTATGCCAAATTCCACCATTGTCTGGGGAATCAGCGTTAAGGAAAGAAAACCAGCTGTTCTTTGATTTGATTAGCAGCAGCTTCATGGGGGTCTGGTAGCTGGCATCGGGAGGTGTGTTGTTAGTGGGGCCACAGCTAACCACCATTAGCTCTGCCATTGTGCTTCGATCGGCTCGATTCAGCTATTAACTCCCCAGTTCGGTCCCTTTCGGCTTTAACAGCAGGATAGCAGAGTGGCAGCAGAGAGGCTCTCTCAGTGGTATTTGTAATTCTGCCGAGATTTCAGTCGAGCCAATTGAAAGACTTAGTCTTTCAGATCCAATCAGTGAGTACAGAAACTCAAACCCCCTCCCCCAGTAAAGGATAGAAGCTTAGCACACTTCCTTTTCAACAATGGTAAATGGTCCGAATTTTTATAGCACTTTTTCAGTCAGAGGACCATAAAGAGCTTTACACTACATTCATGCATGTCTGACAACCGGTCACAGGGTAGAGGCTGAGGGGGTAAAACACCAGACATCCCTTTTCCCAGGTAAATACCCAGGATATATAATCCCTTCGGTGATTTCTGAGTCTTTCCTGGGGTCACTGAAACCTCTGAAGGTAGATACCAGAAGACTTCCTAATCAGACGCCTTGAACATCTTACTCCTTTTGATGCATTGAAGCAGAGGTTCTACATTGAGCTGATAAAGCTTTATAACCTAACTCTTCTTGTGTATTCGAACTAGGACTTTGAGTGTTCAGTATGACTATAAAAGTGCTCTAGTGGAAGAATTTATTTGGCAGCCACCAATCGTCTAAGTTATCCTACTTCCAAAAAAAATGATGCGTTGTCTGCAATTTTCATCATAGGTACAGTTGAACAATCATAGACAAAATGTGAAACAGAAATCAAAGAACTTATTTGTATAATTTTACAGAAAATAAGTATTTGATCAAAATCAAAAGTTCCCCTCAGTACTTTATGTGACCTGAGTTAGCAATGACAGAGGTCAAAGCAGGGCTTTCCACATAGACACAGACTAGCCAGCAATAATATTAAAGTAGCCAGCTTGGGGAGGGGGGGGAAACTGACCATATAATGTAAATGTAAGTAACAGCGCGATATTCGTGTGCATTTATTAACTTCGTCGTAAACACCAGAATATGTAAACAAATGAAATAAAAATACTCTTAAGTAAAGGACGTTTCCAACATAAATGATCAACTTAATGGTTTCATATCTTCATTCTGCTCTTAAATCAACTTCACTGTGTCACATCTTCCCATTCAGGATCAGAGTCCATGCCCAACTCAAAATATTGCAGCAGCAACCATATAACACTTGTAGGTGTACATTAAAATGCCACCATTAAAATAAAAGCCATGAAGATTACTAATACTTTTTATTATTATTATTATTATTATTATTACAACTACTACTATTATGTGACTGGGAGCGCTGCTCTGGCGGCAGCAAGCACTTCAGTGACCGGATCAATAAAGTATCTTTGAATTGAATAATAAGCAGGCTATATTATTTTCTCAGACATTTGCTCAAATATAATATTACTTTACTACTACTATTATCACTAAATTATTATCATGATTATACTACATATAAAGTAGCAATAAAAACGTATATGCACAGCTAAAAATAAAAAATAGGCAATACAAGCTGGCATAGATGGCATCAACGGGCTTTCTCAGCCGATTCGGATGTTGTCAATCCATTAAATGTCCGTTTTTAGCGGTTATCACTCCAATTAAATGCCGTCAGACTGTGCCCTCTCTACCTACTAGTAGGTTATCTACTATTCGTATCGCTGATAACAGCCAACTGTCTGCACGTGTCAAAAATTCTTCGTCAGAGTAGCATATCGTAACTGGAGTTATCTAACCAATTTTAACTAACCCACAAGTTTTATGTCCTAACCTTAAGGTCAAAGGACAAATATACTTTCTTTTAAATGCCTAAACCTAATTTGAAAAGGTTTTAAACACCAAACGGAAAAGTACGTTTCAGTAGGTAGAAAGGGCACAGTCTGACGACATGTAATGGTAGTGAAAACCGCTAATAACGGATATTTAATGGGCTGATCACATCGGCTTTCTGTGGTTGTAAATCTCTTCATTTCAGTTCATGACGCGTTCACAGTGCAGTGGTGGCTACACAAATAAACAGCAAATAATTCTCCCTTATAAACAAACGAAAACACTCTCTTACGAATCCGTTTGTTTTCACTAATTGAACGCTTGAAGGGAGGACTGAATTACCAAAATGATGCTCTGCTTCTCGTCTATGACGCCGCCGTGAACTTAGCCTTTCCGCATCGTCCATTTACCTAGACCTGAGTCAAGAGCCCCATGATAACACTGGGTACAGCTTAAGCGGGCGGAAGGATATTAGTTCAGTGCGACCGGCCAAAAGTATATTTAAGAACCGGGCGGAGCAGCGGAGTTTGAAAGCTAACCCAGTTCACATAGCATTCTGGCGGAGAATAGAGCTGTGTCACAGCGGGACTCATGCTGAAGTATGAAAGGGAAAATACGATGGGCGTGCTAACGTTGTGCACAGCTTTGCGCGGAATCACATCCTAGTCATAAATTAGTAGCCGGCTGGACTTTATTGAGTAGTCGGCGCTTGTGGAAAGCCCTGTCAAAGGCTTCCTGTAGGTCTTCACCGGGTTTCACACATTGTAGCTCGTATTTTGGCCCATTCCACATGCAAATCTCCTTCTTTATGTTGGATGTTTTTGGGGCTGTCACTGGACAACACAGACTTTCAAATCCCTCCAAAGATTTTCTATTGTATTGAGGTCTGGAGACTGGCTACGCCAATCCAGAACTTTAAAAAGCTTTTTATGTATCCATTCCTTCATTGCCAGGCTGGTTTGTTTGGGATCATTGTTATGCTGAAAGACCCATCCATGTTTAATCTCCCATGCTCTCACTGATAGGAGGTTTTTACTCAAAATCTCACGATACATGGCCCCATTCATTCTTTACTTAAGATTTACTTCTGCATTATCAAAATTGTGTTTGCTAAACTTTAGACAGGCCTAAACATATGCTGAAATAAGCAGGGGGGGCTTCCAAGCACTGTAGCATTTTTCATCTAAGATAACGTAGTGTGTTACTAATAGTAGTTTTTTTTTTTTACTGTACTCCCAGCTCTCTTCAGATTATTGACCATTATTGACACAGTGAGATCTTGCATGGAGCCACAGGTTCATGGAGTTTGTCAGGGTTCTTGTATTTATTCCATTTTCTAAAAAATGCTCAAACATTGGATCTTTTCTCACCAAGCTACTTGCCTATTGTAGATTAGTTCCTCCCAGTCTTGTGCAGGTGTACCTTCTTTTCTCTTATGTCCTTAGAAAGCTCTCTGGTCTTGGCCATGATGGAGTTTAGAGTCTGACTGTTTGAAGGTGTAGACTGGTTATTTTGTTTTGTACAGATGGCTGGTGCCTTTAATACAGGTAATGAGTGGATGATAGAAGAGCGAAGTAACAGGTACGTGAGGGCCAGAATTCTGGCTTGTTTGTAAGTGCTACATACTTCTTTTCTGCATCATTATAAATGCAGGTTATTAAAAAATCAAGCCATGTCATTTCCTGGATTTTCATTTTACATTCTGTTTCTCACAGTGGAAGTGTACCTACAGTGAAAATTACAGACCTCTCATCTTTTGAAGTGGGACAACTTTCACAATTGGTAGCTGATAAATACTATTTTTGCCCCAGTGTAAGTTTAGTCCATGCAAAATGTATAAAGGTTTGAGTATTTTTACAAAGTTTGAGGAAGAAAATTGCAAAGAAGCACCAATGTAGTAATTTTTTTCACAATCAAACTAAGGCCATGTCCAGACGTAGCCGGGTTTTTTTTTTAAACGAAGATTTTCCTCTGCTCCTTGAAAAAAAAATCCTCCATCCACACGTAACCGGATAAATGCGTTTTTCAGCACATTCATAGACGTGGCAAACCTGTAGGGCGCAGTAGTTCTCCAAAGTCCTATCCGCCAAGAGAAACTTTATATCCTCTATCTTCAGCAAGCAGCAGTCATACAGCTTATAAAAGCAAACAAACAAGACGCGCTTTAACAATGGATGATACCAACACAGCGCTGAGGAAATAAATGCTGTTTTCGAGAGTAAACACCGGTCGCACATGTGGTGTTGGAGCATTTTTTGTTGCAGATAGTGGTGTTACGGCTCTTAAAACTCTGTTTTCAACCGTCCACACGCAGATACTGAAAACGGAGAAAACGCAAAACTCCACTTTGGCCGCTTTTTTAAAGGCTTCGTTTTTGGTGCCGAAAACATCCGGCTACGTGTGGATGACAGGCCAAACCGTAGAAAAATATCTCAGTTTTGTGAGATAGGCCCTATCCACACGGCTACGTGTGGATAGGGCCTAAATCTACTGGACTATGAAGTGTCAAAATGACCTAAGGTTGAGTCCAGCCACCCTGAAGCAAGCTTATTATGGCTGCTTGGGATCCCAGTATAAGCTGCCGAATATTATCATGGTATTTCGTTCATGATCAATATCTCGGGACCATAGGTGAGGGTCGTAACGTTGACAGACCGGTAAATAGAGAGTTTTACTTTTCTTCTCCACTGTTTCTTCACCACAACAGACCAGAGCAGCATTTGCATTTTTTAAATGTTTATTTATTCTTTATTTATATATTTTAGCAGTTTAAAGATGGTTACATTTTACATAACTGTACGAACATGAGCACAGTCTTATTGTTCACTCTCGCAGAATAGTATCCCATCTAAAGAACAAAAACAAAATAGAAAACAACAAATATTAAACTTCAGAGTGACAGTTACATTGTCTTAACTTCTGACATTCAAAATCAAAGCAGGCTTTTTCATTTTTATAGATACAAACCACTTTTCCCAAAATACTAGAAACTTCTCATTTTTTTGGTCTACAAATGCTGTCAGCTCTTCCATTCTAAAAATATTCATTGTTATATCCCACCATGCAGATAGGGTGGGAATATCTTGTGACAACCATTTTTGAGTTATGCATTTCTTGCTTGCCGCCAATAGGATACTTAGCAAATATTTATCCTTATTTCTCCATTCCTGTAGTAAGCAGCCAAAGTATACAGTTTTCATTTCAAAAGGAATTGTACAATTAAAAATATCTTGTAATGCTCTGTGAATGTCCATCCAATATTGTTTGATAAGTGGACAGTTCCATAATATATGATAATGAGTTGCATGTGGGTCTCCACATTTTCTCCAACAGATAGGAGGTAGTCCATCGAAGTGTGTTCTCTGACATGGAGTGATGAAGAATTTTATTGTTTTCCATCCATATTCCTTCCATCTCTCTGAGCTTGTACATTTCCACTGGAGTTTCCATATTTTTTTCCTTTTTTTCCTCTGATATTATTATCCCTCCTTCTTTCTCCCACAATATCTTTGCATACTCAGAAGAATGGGACTTACGATTAATCGACCATTTATACAACCTTGAAATAAGCTTCTTTTTTGACTTCCTATCGTATGCGTTTCTAAACACTTGTAAGAAAGCCATGTTACCTTCTGACACAGCATTTACTTTTGTATCTATATAATGACGTATTTGCAGGTATCAAAAAAAATCCTGCTTTCTCCAAGCATATTTGTGTTTAAGTGTATCGAAACGGACAACTTTTCCATCCTTAATAAACTTGCTTAAATTGTCATACCTTTAGAAGTCCACAATTTGATTCGTACATCCGATTTGTTTGGTATGAAATCAGAGTCATATGCATACCATTTTAAAAGTACAATATCGCTTTTGAAATTATATTCTTTTATAACATTCATCCAAATCGAAAGAGAACACTGGACCCATGGATTGTCCAGAGAGTCAGTATATTTTTGAATATTCCCATCAGCCAAAGTTGCTTGTATTGGAAAAGAAAAAGTTGTTTCCTCTATATTTTTCCAGTGGGAATTATGTGATATATCACACCAATTTATCAATGTCTTCATCTGTGCTGCATGAAAATAATCCCTTAGAGAAGGAGGCCCCATCCTCCCTTCTCCTTAGCTAATTGCAAGGTCTTAAAACAAACCCTTGGCTTTTTCCCCTTCCATACGTATCTCGATAGCATCTTGTTCCATTCGTTAAACTGAATTTGATCAATTTGTATTGGTAAAGTCTGGAACAGATATAGTAATCGAGGTAGTATGTTCATTTTAATGGACTCAATACGTGAGTATAGAGAAAAGTAAGGAATTACATTCCACCTTTTCAAGTCCTCGTTTATCTTTTTATTCATCGGAATATAATTAAGTTCAGCAATTTTTGTTAAATTTATTGGTATTGTAATACCTAAATATTTTAATGATTCAGCATGCCATACCACAGGGAACTTTGTAGTTATCATCAATGGTGGGTTGTAACTGAATGTTAATGTTATGTAATGTAATGTTATAACCAGAGGGAACACTTACTTAAATAATCTATGCAACATGAAGAGCCATATCAACCGTGTCAGGCCTACAATGTCCAGAGCCTTCAGCATCTCAAGTCAAATTTTATCCACATCCAGCACCCTGCCACTAAATAGCTTTTTCAGTATTTCGGTATAAGTGCAGAAATTAGACAAAATAATATCACAAAGTGTTATGTTTTTTATAGGTGGGTACATGTTTTGTGTGCCGTGGCAGTGATGGAGGCACGCTTTGTCAACATCAGTGAGAGAAGTCCAGTGGATCTGAGTGGAATTCCTCTGCAGAGATTTAAGCTGGTGAGTTCACACAGTATCAGCATGAGCTATAATTATTAAGTATTCTGGCTATATTATTGTCTTTACCATTGTTTCAGTGGATGTTAAGAGACACTGAGCTTTAGTAGAGAGAACCTGTGATTCAGATATGTTTATATTAGAGGGATGTTAGCCTGTAAATCACTAGACAAATGCATGGTAACAAAGCTTGGACTTTCTTCTTGGCATCTAGCCTCAGCTCTATTATAGTGTCACTAAAGACAAACATGGACTATCCTTCACAGTTAGTCATATGGATCATAAAAAGCGGTCCTGTTTAGGGGCTGAGAATGCTGCTCAACCTTCAGTTTCATACTTTAAGGAAGAGTTGACACTCAACACTCTGCTATATAAGGGTTTAGTGTAAACAAAGTTGGTGGCTTTTTGGTTTCCTAACATCTAACATTTTATCTCAATTGAGGGTTGGGATTGGGTAAGGCTTATTCTGTCCCTTCCCATTGTTGCTGCTGGACTCTGTAGATCTGTTGGTGTTTCACACTCTTGAATTGATCTGATGTCTCTGTACTGAGACCATTCCGAGTTATTCACACACACACACAGACACAGGTCTCTTTTGTTGAATTTGCAGCATTGGGCGATCATATTGACTAAAATTATAAGTTATTTCATTTAAAAACACATTATTAGGTCAAGTTCCATATAAAGATTGGACCCCTTATTGGATAGCAGGTTCATAATTCTTGCATTTATGGAACTTGTGAGCTTGTGTGAATTGCTTCCCACCCTTATAGATCTTTTGCTTGATTTAGGTCAGGGGAGGATGGGGGCTACACCATGAGTTTCTCCCTTTTATGCCAATAGCAGCCAATAATGCAGAGGTATTCTTTTCAGCGTGATATGGTGCATATTCATACATGAAGATGATTATGTTGCAGCAACCACGATTCTTCTTTTTGCACCATGGAAGAAAGTAAGTTAGAAACTCCACATACTTTGCAGAGGTCATTTTCACACCTTCAGGGAGCCTAAAGGGGCCGACCAGCTCTCTCCCCATCATTCTGGGCGAAAACATGTCTCCACCACCTCCTTGCTGACGTCACAGCCTTGTTGGAACATGGTGGCCATCTGCTATTCCATCCATGTGGTCCATCCAGCGTTGTACAGCACTCTTCAGTGAGCAATGCTGCTTGAAAATTAGTCTTCATGTAGTTCTGGGCCCACTGCTAAGGGTGACCGAATAAATTATTTACACATAACTGCAAGTCCCTGGTGGATCCTACAACATTCCTAGGACTCCAGAGATACCAGCAGCATCAAATATCTGTTTGCTGCTTTGCAATGGCCTTTTAGCAGCTGCTCACTGAAGCCGATATTTTTGTCTAGTAGAAAGCTTCCACATTGTGCCTTGTTTTCTGCGACTTAGCCACAAATCTCTTAACATTATGATGATCACGCTCAAAGGAAAAGCTCAGTATTTTACACTTAAAGCACTGTTTTCAGACATTTTATGATGAAATAGAACGGTTTTGATAGAATTCTATTTCATCATAAAAAGTCTGAAAATAGGGCTGTAAGTTTAAAATATCAAACCTTTTGTGTTTTTGTGAAATATTTTCATTACTTTTCCAACAATTTCACACATTTAAGAGAGATCGTTTTTCTTTTCCATAATGTTTGAAAATGGTGGTCTGCCCAATAATGTGGAACATCCTTCTTTAGTAGTTTTTAACTTTAAATGGTAAATGGACTGAATTTATATAGCGCTTTTCTAGTCATGTTGACCACTCAAAGGGCTTTACACTGGAGCCACATTCACCCATTCTCACTCACAAACGCACACACATTCATACACAATTATCGGTAGGGGGTTAAGTGCCTTGCACAGGGGCACAACGACATGTGACTGGAGGAAGCTGAATTCGAATCTACGACCCTCCGATGAGCCACAGTCGCCCCCTAACTGGGCTCACCAGGCAAACTAATTATCACAGGTGTCTGAGATTGATTTCAGTGATTGAATGAGCGCTAGCTCAGTGTACTGGATTGCTGTGAGGTAAACGACACAACACATTATGCTGTAGGTTTCTTCCTGCTAAAGGGGAATTTTTTTTCTCTCCACTCTTGGTGAATGTTGGTCCAGAAAGATTGAATATTGCTGGTCAGTGATTCGATATGATCTGCTTGATTTCCTTAGACTAAAAACGTATTAATTGAATTGATTGTTTGATATCTAGGATAACTTGAAATGTATGAGTGTTTGGAGCTGATGAGCTGAAACGTTTCTGCCAGTAAAGGGAAGAACCAGTCCAAACAGAATAATCTTTTCTTTTATTGTTATTCAAAATGGACACAGTGGATCTCTTTTCACCAAGTTTTTCCAAATATTCACATCAAATACTTACTCTGTTGGCAGTACTCACAGAGCTGCAGTTTACTTTTTCCTGTTTGTTGTTATTCTGATCAGTTTGCTGAGCTCAAGCTGCTGTTTTCATTTCCCAGAAATGTTACTGCTGTAAGAAACGAGTGAAAAAGGCATCAGGCTGCTGTGTGCAGTGCTCTCATGGCCGCTGTCCCACTGCGTACCACCCCACCTGTGCCCAGGCTGCTGGGGTACTAATGCAGCCAGATGATTGGCCCTTTGTGGTCCATGTGACCTGCTGTCGACACAAAGGCCCTGCTCAGATTGAGGTAAGAAGCTGTTCAGGATCTTTTCTCTGCTTTTCATGAATGTAATTTCTGACTATTTTACAGCTCAGAATGATTAAATAGCAGCTCCCAGTCAGCATAACTAAGCCATTAATCATGCTGTTTCTGTCTACTTGTGCAGCGTAATAAGGCAGCTATGCTTGAACTCACTGTGGGTCAGAAAGTTATCTGCAAGCACAAGAATGGTCGATACTATCAGTGTGATGTAGTGCAGCTCTCCAAAGAGACCTTTTATGAAGTCAACTTTGATGACGGCTCCTTCAGTGATAACCTCTTCCCAGAGGATATTGTGGTACGTCTTTTGTCTTTGTATTTAAAGAGAACATCAACTATAGTGAGTAGGTAAAAGATATTGCTAAAAGGAACAACAGAATACTTTAGTGATGAGTTGTTCGTTTTACATAAATAAAAATATAATAAGAAGAGTGTATTGATAGATTTATATACAGTGGATATAAAAAGTCTACACACCCCTGTTTGGATGCCAAGTTTTTGCCATGTAAAAATGACTGCAAGATAAATAATTTTACAACTTTTTCCAGCTTTAATGGCACCTATAACCTGTACAATGCAAATGAAAAACAAAAACAATATTTCAGGGAGGTGAAGTAACAATAAACAACTGAGTTAATGTGGTTGCATAAATGTCCACACCCTTAAAGTGCTTCTGATCAAACCCAGATAAAGTTCAGCTGTTCTAGAAGCCTTCTCGAGATTTTTACAGTCACGTCTTCCAGCACAAGCCATGGTCTGCAGAGAGCTTCCAGAGCATCAGAGAGATCTCATTATTCAAATATATCAGTCAGGTGAAGGCTATAAAATTTCCAAGGAATTAAATATTCCATGGAACACAGTGAAGACTGAGATCATCAAGTAAGAGAATATGGCACAACAGACACATCTAAAAATTGGAAAAGAACGGCTTCACCAGATAAAGATTGAGACTTTGGAATGGCCCAGCCAGAGGCAAGATCTCAATCCCATTGAACATCTGTGGGGTGATCTGAAGAGGGCTCTGCACAGGAGGTGCCCTCGCAACCTGTTAGATTTGGAGTGGTTTTGTTAAGAAGATTGGGCAAATGTTACCACATCAAGATGTGCCATGCTGATACCAAAAACAACTGTTGCAGCACCTTTGGCTTTTATCACAGAACTCCAAGTGTTAGTTTAAGGGTGTGCATAATTATGCAGCCAGGTTGTTTAAAGGGTTATATCTTGTATCTTTCCCCCTGAAAGATTTGTTTGTAGAGTTTATAGGTCACATTAAAGGCTGCAAAAAGTTGTGAATTGAAGTGTCTTGCTGTTAGTGTTTTTTTGACAAAAACATGACATGTGATCAGTGGAGCGTAGACTTTTATATCGACTGTACTAGACAGAAGTGTGTTGGATTTGCCTAAACGAGAAGCTCAAAGCTGACTCTTCAATTTGTACAGTACTTTGCAGTCTGTGTTTCTTTTCTTAGAATCGAGACTGCACTCAGTTTGGACCGCCGCCGCAGGGTGAAGCTGTTCAGGTGCGATGGACGGATGGCCTTGTGTACGGGGCCAAGTTTGTGGCAGCTCATATTATTCAAATGTACTTGGTATGTGTGTTTTTTGTTTCCTTTTGAAATTTGTGTCTAAATAATCTTTGACTTCATTTTCTAATTGGTAGGAATTGCTTAATATATGAAATAACAACAGTCATCCCAGTATTAACACATGCAATGTTGTAATTATTAAGAACTGCTAGGATGCGATATTTGGAAGACTTGTTGTATATCAAGTGCCATGCACGTAAACTTTGCAAGCCAGTGACATATTTAGCTTGTTGAGCACCTGATGCATAATTGAGCTTACCTGATGGAAAAGAATCAGTATCACCAGTACATGTTGTAATGATATGGTGCAAACAGAAAAATAAGAGTCTTTTTAGGCATCTTTTCCATTTCACTATCATAGCTATTCAATTCAATTCAGTTTATTTACATAGCGCCATTTCACAACAGATGTCATCTCAAGGCACTTTACAAGAAGAGTTATTACAATACAACAGTATTATAGCTAGTACACTACAAGTAATGTGCATTGCTAACCCTGCACTGAAACCTCTTCACATGTTACAAGATAGTTGAAGAATACATAGTTATCTTGAAATTCAACTTGAAATTCAAGTCTTTTCCCACCAACAGCTCTTGTGAGGTTGAGTTGGTTTCATAGAGGAAACCATCTGACAGAAATCCATCCGATCCTAAAATAACCCTAACAGTTCCGGGTTTTTCCTGGCTCAAACTGAGGCAGAGGTGGTATCATCCTGACCATGCGCCAACATGCATGAATTCTCTGAATTCAACTGACACAATAAGCACTGAAGGTATAAACAGGTGTTGAAAAATGCATCTTTATTCAATGAATAACAGTTGAAAGCCAAAGGATTATGTGTTTTGTTTCTCAAATGGCAGACATTAAAAATCCACATAAAGCACAAATATGGCAAATTTATCCGTATCCACCCCAGAAGAATATGTGCCATAATAAAACACGTTACCTTTGCAACCTTTGCTGTTTTTGTCCGTTCTGTGCAGAGAAACTTCAACTTTAATTAACAGATCAGAGTCGTTCAATAGAACAGATACATGTGGCTAATCTGCTGTTTCAGGTGGACAAATCAAATCTCTCTCTGGGAACGCTGGATGCTGAGATAGTGAGAATAATCGGCATTCAGCGCAAAGATGGAGACATTTTTAGAAAGTGGGAGTTAACCAAAAATATTATATTCATATTTTTCACCCATCCACAGTAAAAAAAAAAAAAAAAAAAACGTCCACTAGACCCATAACATTTAGATTATGTATTTCTTCATCTTTAAACAGTACCTGCAACATAGCAGAACGTTTCTGGAGCAGAAAGGAGTCTGTAAAAATCCTCAAAGTAGCATCTGTGCAGAAAGAAAACATTACGGTGTGCGCGGTAGTAGAGAGGAGTATTTACTGTTGAAAGACACATATATGTTTATCTACTCTTCACATTTAATAAATGTATTTTCTCTTTCTGTTTCCCAGTGAATTAGACAGGAGGAAAGCTCTCTATATTATCTCTATAATCTGTTTAGATCCATAAATATTATCGCATTTGTAATCTGCAGTACTTTGGTTTCGTAAATGACACTGATCGCTCGCACAAAAAGTAGGTCACACAGCGAAACGATCACTTTACGGCGCTCATAAAAAGTGTCCTGCATTCTGACCCTCGCCAGACTCTGCCTGCAATTTTCACATCTTCTCACAACCATGATTACATTTTAACTGCTTTTTACGATAATTTGTCTGCGCTGTTTCACCTGGATTCCTGACTCTCATCACGAGGTTGTTTTAAAGTAGTGGCTGATTTTCCCAGGTCATATTCGTATCGCTAAAATCCATGAACGATTCTCTGAGACGGAGGATGTTTTAAAAAATAAACATGACATGCTTGGATGCTAAAAACAAAACATTCACCTGGTTGAAGAGCCGGGGGGAAATCAGGACACTGATAGCACCAACTAGCTGCTGAAACAGCGCCCCCATAGTGGCGCAATGCTGCAACTGCAGTTAAAATAACATCCATACAGCTAGCAGCAGAGCGATGTCAGGGTGGGGCGGCAAGCAGATTAGCTGGAGGCGGCCGCCACGTAAATGTGAACGCAGGAAAAACCCTGCAGTTCTACGCAAGCGAACAATTAGCTGCTATTGGAGACAGGAATGCACTGACCAGAACTGGTTTCAGGGATGGTGTATTCAAGTCTGGATTCAAGTCTTGTTTAAGGGACTCGGGACATGTGGATGACTTGTCCTTGGACTCTGACTAGTAACATCAGGACTTGAACTTGGACTGGACTATGAATCCAACAGATTAAATTGCTAATATTAAAATTGGCTTATACTCAGTGCTAAGTTTAGCTTGTTGTATTAGGTCAGGTAACAGGAAAAAATGTAATAACAACCTCCCAAAGCTTTTGTAAGTGTACAGGTAACATGTTGATTATTTATTGTTTCCAAGTGTATTTTAAAGAGCAAATTGCAGGTTAAATATTTTTTTAAATACATATAAATAACCAAAATTACTATTTGAAATGTTTATTGAAGGTATTTTAAATTTAACAATGCATAACTGTACACATTTTAACTTAAAATTTTCATAATCTTGACATGGCAACAACATTTAGATGGGGGTGTGGCAGTCTTTTACATACTTCTATCTCTGCCTTTTTTGACAACCTTTCAATGTGCATATTCAAGGGTCTCCGCACGGTAGTAAAACTTAGTAAATGAAATTAGCTCAAATTAATGCCATTAAAAGGTGATTAGTGCAAAATTTATTTTGAAGAGTACATTTGTGGTCACCATTCAGTATATTTTAAGTCCATATGCTCTCTTTTTTTTTTTTAAGCTTAACAAAGAAAATCTTTAAGTGTGAACTGGATGGCATGACATGGTCCGCCATTAGCAGCCTTGATTGGTTCCGCTGTCTGATAGGTTGCGTGGTGTGGGGACTGTATATTGACATTTGCAAGCGACTTTTCACCTAACAATGAAAATGCTTTCCTAACTTTACCTCATTGACCTGGCATTTAAAGACTGGTTTAAGCCGGTTGTTGGGAATGATCACAAAGCTTATTGTAAAGAAAAGCAATAAATGTGACCTGGAATTGTGTTACAGTGATAACATTTTCAGCAATGGATTTGGCAAATTCAGTGCAGACAAGATGGCCGACAAGTACACCTGCAACAAGGCAGGTGCGTCCATTTCCGGCTACAAATGTCCATTTTCGGCTACAAGGCATCCCTGTTTGGCTAAACGGTGTCCTTTGGCTAGAAGACATCCTTTTTCAGCTACATGACATCCTTTTTCGGCTACATAGCAGCTTTTTTTGGCTACAAGGTGTCCTTTTTTATTTACAAGGCAGCCTGTTTTTCGGCTAAAAGACATCCCTTTTTCGGCTAAAAGACCTCCTTTTTTGGCTACAAGACGTCTCTTTTTCGGCTACAAAGACGTCCCTTTTTCATTTACAAGACGTCCCTTTCCGTCTACAAGGCTGTCCTTTTTGGGCTACAAAAACATCCCTTTTTCATTTTTACGAGGTGGCCGGTTTCGGCTACAAGGATTTACGTTTAATCTTATGTGTATTTGTAACTGTACCACGGCACTGTTGCCCCTCAAGACAAAATAGAGCAGTGTATTTTGTGGATGGAGAACGGCAATGCTTTCCGTATGTGACTCTATTGGATAATCGTCGTCCCAGTATATTACCATCTTCACAGGTTTCCGTTTCAGCATCTACTGCCCACATGAGATCTGTACTTCTAGCCTTTGTCATACATCTGGCAGGGGATGTTCAAATCAACCCAGGCCCAACATCAATGCTAAAACCAACCACAATGCCTGCATCAGAATCACAACCACCAGAGACACAAAGGAAAGGAGGAATGCTGATAGTGTGATTATCTGTGGTACTCAGCCTGCGGCCTCGTGCATACGACCGAATCACACCAGTGCTGATATTCGGCACAACAGCACTCCCTCTCGTGTGATATTGCTTAATTTTACAACAGTTAGTTCCGACCAAGTAATTTGATTGAACAACAGACTCTCCAAGGGTGCCGATATTGGAGCACTGGAACTTTTTTCAAACAGTATCACTCCGCCATAGGCAAGTTCTAATGTTTGTATTTGCAATGTTTGTGTTGCCTGGCAACAGCCTTTTCTCCCTTCCAGTTGGAACTAGAGGGTGACCATTTTTCGGGATTCCCACGGGTCCCGAGATTCCTGCAGGATTCCCGCTGGACGCGAGTCAATTTCACTGTTGGTAACGTGATCGGGACGGGACAGGAAATAATCCACGGGATCGGACGGGAAACCGGAAATTATAATTTAAAAATTATTATTTTTTACATTTATCTTGTCAGATATCAGGAAATTAGCTTTAAAAAATGACGCTGAGATGCGTGCCAATGTGTGTGGTTATTAACTCCGCTGCAAAATTCAATTCCATTGGGTCTACTACACTGCAGGCACCAAAACTGAAACTGCTACGTTGTTGCTACACCACCTGGATAAACTGGTAAGCATATGATATCCGACTGAAAATGCAATTATCTTAATAGTTTGGTAGTCAGACGAATCGAGTCCATTCATGACGTGGTAAGGTGGCCAAAAAACGAGAATGCAGGATATGGTTAAAGATGGCAGATAGCTAAATAGATGATTTTTGATACTGTGCTAGGCTATGGTTTAAAGGGGGGCGGGGGGAGCGAGCGCCATAGGAGGTAAATTACTAATCTATAGGATTCTGGTTGGGACGGGAGTCTTTATCTCTGGACTTTTTCGGGACAAGATTTTTTTTGGGGGGCTGTCACATGAACTGGGACGTGACGGGAGTATTTTATTGGGGACGTGACGGGAGCGACAATTGATTGCCGTGTCACCCTCTAGTTGGAACCATTTGTGTTGGTGGAGCTAAATGAATAAATAAACAATCAAATCATAATCTGCTGTTGCTATTTTTAAATAGTAAAATGTGCTTGTAGAACTGTTGTATAAAAGCAATATCACACTTGACGTCGGGCTGTTGTGCCGCATATCAGCACTGGTGTGATTATCTACAACTGAATCACACCAGTGCTGATTTTCGGCACAACAGCACAACTTCGAGTGTGATATTTCTTAATTGTCCAAACGGTATTCTTCCAGTATCGAAAATAGTAAAAAAATGTGTAACAGTGCAATGAGTAGAACATCTTCATGGTGGTCACAGCTTTATTAGGTTTGCGGATACACCACTCTATCAAAACAGCAACTTGCTTTTTTGATCAAACCCTTTTTTTATCAAAAGCTTATTAGATCAGGGCGGATATATGGGAGCTGTGTTTTTGGATTTAAGGAGAGCATTCAATACAATTAACAACAAAATACGTCTCTCTAAACTGGCACTTCGGAATTTCTCCAAAATCGCACACTGGTGGATGAAATCCTACTTAACGTGCGAAACACTGATTGTCCAAATAGGTAAAGAACAATCATCTCCACTCACCTGCACATTAGGTTTCCCACAGGGCTCAGCCTTGGGACCAATTTTGGTGACTATATAAATAATCTTACATAATTCTTAATATTTGTCCAAATGTTAATATGCAATTTTATGATGATATAGTTTTAATTTCATGTTATTTTAAATTGCAAATTTAATGACTTTTTTCTATTTTAATTTTATGCTATGATCTATGGCATGCTGCCACTCTTTTGAATTATGTTGGTATGGCCCTATGCATGTCTTTTGATGTTTCAAGGCCATCAACCTGCCCGGGACCAAGGATGGAAATTAGCTAAAATTGGCTAAAATCTCAGCATATTTACATGAAAGTGTTTATTTATATGTGTAGTCCCTACTTTTAAATATACTGGATGGACATGCTTTGGTGCTAAACAAAACAGTGCCCCTGCAAAAACAAGCGCAGTTATGAGCATCAGTTTTGTCGTCACACCAAAACACAGATTCACAGCTACACCTTATGTTAGAGTGAGATCTCTTGTATCTACAAAAGCTTTTTTGTTCTGTTATTATCTGTCTGCTGAGCATTTTGGGTCATATTGGAATTTAAGAAGATACAGTAAACTCCATATATTTTCACTGGAAGTACTGTATCCTGTATCCGGATATGTGTACACTACAGTAACAGGCCGTGCGTTTCACCCCTAGTCGTTCAGTGACATCCTACATAGTTCAATCTAAATTAATACCATAAATAGATCCATACTGATTCACACAAACATGACAGGCTTGCCAAGCAACACACAATTTCCAGAGCATTTAAAAAGAATAAGCTCGCAATAACAGCAAAGAGTAGGAAATTATTTTCATGGACCTATCTAATCTCAAAAATATAAGCCAATTTAAAAATATTAGTTAACATAGTTTTAATAACTCCGCCCAAGTATGAGAGCTTAAACAGTTTGTCCAACAAAATGTGCATTGTCGCCATTTCGTATAAGATACTCAAGCCTAGTTTATACGTCTGTGTCGAAAGTTATTGCACAGCGCCAATATTCGTTGACGCTAGGGCTCTTTGTCACCTACGCAAGGACGGATGGAGTAGAGCCCCATTTTTTAACAATCATCTCTGTCAACAGAGAGCGTATGCCTTTGATTGGTCAGTTCAGCAATAGCCAGAGATCATTTAACCAGAACGATGCTCTATAGTCAGTAATTAATGCAGTGTTTGGGCACTACATGCTTTATATTGAAAGGATAATTTATCTAAAATCTTTGTTGATTTTGAACATGTTATTAAAATTATTAAGAATGGTCTGCTTTGTGTATTCTTAAATACTGATTATTTCTGTGTGCTCTTTCTTTATGATATGGTCCCCAATCTGACTATATGACCCTGTATGATTCTAGGCCAGGGCAACTGTGCTGATTTCTGTTGCTACATACCAGGTTGGCATAGGTACAGTGATATTTAAAGGGCATTTTGACATCAGCAAGATTGTGCTTTCTCTATCCAGCAAACTAGGCCTGCAAGTCTAATGTTCCCACTCTGAAGAAATTTATCTGATATGATACTGATAGTTTTTAGGATTACTGAATCTATAAAAATCTTAGTCTGATGTTGGAAGGCAGGTCAGTATGCTTTTTGTATCTGTAAATGCTGCCCTCTTTGTTTGATCAGCAAGTCTGTGATTAAAACTACTAAAGGAATCCTCTCTCATCCCTTTTATTTTAAATAATTCCGTGAACAACACAAGGAGGTATAGAGAAACAACAAAACAGGCTGCTTTGTTTGTTTCCATGTGTTTTTAGAGTATTCTATGAGCTGCACTTCTAGTAAAAAAGCTTTACAGCTTAATCAAATCGTACTTTCTGTCGTCCATTGCTCCTTGAGGGGGGAATGCGTCCACAAGCTGAAGAAAAAAAAAAACTCTAAACCAGAAACAACACTACAATGGTAGGAAGACCTGCCATGAGAAGTTGGCACCCCCTGCTGTCCCGGTCGGGAATTGCTTTGCAATACTGAAAAATCATCGGAGGACTATAAACAAAAAACGTCTGACAATACGTCTGCGTATGGGTGCACAGTTGCTGTCGGAAAAATGTAATCTAGGCATAGCAAGGTGATAACAAAACCAGGAATTCCAGTGTTCATCAGACAGGAGGTGGGGTCTAACCCTGGACAGGTCACCAGTCCATCGCAGGTCACATATTAAAAATACAAATGAAATGCTTGCACTCACCAACATGGTGATAAAAAAGGCATGTATTTATATAGCGCTCTACTCAGTCCTTACAGACCCAAAAAATGCTTTACACTACATTCACGCACACATCCACACACTGATGATTGCAAGCTACGTTGTAGCCACAGCTGCCCTGGGGCGCACTGACAGAGGCCGCTGTGGCCAAAAAAAACAACAACTTTAAAACATGGATCTCTTTCACATCGACTGATTATCTGAAAATAAATTCCATCCTTTTTTCTTTTCACAAGAAGACCTCAATGGCTCTGTTGTACAGTTTAAATGTCCAGGTCCATTATAAGTCCTGTCCAGTTCAATTTCTTTAAAAGTCAGTCTTGAAAATGGCATGGCAAATATATCTCCTATTAAATCTCTCTTCTTCTCCTTACACTCCTTCACGATTGTGGGTTAAAAGACGCACCACCATTAGCTCTCGGTAGCTAACCTAGCTAACAAGTTTAGCTAAGATATTTTGCTATATTCCACCTTTCAGACTTTCATAGGCGCTTATCCAATCAGAGGACCCATACATGCCAACTTTAGCATGACACCTTCTAGCAGAGAGCTGATTGGCTATTGCAACTGACTGTTAATTTACTTACAGCTCACAGGAGCCTGGTCTGTGGCATCTGAAGGTCTTAGGCAGATTTCATACAACCTTAGGCTACAACACAAGCTAGCTACAATATGATTGGATAAATGTTCTGTCATAATATAAAACACTGGAAGCATCAGAACTATGTGGATATAACATAAAAAACTAAAGAGAAGACCAGGGAGATAAATTAAAATGTACTGTCCACTGTCGATTAAAGGCTGCTGTGGCCAAAAAAAAACACTTCAAAGAAATAAATAAATGTATATACTTTTCTGAATATGACCTGCAGAGAAGGCCTTACAGGCCCTGACAGCCCACCACTGCTGTAAGGACTCTTAAGTTTATAAGGAGAAAATGTTCTTTTTAAAGCAGTTTAATTAAGTTAATGATTTGTATTGGGGGTTTTCATCCCAATCTGAAAAATGCCAGAAATTCTACATAAGTTTATATTTTTGCCTGGTTGCATTGTTTTCAGATATTAAATCAAATTTTGTTTTAGTCAGTTACTCTAAAAAAAAATTAGTAATATTTTTAGAGTTTTACTTCTTACTTTTACTTAAATGAAAATATATTGATGTTCTGCTGCTTTTACTTCAGTACAATTTTTGAATATTCTGCCCAGCTCAGAATGTGTTATTATGTTCACTGAAATTTAGGACCATGCCGCAAAAAAGCGCTGGGAAGGCATATTGTAACTTTACAGTTTTTTTCTTTCAAAAAATGTATTGGTTTTTTGAAGGTCTAAACATATACCAAACCTCAGCTAATTTAGCAGAAACACGAGTTGTGGGTGAAATGTACATATTTTAAGCGTTTTGCCAAAGTTTGCAACAGAACGAGCTTAACAGCACACTTGCTTCAAATCACCCTCCTGATTTACCTTTTCTTATTGTAGAACTGTGAAATTTGGAAAACTTGTTGAACTTCCTAAGACATACCTAAAAGTCTTAAAACATCATAGTCCCAAAAATAACAGGAAGTTGGCCATGCTGAATTGAATCTGTGATTTCGACAGATTTTTACCCCTTTTTGGCCCAACTTTGCCTCTGCATTTGATCAAGCTTCTCCTAGGGATTTTGACCAATCAGCTTGAAAATTAGTCAGGACGGGCTTCAGGTTCGGTGCACCTGAGGTATCAAAATTCTGACTTTATGTCCATGTTGAAGGGTTGGGGTCTGGCCTCAAACTTTTAGTACATGCAACAGAAAATTATTTCTTATAAGAAGACCTAAAACCTACGGTGATTGGTCCCCAGTAAATTTTTATTGTTGAAATTCTGACAACACCTAAGCTCTGCCCAATGAGAATAGAAAATTTTATGTTATACTTTGAAAGGTCCCTATTATAAATCTTTGACCTAATTAACATGAAACTCAATGAACAACTTGGTATTCTCTGTATCCAGCACTAAGTATCTACAAAAGTGCTTTGGGCTATAGAGGCATGCCGAGTTTGGCATCACACCATAGTCTTACATTTGCCTCTAATTTCCATAAGTTCCTTGGAAATTTCCTTGATTAGGAAAGGTACACACCTCTCTATATCAGAACTTACAGGTCATAGTGCATGTCAGAGGAAATGAGAATCATGAAGTGGAAGGAACTGCCCAAGGAACTCAGACAGAATTGTGGCAAGGCATAGGTCTGGCCATGGTTACAGAAGAATTTCTGCGGCACTCAAGGTTCCTAGGAGCACAGTGGCTTCCATAATCCTTAAATGGAAGAAGTTTGGGACCACCAGAACTCTTCCTAGACCTGGCCGTTGAGCCTTGGTGAGAGAGAGAAAGAAGAACCCAAAGATCACTGTGGCTGAACTCCAGAGATGCAGTTCAGACCGCAGGCTTTGTCAGCGTCAGCGACGTCAAGATTACATGTTGAGTCTATGTGGCGCTTTGTGAGCATTGGCTCCGTCAACTTTCCAACTTTTTCTGCGTTTCAAGCTTCAAAGCGCATAATGCTAGCAACGCAGAAGTACAGCTAGTTGAACTTTTGACGGTCTTAACCCTCTTGACGCAGCGAGGCAAACAATCAGAGTGTCTCACTGTAGTGACGTTGCCCAAAGTTGACGCTGCATAGCCAACCACGATCCACGAGTGTTTAAAACATCCAGCAGAGAAAGACTCGCGTACGAGCTTTGCTAGATTCAGATTAAAAATGTATCTTCTGTGTATATGTGTCAAACTAGTTGCTTGATGCTGACAAAACTTGCGATCTGAATGCACCCTCATGGCTGTACTAGTTCAAAAGGGTGCTTCTACTCAATACTGCGCAAAGGGTCTGAATACTTATGAATGTGTGATATTTCAGTTTTTATTTTTTTAATACAGTTGGAGAAAAAAAAACTACATTTTTGCTTTCCTGTCAATATGGGGTCCTGAGAATATATTGAGAACTTTTTTGATTTTAGCAAATGGCTGCAATGAAACAGACGCTATTGTCAAATCAGTCAGAAACCAAATAAATGACAATTTACTGTTTGAAGCCACATTCAAAAACCGGGATAGTCATCTTGAAAAAAATCTCCTTTTACATCCACAGTGGTCCAGTTTATGTCCTCCCATAAAATAGTCTATAACGCCTATCCTCAAAATCTTGATACTGTATTGACCCAAATATAGGATTAGGGTTTTTTTCATTGAAAATAATGTAAAAATGTGGGGTCATCTTATAATCGGGCTGTAAACATTGACACATGCTGATAGCTGTCTGGGATTGTTATGCGACCGCAACAGCAGAAGGCACCATAGTGGCTCCTGTCCAGTGATCACACACTCAAACCCTCTCGAAAAATTCAATCTATTACAATTGTTTTTTTATTTTTTATTGAATTTGGTCTTTTTCTGAAGATTAGTCTTTGGAAATTTGGATGGTCTTATAATCAGGGTTGTCCTATATTCAGGTCAGTATGGAAATTCCCTTTCTTATGTGCATTTTACAAAGTTTTCATCGGAACTACCATGAGCAAAAAATTAGACTAAAAATAACACAGCAGATTTCATCTGTGTTTATTAGCAGCCTGTAAACAACAAATTGAGTTGTTACCACCACCGACTAGTATGGAGTGTGAACCAGAATTACACTTAAGGCTGTACTTGCTGGTTTTCTTGGGTTTAATGCATTGCATGGTTAGAACTTGATTTACTTCAGGGTTGTAATCTGTCTTGGTCGAGCCAATACCTGAATGGGCCCACCCTCTGTGGCCGGGTGTGCGTCTGAAATGGGGGGGCATATATTATGTCCTGCCTCCCTAAGTTTAACAAGGGAAACCGAAGCAAAGATAACAGCACGAGTGCTTCTGTGCTTACAGTGTCAGCAGCTGCCTTTAGACCTGTAGCAGGTAGGAGACCCAATGGTGGATCGATTAGAGGCTCAGCTCTAGGCAGATGGGATGTGTTTATTGTAAGTCCTGTTGTCTAACATCCTAACTGCTAATTACCAACTTCATGAAAATAATAAATGAAATATTAGAATCAATGTGATGTGTGGATTGTAAAAGAATCAGTAAAGTTAACCTGCACCACCCAAGCTAATAGCTTTAGCTTCACTAATCATTGTTTTGTTTTGGCCATTAATCCTTCCCCTCATCTCTCTCTGTGCTCTCTGTGTCATGCTGCAGCTCATAGCTGCATGGTTGTTGTCCATCATACGTGTAGTTGTAAAAGTTTAATATTTCTGCTGTGTCAGAGCCAACGGGTCTTTTTTTCTGCTACACCACTACTTGTCTGGCAGAGGTTAAATTATCTCACAGAAACGACTCTAGAAGCTGAAATAATTTAAGCATAAGTACATTTTTATTTAGAAAAGGTTCCTAATATATTTATCTAAACGGGGGTTTAATCAGGGCTCTAACCTGCAGTCTGCACTTGAAGCACGTTTTATTATTTTGCATATGCTACTGTGTTAGCTCGGAGATAGCGTGGGGGCACTGAGTAAAATTAAGAAGTAAAACAAGCAAGCCATGTATGGCTGCCATACTCATTATTTTTGAGTTCTCAGATGGTGATGACTTGACATGGACTGAAAAGTTATTTTTGGGAGCTGGTCTAAGACCGTAGGATCTAGTGACCAAATTTGGACTAATCCTTTGCGACTTGGACTCGAACACTAACTGACTAAAACAATGATTAGTATAACCCAGTAACAATGCATATTTGTCAGGTTTGCTATTCAACTTGTCCAGATATAATTTCATGCCCATAAAACCAGAAATCAAAATAGATGTGTATGTTTGGTTCATTGACTGATTCATTGTTTTCAGTTTGGGAACACTTATCATAAAAACAAAACCCTATCAAAAAAATTAGACGGCCGAAAAATTGTAAGTATAACTGTTCAGTTTTGTTATACTCTGTTTCTGTCCTGATGTGCAGGTGGAGTTTGAAGATGGCTCCCAACTAACAGCCAAGAGAGATGATGTCTACACGCTGGATGAAGAACTTCCCAAGAGAGTCAAATCCAGATTGGTGAGTGTAAACTGACCTTTAATATTGTTACAAAATGTTGTTAAAAAATATTCCATGTAATTCATACTATTCTCTTGGCAGTCAAAAGCATCAGACATGAGGTTTGATGGAATTTTTGAAGACAATGAGATCATCCAGGAGTCTAAGAGGCAAAGAGTGATCAACTCCCGGTACAGGGGGGACTACATTGAGCCTGTGATTTACAGAGCCATCATGGAGTAGATCCTCACACCTGCTCAGCCTGTCTCATACACCAGCAGCACTGTTGGACCCAAGTATTTTTATGCACCTTAACTTTGCAGCTAATTTCAGATGGTGTAGCAGCAGATAGCTTCTAACCCATCTGCATGGATGGCTGTGTTTCACCTGTTGTTTCCTGGCTTTGTGAGGTCAAAAAATGTTTTTCTGATAACATTGTTTCAAAAAAAAGTCCATACAAAAATCGTAATGGTACAACTTGGAGCTCTAGCATTAGTACAAGGCCACATTAATAACTAGTGAGTAAAGTAAAACATCTGAAATAAAGGATAGAACTGAAGCTGGTGCTGAATTCGTGTCAGACTAGTTGGTTTCTAGGTTGGACCAAAATCCTGACATTCTCAACCCAACCATCTTTATTGTGTGACAATCATTGAGCGTCATAGCTTTGGGGAAGTATTCAGAGAGCAGCTGTCTTCAATCTGTCTGCTCGTTTACCCTGATGCTTCTGCAGTTGCTGCTATTGGTTGCTTCAGAGACGGACTTTGGTTTAAGAGCCTTCACACACCGGAGTTCAGATGATGGCTGATGAAAGGGAAATATATATATATATTTTTTGTTTTGTTTTTCAACCTGGACCTTATTCTTAGTCTCTCAATTTTTATATTTTTTCCCTCACCCTGAGAAGTTTGGAGCCAGTTTGAGCCGTTCAGCAGTATTTATACATCCAATCTTGATCAGCGTACATCTGTAGAACCGGAGTGCTCAGGGCAATCCAAATGCTGTTTGTAATGAGATTAAATCTGCCCCAAATGCCTTCAATTTACCATGTTTATATTCTCCTTTGGACTTATGAATGACTCAGAAGTGCTTCTTCATTGACTTCCGTGCCTATTTGGGGTCTTAATAATAATAAAAAGCTGATGAATCGCTGGCAGGTTTGTAAAGCCTGGCCAAATTAGCTAAAAACTAAGGTCCAGTTGGAAAAAAAATGAAATTCCCTTTTAATAGGGTCCTGCTGAACTGCAATCATCCGAATAAGTTGTGTTAAAGCAGGAAAACGTCTAAAACATGCAGTGCAGTGTGTCCTGAGGATCAGGGCTGGGGAACACAGTTTAGCTGAGTTTCTACTCCAATACACCAGAACCAAATGATAGCCTTACCTCCCCAGTGTTGCAGCTGCCTGTTAATCAGCCATGTCTTCTGTCTGACTGTTTGGAAGCATCTAGTAGGACAGTGAGTCCCCAGCTGCAGGTCTCAAACCCTCAGATCTGGCCAACAGTATCCTTTATATGCAGAGCAATGCCAGCTGTGTGACAACAAGGCTCCAGAGAACCGTGGTCTCATACTACAGGTTAGTGGCCTCACGCTTTTAGGTGGATTTTGGAGTTGTTTTCATCTGAACACACACTCACCAATGACCTCACACCTTTAGTCCTGTGATGATAGAAGACTTTTCAAGGTACATATTTTAACAAACCTTTTTAAATGTATAGACCTATTTGAGAATTAAGAAAAACAGGAACTTTTCTGAAGAAATGTAGTTCAGCTTTAAGAAGTTCTAACCAGCAGTAAAAATGATAGTTTGAAAGCTCTGGGATTTTTTGGGTGGGATTTTGATCCAAGTTTGTTGATTTCCCATGAGTGCTAAACAGTCTCTTCTGGCATGTGTGGTGCAGAAAAGGTTTTCCATTGGTTGCCCTGGAGTAACAGATTAAAGGTGAATTCTTTAAAGGTAGCAGAGCCATTTAGTCATTTCTGTCCAGCTTTATTAACTACATTCCTCTTTTTAAATAAATTAACTTTATAACTCATTGTAGAGCTCTGAAAAACCATCATCTGCATTTCAGACTCATATATGTTCTAAATGCTGAGTTTGTTTGAGTTGACTTGTGCAGCATAGAGATACATTTTAAGTAGTCTTTCCTGACTACCCCATGTTTTTATTGCCTGTCTGTCTGTCTGTCTGTGCGTTGCACGTTGACTCCAGTCTGCAGCGCATTTCGACATCAAGGTGCTACTAGTTAGTTTATAAAGAAAACGATGGTGTTCATTGTACGTTTCTTAACCTTTCACTGTTATTTACATGTCCAGCTTTCCAACTCTGATCCCAGTGCTTTGGTAAAACAAGATAGCTGTCAAGTGTTATCATTTATAAACATGTATTTTAGTTAGTCATGTAGGGCTAAATACATTTTCTATTTAGACTAAGAAAGTTGTGCAGTTATCTTGTATTCTATTTTGCTGTCCTGTTTCTAAAACATGTTCACTGTATTTTTCTGTTATGAAAATGTTATGTAGTCTGTTGGGAAATTTTCCTGAGCCAGCAGGGGGGGCAGTGTCTCTTTTTTTCTCAAGGAAAATTACTTTTCATACCATTATGCAGACATTTTGTAAAATTAGTTTTATTAAAGAAATATACTCTCAGTTGATTAATTTGATTTTATTTGTTTTCTGTTTAGTGTTCTTTTGTGTAGTAGATATACTTCATAAGCTGTTTACCAACTAAACAAATTAGATGTCTGTGATCGGAAATGAAAAAGAATCCATGATTGGGTTACAGCTAGAATGTGGCAGACTGAAAACAGACTGTGGAATGTATAGAAGTACCTGATCAATGCCTTCCTTTAGTTCCAACAGTAAATGCAATGTCTTCCTTCATCAAATAAGTATTTAACATGACTTTGTTTGTGAGCTACAGAACTGGACTGTTTGAAAATTTATTTTCATACCTAAATCTCATTTTTTTAAAATCTAACAGTAAACAATGTCAGTATGAAAGACATTCTCAAAGCATTAAGCTGAAATGTTTGTTTGTGTAGATTGGTTGTTTAGACATCAAACCGCTCAGTTGAACTGCTGAAATGATCTTGGATTCACAGAAAAGAAAACTATTTCAACAAATTACAATTTGTAACCCTGGATTAAAATCTTAATTTGATCCCTGTCAAACAGCTCATGTATGCAAAGCTGCTCTATGATCCATGAAGCCTCCTTTTCAATTCTTGGCTATAGTTCATTGCCCAATGTCGGTCAGTCAGTCAATCAAACTTTATAAAGCACTTGTAATTCAAAGTGCGTTAGAAATTAGAAATGACCCCACATAAATCACACCAACCCAAGCCCCATAAATTTAAACATGATCACATTTATACCCCCCTTCCCCCAATCCAACCCCCAAAACTCAAGAGCAACATTAAAATAGACTAAAAATAGAATAAAAAGGATGCTGGGATGAGTCAGGTTAAGTAAGGAAACGCTGTCAAAGGAGCCATCTACAACAGCAGCAGCAAGGCACTGAGCTAGGGTGCCCAGAGGAACGACAGCTGAGACCCCCACTTCCACGCAGGATCTACCTGGAGAGCCTCCTCAACAGCCACAGCCGACCACCGCTCCCAAGGCAGAGGGCTCACATAAAGGAAACACTGGAAGGAAGATTAAAATAACAGCGGGTCAAAATAAGACTAAGTAGTAAAATTGATTGAATATGAACAAGTAAAACATGCAAAGCAATCAAACAGTCAGTAAAAGCTTGGCCAAAAAGGTGACGAGCATAAACGTTCTCTGCAGCCCTAAGTTCCTCCGGCAGCCTGTTACAGAGATCAGTGCCATAATGATGGAAAGACGCCTTACCATCAGTGTGTATCTTGACTTTGGGGATGACAGATAGCTGCCAGAGGATCACAGAGACCACAATGGTCCATATGGAAAAAGCTGTTCAGAAAGATAAGTAGGCCCAAGACCATTATGACCCTTAAGAACCATTAAAAGAACCTTAAAATCGTGCTGGTGACACCTCAACAGAACGAGTAGCAGTATTTCCTCTGTATCCATCTCTGTCTCCGTTTGATTCATTTTTCTTATGTGAAGGTAGCAGGCTGCCATCTTGTAATGATTGGATCAGAGAACGTGTTTTGATTTGCACTTGAATATTTGGTCTCATCACACAGCTCACACAGAGTTTTTGGTTCCACAGGAGAGAACTAAAGCCTAGTTTATGCTTCTCCATTTTGACAGAGAAGGATTGACACAACGCCATTATCCGTCAATAATGGCGTCGATAAAGCAAAGGCTCTCAGTCACCTACGCAAGTACGCACAGAGTAGAGCCCCATTTTTTAACTAGAGCGTATGCATCTGATTTTTCAGTTTCATTATCAGCCAGAGATCACTTCACCAGAATGGTGCTCTGTAGTCGCTGTAATCAGTAGTTAATTCAATTCACTTTATTTATATAGCGCCATTTCACAACAGACGTCATCTCAAGGCAAGAAGAGTTATTACAATAATGTTTGTTAAGCCAGCATTTGACCACTACATGCTTAATATGAAAGGATAATTGATCTAATCTGTTCTTTTGGCCATTTTGAACACGAGGTGTAGGAAAACAACAAAAAAGGCTGATGTTTGTTTCCATGTTTCTAGAGTATTCTATGAGCTGCACTTCTAATAAAAAGCTTCACAGCTTAATCAAAACTTATTTTCTGTCGTTCATTGCTCCTTGAAGAAATGCGTTCACAAGCCTAGAAAAAAATGAAACGACACTGTGATGGTAGGCACAGACCCCATGAAATGTTAGCACCCCGTGCTGTCCTGGTCGAGCAACACTGAAAAATAATGGAGAATGGAGAGAAAAAAAAACGGAGAACCATAAACGAAAAATGTCTCCGCCAATACGTCTGCATCTGAGTGCAAATTTGCAGTCGGAGAAGCATAAACTAGACTTAAAAGATCTGCCTCCCATTCTACTTTTAGAAATCCTAGGAACTACCGGTAGACCTGCAGTCTGAGGTCAAGTCCACACTTGTCCGGATATTGCCTTAAACGTGGAATTATTTAGTCTACACCCCCCTATCATCCACATTAACCTGCCGTTTAAGGTCTGTGGCCGGATAATTATTAACTGGGTAAGAAGACCATCTAATTCTTAATTCAACGGCTAAATGAGCAGGTCTGGACAGCTTCCCCGAATAATGAAAGGAAGTGATGTCAATGAAATGCTGCATTCCAAGTTTTTTTGTTTTTTTTTTTGTTTTTATTGAAGATATTCAACAAACATACAAGGCAATGAACATTGTCTATATTCTTATAGATTACTATAGCGATTGAGCAGGAGCAACAACTATACAGAATAAATCTGAATTTTAGATTACAATTATCAAACTTCACAGATAGAAAACAAAAAAGAAACACAAAAAAAGACAACAAAAAAACCCAAAGGAAACCTAATAGAGGCCATTTTAAATTAACTTACATTTTTCAAATAATGAATATAATTTAAGGCTTTTCTTATCTTTAACCAGTTTAAGAGATTTACTAAAAAGATTTAGTTCATTCCTCCAATGAGTAAGAGAAGGTTTGGTTTTATAGAACCTGCATTTATGAATGAAAAACTTACAAATAGTATGAGGAAATTAAGAACAAAATCCACATCCTTATCAACAAAAACACCAAAAAGAATTATTTTAACAGAAAGAGGCAACACCATACTTCTGAACAACAACCAGCTCTGCATCTCTTTCCAAAAGGTTTGCACAATATCACAATAAAAGAAAAGGTGTTCTAATGACTCAATGTTCTCTAAACAAAAGGCACAATTATTAGAATCAAAATTAAATCTCAGCCTCAAAAATTCGTTCGTTGGATAAATATAATTAAAAATTTTAAAGTTAACCTCTTTTGCTTTGGGAGGAAGAGGAAAGGAAATGTAATTTTTTCTTATTTTCTTAATTTTTTCCCCATCAAACTCTTTAAGTATATACATTCTTTTTATTGGGATAGGATAATATGCTCTTATTAGCAAACCCCTAATAATTTTGTTGGTGCATTTAAGATCACAGAAATCCAAACCATCGATGCAGAGCTGTCTAAGATCAGGAGAGACTCTAGAGAATCGAGTATCTTCTCCAACCATTGATTTTAATGGACAAGGTATGGCTTTCAAAATTCTAACATAAAACTTAACTTGACATTGAAGTTTATATTTTTTACAAAAATCTTCATATTGTAACATGTTTCCATCATCATCCATAAAATGTGCAACAGCCCAAATACCCCTGGATTTCCATTCCTCTACATAAACAGATTTTTTACTGAGCCGTATAAACCTGTTATTCCAGATTGGAGTATTGTGTGAAATTATGACTATAAATTAACTTCCAATATAGAAGAAGTTGTTGATGGAAAGCTGACAGTTTAATAGGCAATGAGCTACATTCAAAGTCACAACGCAGAAGAAAGTCTATTCCACCTAGTTTTAAGAAAATCATATTAGGGACAATAAACCAAAAAGAATTTTTATTTGTGAGATAAGACTTTAACCACTTTAGTTTCAGGACACCATTCATAATATCAAAATCAATCGCGTTCAACCCCCCCCTCATCATAACTTTTAATCATATCAATCCTTCTTATATATTGACATTTATTTCTCCGTATGAACTTAAAATTAATAGTGTTAATCTTTTTAATCATTCTTGTGGAAATGGGTAGTGAAAAGGCTGGGTAAATAAGTCTAGATAGACTATGCATTTTTGATAATAACACTCTTCCTAAAATAGAAACATCTCTTTGCAACCATCTGTTTAGGATTGACTTACATTCGTCCACATTGTTTCAAACGTTCATATTTTCAGTTATAGTTTTATTTTTAGAGATAATAATTCCTAAGTATTTAACCTCCTTTTTAATCTTTATATCATATAATGAATTTAAATGATAATCATGTAATGTTAAAATTTCACATTTATTCACATTCAGCTGCAATCCAGATGCTTTGGAAAAATGATTAATAGAGCGCATAGCTAGGGGAATTTGCTCTTCATTCTTTAAGAATAGAGTCGTGTCGTCTGCTAGCTGACTTATTATAATTTGCGTGTCCATTATGTTTAACCCTTCAATTTGACTGGTTTTCATTAGAATAGATAATATTTCAGCAACCATTATGACTAATAATGGTGAGCAGCCACAACCCTGTCTTATTCCTCTCCTACCCTCAAATCTAGAGCAAGTACCATGTCCTAATGCTACAGAGCTATTAATGCCATTATATAACATTCCAATCATATTTATAAATCTATTTCCAAAACCAAAATGATATAACGTTTTTAGAATGAAAGAGTGTTCAACAGAATCAAAAGCTTTATAAAAATCTAAAAATAAAATGAATCCTTTCTCATGAACCATATGGTTATAATCAAGCAAATCTAATACAAGTCTAATATTATTATGAATAGATCTTTCTTTCAGAAAGCCAGATTGTGTTTCGCTGATTATAGAAGATATACCTTCTTTCAGTCTTGCGGCAATCAATCCGGAAAGAATTTTATAATCTGTGTTAAGTAAAGTGATTGGTCTAAGATTATCTAATATCCTTTTGTCTTTCCCCGGTTTCAGAATCAAGGTAATTAAACCGTGTTTCATAGTTGGTAATAATTCTTTTTCCTCTATACATTCCTTTAGTGCTTTAAATATTAAACCTCTTATATCCTTCCAGAAGAACTGATAAAAAGTTGTAGTAAGTCCATCTGTCCCTGGGGATTTGTTTAAGGCCATCTTAGAAATAACTGAGTCCAGGTCCTTAATTGTAAAATCTAGCTCACAAAGATCCCTAAAGGATTCGACAATACGAGGGATAGACGTCTTAATTTGATCAAACAGGATGTCGGAATCTACTTCAGAATAAGAGGAAGAATAGAATTTAGAATAGAATGAAAACACCTCTTTTGCTATACTTCTAGAATCTTTATTTTCTATTCCATTAATAAATAGACTTGTAATAGAATTTTTTGACTGTCTGCTTTTTTCCAAATTACTAAAGTATGTTGAATTTTTTTCACCTGCTTCGATCCATTTGGCCCTTGATCTTATAAAGGCACCTTGAGCTTTCTCAAGATAAAGCTCATCTAATTTAATTTGTAACTCCATTCATTTATTCTTATCCTGAGAGTTTAGTTCTGCTTTACTACAGCACATATTTATTTCTCGGAGTAAATTACTTTCATATTCCTTATTTTCCCTGCTGAGTTTTTTGCTAAATTGAATAGAAAGTTGTCTGATCTTAAATTTAGTAAATTCCCATCTACTCATATTGTTTTGGAACAAATCATTATTCTCATTTTCTTTTACCAATTCTCTAATTTATCACAATAGTCATAATTTTGTAGTAATTTGGCATTAAATTTCCAATATCCTTTATTCCTAAAATCTTTCAATGTGGGTCCAAGTACTAAAGCTATGAAACAATGATCAGTTAAGGGAGCTTTAGAAATACTAGTACATAAAGTATTTCTCTAAATGTTCTCACACCCCAACCAATAATCAATTCTGGACTTGTTACTCCCATTAGGTTTAAACCATGAATAACTTTCAGAACCTGGATGTAAACATCTCCATATATCAGTTAAGTTATTTTCTGTCATAAAACTTTGAACAATGTCGTTACAGCGAGGTCTACGTAGTCTTGGAGGCATCCTATCTACCCATTCATCTGGGGTCATGTTCCAGTCTCCTCCAACTAAAACTAAATTAGTAGGGTACAACACTCGAAGTTCTGATATCACATTTGTTATATTCTCCATAAGTATTTTATTTTGTCCATCATTGTTATATCCATAAATGTTTGTTATAATAAGGAATAGACTATCAACTTTCAAAACCACTGTAAGCCAGTGACCAGCTCTATCATCTCTAAGCGTTAACACTATCCCCAGGGCTTTTATTTAAACATATAGCCACGCCAGCTGAACGATTGGAGCCATGGCTGAAAAAGATCTTGTTGCCCCATTGATTAGTCCAAAAGGTTTCATCCACCTCAGCTGAATGAGTCTCTTGCAAAAGTAAACATTGAGATCTTTGCCCTTTACAAAACAAAAAAATGGCTTTTCTTTTTACACTGTCTTTCAGGCCCCTAACATTTAATGAACCAAACGAAATATTAACATTTTCCATGAACTATGAATAAACACACACAAAAAAAGAACTGAACAGTAAATATAAACCTTGCTTACTCTGTCTACTAAGTGATTTGAACCTAGACCTTAGTAGATTTGAAAAGTCCCATTTCACACGTTTCCACTATATTACAGTCATGATGAAAAATTTTCACCTGTCCTCTCCAATCCGACGTCCGTCTACATATCCATGTGGGCCTTGGAAGAAGGCCACTTTCCCAGCACGCCTCGCTTGCTCAATTTGCGGCCACAGGCGTCTTCTCTCCTTCCAGTCCTCCCTTGGTAACATTTCAGCAAAGCGGATGTCTTTATCTTTGCAGACCTGCGAGTTCTTGGTCCGACGCCAAATTTCTTCTTTCACCCATCTCTTAGCAAAAACTATGACGACACGTCTGACCTTTTTATCAATCTTTCTCCCCATTAGATAGACGACATCAACAGCATCCTCGATCTTCAATTCTGGATCTGGTGCAACTTTCCGGAGGATTTCGATGACTTGCTCACGGATGTTCTCATCTTTTTTTTCCACCAAACCTTTAATCTGTAGACACCACCTCATCCTGTATCTCTCTTGCTCTCTCACTCTGTCTTTTAGTTCGCTGTTATCTTTGCAAAGCTGGTCGTTTTGTTTTTCCAAGTCTTCAATTTTCTTCTTGCATTCTTTCAACTCTTCTACGTTAAACTGGACCGCTTTTGCTAAAGACGCAACCATAACACTACTTTGTTTCATCTGCTCCTTCAGATCAGCAAGCTGCTCGTCCACTCTTTTTTCAAGACCCAGTATTGCCTGTAAAATGGCGTTGTTGGAAACGTCGTTACTCTCACCGTCATCTGCTGGCTTGGACTTTTTCCCCGTGGGAGTTTTAACTGGTGTAGTTGGTGTGGAGTCGACATTACGGTCCCTCTTGTTTAGCTGAGCGGTGTCCATAGCATAGTCATGCTCTGTAACACAAACGCCGTCTTTCCTTCTAATTTCCAGTGATATATTCTTTTCTTTTGAACCCGCAATGAGTTTAGCTGGTTTAATTATTTTCTGAGCATCCATGACGTCTCTTCACAGTGGACTTTGAATAACTTTAAACAAAGTTTTGGGACTAAGTTATATGCACTCCGGAAAACACGACTACTCAGATCGCCATCTTGCCGGAACCCGAGCATTCCAAGTTAATGACAACCCGACACTACAAAGATTACAGCAAAGATGGAGACGAGTCTCGCCATGTGGCTTCTTCTTTTAAAAATTCAAAGGTTTCTCAAGTTAAGCTATTGTTCTCTTCTGTGGGACAAACATATATGTACTGTGCGCTAGAGCTTCTTGTTTATATTTTGTAGGCGCCGGCAGTAACGTAGATTATAAGCGCATCTTTTCGCGCATGCCCAGTATTTGCACAGGTCGGATGGGATTGCTCAATCATGGGACCTTAAACGGGGCATAAATGCTCGTGTTGAGTGGATAACATTAGGCGTCTCTCGTTTAACCTTATCGGCTTAGTGTGGACCTGGCCTGAGAGCAAAGTGCTCTGTTAGGAACATATGAAACAATCAGTCAACAATCTGTTCAGTTTAACAAAACTGAAATATACATGTATGAAATATAACAACTATACGCACTATTTTTCAGTTTGTAGATGTTACAAAAGCATTAAATGGTAAAAAGCAAAGAATATGTATTTCTGCACTGTTAAAGGGAAAAAGTTTAAAACTCAGTTACGTTTATTTAACCCTCCGGTCTGTCTGTACGGTAGGCTATACAGTCCTTCACTTCTCATACCAACACTTTTCATAGACTTCGGTCCGGAGTTTAGATAATACTGGAATAATAGGTCCATTTTACAGTGCACTTTTTTTTGCAAATCCAAATTATTATTTTAACTTTTTTTTTTTTTTTTTTTTTTTACTTTTGGTTCATAATTTACAAACTCATGCGCAGAGTCTTTGCAATGCTGTGTTTTAAGTTTCAGAGAAAGGTCAGAACTTTTGATGATGAACATTTGGAATATAAATGAGATGCAGTAAGTAAGTTGCAATATCCACATAAACGCTATTGCACTCGGTAATAATCTAGAGCAGCAGTTCCCAAAGTTGGGGTCAGGACCCCACTTGCATATAATGAATAAAAGCAACATTTTTAGAGGCCGATATATTGGCTGTTGAAGTTGTTTATGTTGCCACTTTAGACCATTTTTAAGTGACTCAGAAAAAATGCTTGTACGTTCAATCAGGATTTGGGGTCACAGGCCTCTTAAATTCTTTTTTTTTGTTGGTCAGAGACTGGAAAGTTTGGAAACTACTGATCCAAAGGATCTGCATTTGTGGGTCCAGTGCACTGATTCTCTGCATCTATTCGTCCGTGTACAGATTCACAGAAACTAATAACTTACGCACTGCAGATATTCTCAAGAGGAAACACAATGTAGCATAGTAGTGTCTGTTTACAATAATTTATTGTTTTGCCTGAGACAAACAGTTTTTGTTTTATAATTTCCCTCATCCTATTTTGGGTATTTGTATTTTAAAACAGAGATTTAAAAAAATGTTTTAATTGTCTTTTGTTTTTTCATTCTGGCTTCCAATGAGAATAGTCAAATACCAGGATGCACAAAAACTGGACTAGCCTTTGCTTCTATAAACTCATTTAAAATACTATAATGAAATCTGATATACTGTCATGCCTTTTAAAGAGCTGGAACTATACTTTTCACAGGAAAATGTTAACAAAGAATTATGTGGTTGACTCGTTTCCTCCTCCTCCCCCGAACCATTTTCGTTCCTTCTGTATATGCGCACTCCTGGCCAGTAGGTGACGGTAAAACAAAAAGAAATTGAAGCTTGATCCATCACGCTTGCCGTACTGGTTATGTGAGCAACAACAATGCATTAATAGGCGCCAGTTTTGACATGAACGAGAACATGGCTGCTGTTGGTTGTGAACGAAAAGCTCCTGGCCGATAATGACGCCCCAGTAGAGCAAGGCGGCTATGTAAGCTTTCAGACATTCTCTCAGAGGGAACGGGAGCAATGGTAAACACATCTATTCTTCTTTGTTCGGCGTTATTCAGGTAGTTTGGCTTTAGACTGACTGGTTGATGTGTTATTCCATAAACGTTTATTACAAAATTTGCTGGAAATAACAGCAAATATATATATATATATATTACAAAATAACTAACTAAATAAATATATATTTGCAAGGCATCAAGTACAAAATACATCGAGCAGGCAATAATGTCACAAAATACAGTTTGTTACAGGATCAGAAGGTTTTTAGCATCTTGACGAATGTCTTCAGTCAGATTAGAGTCTTTTATAACATTCAGAGAGGACAATAACATACAAAATTCCTTTTTAAAGCAGTTCATATTTGGTAGTTGTTTTTTTCCATTTGCTTTTGTGATTATGGTATTTACCTATAATAATAATAATAATAGTGTTAAAGTTGAACTAATTCTTTTCTGATTAAAATAATAAGAACATCTTGAATTGTGAATTGTTCAAGTTCTTCAATTGTACTATTTAACCAACGATGGACATCTTTCCAAAACCTTCTACTAACAGGACAAAGGAAGAATAAATGTTCTGTTCCTTCAGGGTTTTCATGACAAAACTCACAACTTCAAAACCAAATCTCCTCCTCAGTGTCTCAACCAATAGGTAGTAGTTTTTAAGAATTTTAAATTGCATTTCTTTTACTTTTGGTGGAATTGGCCATTTCAAAGAAATTCAAATGTTTTTATGAAATTATTGGATTTCCTAATATTTTAAGTTTTCCCTTCCCCTCATAATCATCGTAGATATGGCCTTTGAAAGCTCTATTTAAGAATTTATTATCACATTTTCTTTCTGTGATATTTAATACTCCTATTGTTAGATTGGGAAGCTTGATTTGAACATTAGAAAAGAGAATTGTTATCATTTGTATCAACGCCACTGGAATAGACTTGCATATTCTCTTAAGGGAACATTGTATATTGTTAAATTTGTTTTTAAAATCTTGTAACTGTAGGATTTCTCCATTTTTATCCATAACGTCATGTACAAGGATAATTCCTTGGTCAAACCAAAGTTGGTTAAATAAAGTGTTTTGTTACATACAATTACTCTGTTATTCCACAAGGTGGCACAATGAGGGGTAAAATTATGGGTAAATACCATCTTCCAATATTGCAGGACTTGTTTGTGAAACTCTGATAATTTAAAAGGCAGTTTAGTTATATTAACATCACACTTCAAAAGAAAATTGAAACCACCAAACATCTTGAATATATTTCTGGGAATGTGAAACCAAATTAAAAATTCTTTCAACCATTTTATTTTAATTGTCCCCGTTGTTGCTTCTAAATCCACTGATTTAATGCCTCCCCCCTTATAATCTCAAACTAACTGAGATTTTTTGATATAATGGGTCCTGTTTCTCCAGATTAATTTATATATAATGGGATTTATATTCTTCACAGTTTTTGTAACAAAGTAAAGAGATTGACATGGTATATCAGTTGGGAAATGCCCTCAGCCTTGGTTAATAAGTTACGCCCAAAAATGGATAGATCTCTATTAAGCCATTGGTTAAAGGATTTTTGTATCATATCCACTTTTTCTTTCATATTCACTTCTTCTCTTTGTTTTTCATCTGCAACTATCCTAATTCCAAGATATTTAACTTCTTTTTTAACAGGGATTGACATTATTTCTTTGTCTGTACACTCGTAACGGGAGCAATTCACATTTTTCCACATTTAAACGAAGACCTGAAGCTTTAGAAAAGATAGAAATTATTTGTAATGTTTTGGTAACCATAGACTTGTCCTTAAGAAAGAAACGGTGTCATCTGCAAACTAACTGAGGCTAAATTCATAATCAAAAAAGTTTATACCCTGAAATTTTGGATGGTTTAGTATCAGATATGCAAGTAACTATATAAGATAAACAGCTCAGGGCTAATTGGACATCCTTGTCTTATTCCGCCAGTTATGTTTATTCTATTAGTTAGTCCTGGATTTAAGGAAACATAACTGTCCGTTTGCTGGAGTTTGTTCTCCCTGTGCATGAGTGGGGTTCCCTCCAGGTACTCCGGCTTCCTCCCACAGTCCAAATACATGACTGTCAGGTTAATTGATCTCTCCAAGTTGTCCTTAGGTGTGGGTGTGTTGTTTGTCCTGTCTGTCTCTATGTGTCCCTGTGATGGACTGGCGACCTGTCCAGGGTGTACCCCGCCTCTCGCCCGTTGATAGCTGGAGATAGGCACCAGCACCCCAGCGGTTAAGAAAATGGATGGATGGAATCAAAAACTTTGAAATAGTCTATAAACAAAATTAGGCTATCTGATTTTAAAATAGCCCAGCATGTCCAGTATTAATCTTACGTTATTATGTATACTTCTTCCTGGTTCTCTTCTATTATTTTATCAATTACTGTTTTTAATCTTTCCGCATATATTAACGCTAATAATTTATAGTCATTACAAAGCAACGTAATTGGCCTCCAGTTGTCCAAATGTGTTATATTATATAATGTGTTTCATTGTTGGGGTAAGACATCCTTCATCTATGCAGTCAATGAATGCATTTAATAGCAGTTCCTTTATATCTTCCCAAAACATTTTTAAAAATTCCAAAGTCAATCCATCAATTCCAGGTGATTTCCCATTTTTCATCGTTTTTAGGGCATTTTCCATTTCTTGAAGATTCAATTCACCTTCCAGCATTTTCCTATCATATTCCCCAATCTTTTTAATATTGTTCCCAATCAGAGAAAAGAAGGATTCACAATCCTCTCTACAGAAGTTTGAACCATATACTTCTGAGTAAAATAGTTGAACTTCTTTCTTTATTTGATTTTGGTCTTCTATTACTATATCATTTTTTTCTTATTTTGCAGATTGTTTTTGGATTGTCTGGACTTTTCTAAACTGTTAAAATATGCTGTGTTCTTATCGCCTTCTTCAATCCATCTAGCCATGGAGCGTACAAATAAATGTCATCAAGCTGTTTTTGGAGCAAGTTTAACTCAGTTAGTTCCTCCTCTGTGTTGTCAAGTTTATCACAGATCATACTAATTCTTTTGAGCAGTTCTCTTTGCTTTAATTTCTTTGCTTTTGTCCTGTTTTTTCCTGTTTCAATTGCCAGTCTCTTTGTTTCAAGCTTTAACCATTCCCATTTTCCTTTATTTGACGTATCCATCCCTTTCATTTTTAGACAAAGGGTTTTAATTTGTTTGCAGAACCTTTCATTTTCCAAAAGACTGTTATGTAGTTTCCATAACTTATCTGAGGGGCAATGTTGTTTAATTACTAGCAAATATAAACTTATTAAACAGTGGTAAGTAAGTGGAGATGCAATAATTTCACATTCCTTAATATTATTTCCTATTGAATGTGAAATAAGCCAATTTCGTGGGATTATTCGAACCCCAGTAGTCAAAAGTATTAGTGACAGAACAGAAATTTTGTAAGACCTCATTATTTTCTGGTTGTTGACCTCTAGGAGGTAACCTATCTAACCAAGAATTTGGAGCTATGTGAAAATCTCCTCCCATAACTACTTTATCTGTCATGTGAACAGTTTGCCAATCTGTTATCATCTCGCCTAATTTCTCCAGCATGTCTTTGTTTTGTTTTTTGTTATTATAACCGTAAACACATAGAACAATACGTTTCTGGTCACACATTTCTATGGTTGCAATCAGCCAGTGACAATCTTTATCTCCTAGATGACTAATTACTTTCCCTATAAATCTATTAAACAGTATCATAACACCTGCCGAATAGTTGCTACCATGACTATATAGAATATTTTCCCCCCACTGCTGTTTCCAAACTTTTTCATCAACTATACTAGAATGTGTTTCCTGTTACAAAATTAAGTTTGCTTTAAGCTTTTTACAAAATAAAAAAAGTGCCTTGCGCTTTATCATACTTTTCAAACCTCTAACATTTAAAGAAGTAAACAAAACTGACATAACAGACAAAAAACCGCTAACTGTTTTGTAAGGGGAAAAAAAAAAACGTTCTTGATTTAATGAGAGAGCAGGAATGAACAATATTGTCCAAGTATATTACATTTCAACCAAAGCCTCCAACTGTATCAATAGAGAAGTAGAAATAGCTATTTGATCCTAACAGTGAGACATCCTCCCTATGCTAACAGTCCAATATTAACCTAAGAACAATATCCGAGAAATTATAGTGTGTTAGTCCAAACAGCGAAATGTGAAGTATATCTATCATGGGTAAACCTTCCTCCCATCGATGATGGCGTATCCTTCCATCAAGACGGTCTTCTTCCTGCAACGTCTGGCTTCTTCCACCCGTGGCCACAACTTCTCCCTCGCCTCCCGGTCCTCCTTGGAGAAGTCCATTTTAAAGATGATCTTTTTCTCCTTGCACACTCTGGCCTCTTGTGACATGTTCCACACTTCTTCCTTCATTGTTCTTGAGATAAACTGAATAATGATGGGTCTTGGCATGCTATTTTTTGTTACGCCTTTTTCCCCCCAAACAGTTGAACGGTGTCAATGTTCCTGCGGAGCTCGTCAACAGACATGGGGACCACTCTCTGATTTTCTCCTCATCCGTTTCAGCTAACCCAAAAAGTCTGAGATTCCATCTCCTCTTGTACCTCTCAGCTTCTAGAACCTTCTCTTTCAGATACTTGTTTTTACCACATGCAGAAACTCCATTTGTTTTTGTAGTTTTGTGATGTTTTCTTTATTTGCATTTGTTTCTTTTTTGATGGCATCTGTACTTTCTTCAATGTGTTGAAGTTTGCTCTCAAGGCCATCCAACTTTTTTAACGCTTCTTGAACATTGTTCATTCTGGCTTCAATATTTGCCAACTTCCCCTCCAGCCCATCAAATCTTTTCATCACAGACTCCATTGCTAGCATAAAGCTATTCCCATTCTCCTCTCTTATCTCGGCTCCTCTCTTCGTTTAGTTTCTTAGGCAGCGAACTGTTCACCGGATTTTGACTGTCCTCATGATTAACAACAGATTGTTCCATTTTTGAGGCTTCGTTGTCACTTATTTCACTCATATCACTCATTGCAGATATGCCGTAGTTATGGTCAGTTAAATTAGCTTTGGCTAGATTGTCCATTCTCCGATAGTTTACTTCAATTAGCTCTTCAGAAAGCGTCACCGTTTGTCGAAGAAAATAAATCTCAATTCTGTCTCGTTATGGCTTGGTTCTTTACCTTTAAACAGCGTTTGGACTTAAAACATGGATTTTCTTTAACCGCCTGCGTAGGGTTAAACTACTCACTCCGCCATCTTCCCTTACTTCTCACTTGTTGATGTGTTTGTTCATGGCAGAGGAGGAGTCTGGCTCCCAGCCAGCTGGCTAAACGCAAACCAGCCGGAGAGGCCGCCGGCGGAGCTGACGGCAAGCAGACAGGCAGCACGGTAAGCTCACCTTTCCATCAGGCAGCAGCTACCTCATCCCGCTTCATTTCACATTTCACTGGGACATATAACATGGATCAACTCTGGGTCCGATTAAACAACATCCAACAATTTGAACAGTTCCATGAATAAAAAAGACAGGCGTAACCTGTCATGGTTAACCTGTTCAAGCTTTAAAAATTGTGTGTTTTGATGAATTCCTGCAGAATGTCGATTAGAAAAGCCCGTGTTTTAGGTTTAAAGCAGAGTTTATCAGCTAGTGATGAGTTTTCAGCGCAGTGAACTAGGTTTGTAGATGAGTGGCAAGGCCAGTTTTTTTTTTCTTTCCAAATAGTGTTGATTTGACCTGGACTGGGTCGGGTCAGCTTGGACCAGAATGGTCTGGTTGTTTTTCCATTACCATATCAGGAGCACAGCAGTGGGCAAGGAAATTGCTTAGCTTAACTAAAGCTCCAGCCAAAATCAGTCAGGAAGGCCTCATGGCCAACACCAATCCCCTCACCAATTAAAGGATTCATTCATCCACTTCACATCGCTCAGTCATCGATCGTTCATGCCTCCAGCTCCTGATCTGTGTTCTGACGAACATCCAGTCTGTAGACACTCTAGTCGATTCTCTCTCCTGCTTGCTGGTCGCCGTGGAGACCTTGTGGACCTGTCACATGCCAACTTTGCCTGCTCTACCGCTCCCGGACTAGAGCCTGCTCCCACCCACATGAAGATTCCGTTAACAGCCCCTATCGTAGATCCATTCATCTTGGCCACTTGACATAAAAACAGCCGTCACTCAGTTTGCCAACCGAAGCTGCAGCCGGTACCCAGCCCAGTCTCTCTTGCTTCTCATTGGCCTTTCACCATACTTCCTGTCTCTTTCTGCTAGGCTCTTCCAGTGCCTGTAGTCTGCCCCACTCCTGCTATTTTGGTCTTTTTTTCACACTTTCGTTTCCCCGGCAATGTTTTGAGCTTGCTGAAAGCCATGCTTAGCCATTCCGTGACATCACTACATAAATATACCAGCCCAATCAGTGGCTCCCACAGCTATTTAGGAGTGTGAATGACATCACTTTAACGGACCTATCAGTTCACAGGTAGTCGCCTCGGCCCGCTTCATACTGAGCCAGAGGAAGTCCGAAGAAACGGGTCAGTTCGACCAGGCAAAAGTAATGGAAACATGCCAAATTGGGGAGAACCCAACCCGTTCCAGACCGAGCTGACCCTTTGTAGAAAAGGGGCAACTAGGCAATTTTGGGTAATTAGGGGGGAAATAAAAGCAACAATATAATAATATAACAATGAAAACACTCATAAAGAACATTAATACATACATTAATCAGTTTGTCAACGGCAAATGGCCTTTTAGCCTAGATTTAAATGATTCACTGCTTCAAAAGCTTTGCATTGGTGGGGAAGTTTGTTTCAGATAAAGGGAGCTTATAAACTGAGTGCTGCTTCTCCGTGTTTGGGTTTAACTTGAACCAGAAGACCTGAGTGGTATTGAAGATTAGGAAAACAGGTCTTCAACATATTTTGGCACTAAGCCATTTAATGATTTATAAGCTAGTAGGAGTATTTAGAAGTCTATTCTCTGAGGTACAGGGAGCCAGTGGAAGGACTTTAGAATTGGGGTGATGTGTTCTACTTTCCTGGTTCTATTGAGGACCCCAGCAGCAGCGTTCTGGATTGAGAAAAAAAATCAGGTTCACGTGACCTGAAAATTCTCAAGATCTGAGAGACGCTTTCACTCTAAACCATACCACTGTAGGTCTACTTAAGCCAGTCGGTTATAGGGTAGGGGCCATCTTGGGTTTTCAATTAATCAGACTGATGTAGCAGTTACTCCACGTGTGAATGTGTTTTAGGAGGATCATGTTGACATCTTTGTGCGCAGAAAGATAGATTTACGGTGGCTATAGAGACTCAACGTACATTTCCAAGACAGAAGGAAAAATCCCCGCTATATAACCACTTTAACATCTGAAAACACAAAGAGCTTTAGAGAGAAATGTAAAATCACAATTGATGGCAAAATAGAAGTTATTCAAAGCCCCTTTTAGATATGTGAAAGATGTTTTTCCCCTGTGTCCTGACCACAGATCCGCTGGGGAGACATTTATCACTATTCCTAAAGCCAACTTTTCACTCCAAAAAATGTTTGCGGCTTTCAAAAGTCTGGAGACCTGAGATTATGTTGATTCAAGGCGAGTTAAGACGATATTTGCGAAACGGAAAGCCATGTTTGTGCTGAAAGCGGAGGTCAGACGAGGAGAAACGGCGTGATTCGAATCACCTGTGGGGAATTGTAAAGGAGAATGGAGAAATCCGCAACGCGACTGCAAAGCTGGCTAAGGCCTCATTGGTCATAGTCCTTTTATTTATTTATGTATTTACAGTCGCTGTTGTACAAGTTAACTCGTCCTGTGATAACTTTAGTAATTCAGTGGCGTCTGGTCTCTGCCCAAAAACCGAATCTCACTGCTTACAGTTTGTTTTTTTCATCCAGTCTTGGAGAAACCTACCGTCATGTAGCAGCTTATTAAATTAGGATTTCCAGCTGCTGCTACAGCGTGAATAATCAGGTGCTGACTACGGTTTGGGACTTCTGTATCAGAACATGAAAACATTATAATGCAGATGATTTCAAAATACGCAAACCTCACGTTTTTTAAAATAAACTATCTCTAAATAACAAATACATGATCACAATTACAAAATAAATGGTGTATATTTTTCTAAAAAATAAATGTCTCCTTGTTCATGCCCTTTAGTCAATGTTGGGCTACAAATTAATTTCTAGTTACTTTTGAGTATTATAATTGCTACCTACTGACCTGTCTTGGTATGACTGTAGTATCAGTAGTCTCAGTATGATATATAAGCAATACCTGTGCTGGTCAGTGATTGGTTAAAAGCTGGGATGTATTCCTGAACAGGCCTACCAGACTCAGGGTCCCAACAGCTCTACTGCTCTACACATATATGCTTCTGTAATATAGGCTTGTATTGGGTTTGTTCATCTCATGTCTGAATAATGTCCATTTATATCCACAAAAGTCATCAGAATCTTTAATGCAATGGACTATTTATCAAAATGTTTGACCAGGGGAGCACACTCCTGGTTCTTGCTTAAAGTTTCATTGATCAGGGCATATATCTTGGCTTAGGGGCCTCCCAGGGGGAAAAGAAAGTTCAGGCTCCGGATTTCTTTTTTTTACCATCACCCCTCTGTTTGCTCCACACATTCACATAGGATTTGGATATGTTCAAATCACTGCTTGGTGTGTGGTTCAACACAACATTTTGGATGGCTTTATGGAATTGATCATGAGTCATTACTATTACTGATTTACACTCTCAGGAGAAGAGAAGAAAAGTGGATGGGATGAGGGATAGCCACATTTCTCCTTACAGGAAGCCTCTAAAACAGCTTAACAGCTGGCCAGGCTGCATGGAAGCTGACAAACATGTAAGCATTGTTCAAATTCTCAACATCTCTGATTACTTTTGCCATGAAAAGACTCTCCTATTAATTTTTTTTCTGCAGGAGGCATTTATCCGGAGTATTCTCTCAAAGCCTTTTAAAATTCCTATTCCCAATTACAAAGGTTAGTTCTACCTGCAGTGTGAGTTCTATTAATGTCCAGTGATAGAGAATGATTCATCTGTCTGTCTCCTCACAGGCTCACTGGGAAGCAAAGCACTTGGTCTAAAACATGCAGGGGTTAGGAAATCGCTTCATGACCCCTTTGCAGAAGATGCATTGGTGCTTTATGAGCCTCCAACTCTAAGTACTCATGAGCTGATGAAAGCGGACAAGTAGGTGCAAAACACACCGGATTCCTCTTTCTGTTGAAATGCAGCATGGAAAGAAAAGCCCAAAAATAATACAAGTTTCAAAGATGTATTCATAAACTGCAACTGAAAGAATAAACTGAATAACTTTTTTTTTGCAGAGAAAAGCTTCCAGTTCACGTTGTTGTGGATCCGGTTTTGGGAAAAGTACTCAGACCCCATCAGAGAGAAGTATTCTCAAAACATCTTTTCTATCTGATTAACAAAAATAACGTTATAATGTCATGGCATTGTCTCACCAGTAGAAAGATGAGTTTGGTCATTTTCCTGTTTAAGCAAAACTAGTCCGTTTAGACAACAGAATTAGCGAAGCAGTCTATCTAAAGCGTCCTACTTATCTCTCACCTAACATGAACTTTTTCAATTAACATGAACCTCATTTCCCTCTGGGATCAATAAAGTATTTTTGAACTAAATTCTCAACCATTCATATCACCAGAACTGAGAACTAACAGAACCTTCAAATACAACAAAATGTTATAAAAACTATCAAAAGCCTGTTTCAAAGGACACTGTGGGGGCATATCAGGGTAATACTGCCACCCAGGTGTGTCCTAAGAATGGGTCGTGGAGGAATGGCAAGAATATTGCGGCATTCTTTCTACAGAGCGTGAAGCCTATTTCAACAAACAATGGAACTACTTTGCCCCAAAGCCGAGGTGGCACCAAGGAGCCTTTGGTGGTCTTTAGCATTAGTGGTAAATCACCATTAGTGGTCTTGTCTGGCGTTGTGATAATATTACTGTCAAGCTTGGCCGCACGAATGGTTCAATATTCTTTCCACTCCACATTTAAAGGACATTGACTAAGCAAGGCAACTTTATTTGTAAAGCAAACTTTCAACAAGACTGTTCAAGTTGCTTTACGTGATTTGGGAGAACAACTATATAAGCATATGACATTCCGAAACTTCCGAAACCATTTAATGATGAGCTATAGGGAGCCGGTGGAAGGACTTTAGAACTGGAGTGATGTCTTCCACTTTCCTGGTTCTAGTGCGAACGCCAGCAGCAACGTTCTGGATCAGCTGCAGCTGTCTGATTGACTTTTTGGGTAGACCTGCGAGGACGCTGTTGCAGTAATCAAGCCGATTATCAGTCTAATCTTATAGCAAAAAAAGTACACAGAGTAACTGAGGATAACCTATGCCATTCTAACTATAGGCTTTATTAAAATGTAAAACTTTGAACTGGTTCCAGAGAAAAGGAGACTGATAACTAAAAGATGCCTCCCATTCTTATTTTACGGAGCAAGAAATGCGCTGCAAGTCCCTAGTTGGACGCTTGAACATTCACACCTCAACATAGGACCAAAGTGAACTGGACACGTTTCAAAATATGCTATTTTCAAGCACAAGTCGGAAATACACAACTTGTTCGAGAACTCTGACCAGGACTGCTGCATAGCAGCCCGGTGGCGGCCTCCTCTTCCTCTTTCTCCCGAGAGCTGCTGCAGGTGAACTCTGGTCTCCGAGCTGACCGCGGAGCTGGGCCTGCTCCAGCGGGGCTCAGGGAGCTAAAGACCCAGTCGAGCGGCGGCGGATCAATCCCCAGTAGCGTGGTACCATCTCCGTCGAGCCCAGCATGTGCAGGCGCGGCTGCCAATGGACTATAGTGTCCAAGATGACGGCGTTACTTGTGCGGGCTGACATCTGCCAAAGCTGGGACTGCTTAAGCAGGGGATCGGGGTCCTAAAGACCCAGTCGAGTGGCGACGGATCGAGCCACGACCCGGCCCCTCGCCATATCAGAGGACCTGGCCTGCCCGCCCAGTTTGAGGAGCTGTTGTCCCTCATAGGTCCACGCATCGCCCGTAAAGACACCAACTACTATGCTGAACGGCTGTCCATCAGCCTGCTTTTGTAAAAGTGTAGAATATGTAAGCAGCACAGTACGTGCTTTGGTGGAGTCATCGCCAGGGTGATTAGCCACAGTGTTTGTTATTTTTTCCTGCATGTCATTATAATGCTGTACTCCATGTCAGTCACAGCATCACTGACACCCCGTCACCAGTCTCTCGATTGGTTGGCACAGCATGAATTGATGCCGAAGTTCAGTTTTTTTTTAACTTCAGTGGCAGACACAAAGTTGCTGGTCACATGCGAATGCACAAAACGCACTACATAAAATGAAGCGCATATTTTCTGATGCACAAATGAGGCAGAAAAGCATTTCAATCTGCTTCTGACATGATGCGGGACTCCCTGACGCGTGCCAGCGAACTTCTCCGTTGACTTTACATGTAAATCTGATGCCCACAACGCTTCAAATGTGTTTGGTGTGAATGCACTGTTAGAAATCCTAAGAACCTGCTGTCTGAGAGCAAAGTGCTCTGTTTGGAACATATGCAACAATCAGAACTCTGATGGATGATGGAGCTGATTATTGAGGGCGTTATATGTAAGAAGGAGGATCTTAAATTCTATTCTGGATTTCACAGGGAGCCAATGAAGAGAAGCTAAAACGGGAGAAATCACATCTCTTTTTTTATGTACATATTCAACAGAACTCTTGCTGCAGCCTTTTGGATCAATTAGAGGGTTTTGATTGCATTTTGTGGACTTCCTATTACATAGTAAATAATTACAATAGTCCAGCCTTGAAGTTACAGATGCATGGACTAGTTTCTCTGCTTCACTCCTGGACAGGATGTTTTTAATTTTAGCAATATTTCAGTGAAGGAAAAAAAATCATGGAAACCAGCCTAATATGGGAACATATTAGGCTGGTTTAGACCAAGACATGAATGTCATGTCTTGGTCTAAAATTACAGATTCTTTACATTATTACCAGAGGCCAATTTAATGCCATCCAAATTAAGGGATTGACTAAGCAGTTTCTTTGGTAGAGCTTCTTTTCCAAAGACCACAAGCTCTGTCTTGTCTGAATATAAAAGCAGAAAGTTTAGTCACCCAGGTTTTTACATCGTCAAGAAATGCCTGGGATCTGATTGAAATTCATGTTAATAAATCCTATTAACTTGGGTAGGGCATAATCTGAGGGCTTTTGTGAATTTTTAAAACCAGAATTTGTTGATTTAAGAAAGGATGAAAATATTTAACAACTTAATAAGAACAGTTTCTAGCCTTCAAAATGTAAAGTTACAGTAACACGGTGTAAAAAAAAATACACACGTAAATTAAAACAAGTTTCAAGGTACTATTGAGCTAGACAGGACAGCAAGTTGATTTTATTGCTCCATCTTAGACAAAAAGTGATTTACTGTAGGCTAATTATTAATAATGCTTAACCTACATTCCACTGGGGGGGTCACAGACAGCCCTGCAGTGTGACATTATGTGGATCATTCAATCATATTCATCAAGCTAAAATAAGCCTCACATCTCGCCTCCCATGGAGCAAGTTTGTCTAAGCGCATATGGTGACTGAGCTGGGCTTCAGATTAGCCCTGTTCATGGAACCGAATCTGGGGAAATTGAGCCAGTATTCTCAACCCCACTGGAAATCTTTGGAGGGAGTTGAAAGCATGTGTTGTCCATGCTGCATGCAGGAGCACACAAAGGGGACACTGATGCCCAGAGGGCCCCAGAATCTAGGAATTCCAGACGAAGTGTCGCAGGGCCGAACTGTTCTTTAAGCGCAAATTAAGGTTGACAAATTAAGCTTCATCTCTGACCCAGGACTTTTAATTTAATTGCCTCATCATCTGATCGTGGACTAAAGATGCCATCAAAAGTAGGAACCTTCCAATTCTATTAATTCCTGGCGAGAACAAGTTTAGCAGTGTTTAGCAGTGTCAATGTGTTTTCTGCTGGAACTGCTTGATTGTGTTAAATGTTACTTGTTTTCTCTTATTTGTAAACAGAAGCAGTTTGGTGTTTTGTATTGATTGTTGGTCACCATGAGCGTGCTTTGCAGTGGTCATTTCAGAGCGACAAAGAAGCGACAACTATTTATTTTATAACTTCTTTGTCCAGCTATAAGGCTAAGCTAAGGCTAGCGAGTTAAGGCCACGTTGATCCCTTTGTCTCCCCTGAGTTGATCGAATGCGCTTTGATAGATCACACCCTGGTGATAAAACGCCTTTCTGTCACTTGCCTACACCAATCAATTTCCTGAAAATCCCCTCTGCACAAACCCTTACATATGGTATTTAAATGTTAAAACACATGCATCTTATAATTGGGTGCTGTTGTGTACACGAGTGTTTCTGTTGTTGTTGTTTTTCCTAAAATTGGCACCCTATAATCAGGTGCGCCTTATAGACAGGAATTCCGGTACTTATTTTTCTCCATTGTTTGCAAATAAATTAGTTAAAAATCAGGCCATATGTTTTTTTATGGGGGGGAGGGTGGGGTTAATTTTATCTCTTATAAGGTATACCTGTGATTAAAATTAGGGGTGCACCGATCTGACTTTTTCAGTCCCAATGCCGATGTCTGAGCTTTGTGTATCTGTCGATACCTGATACCAATCCAATACTATTGCTGAATTAATCAACATTATACCTTCTTGAAGATACTAAACCAGACTTTACGAACTAAACGTAACTAAGACAAATTAACAGATGAAAAATATAAAATGACTGTAAAACTAAAATGTAAAGTGAAAAATGATTTTTTTTATTATTTTTTTTATTGCAGATTTACAACCTTTTAAATATCTGTTCATGATATCAGTTAACTTTAACCGATACCAATACATGTAAATTCGACTGTATCAGGGCCAATACTTGATATCTGTATCGGTGCATCCCTAATGAAAATTACAGGGCTCTCATCTTTTGACGCTGAAGAACTTGAACAATTGGTAGTTGACTAAATACTTTTCCCTGCTGTAAATGAACAATCTGGAATCTTTCAGACAGACATGATTTAAACCAGCCTAGTGCTAATTTCTTGATCCCTGCAACATGTTCAAGCCTTTCTAAGAGAATATTATGATTGACTGTCAAAAGCAACACTGATATCTAACAAGACCGGAGTCCACTATCTGAGGCCATTAGAATATGCTATGATGAGCTCTAAAACCTGACTGAAATTCTTCAAACAGGTCGTTGCTGTTTAGATGCTCACATACTTGATTAGCAACTATTTTCTCAAGAATTTGGAATAAAAAAGATGCTTAGATATAGGTCTATATTTACTGTCATCTTGATTGAGGGACAGTTTCTTAAGTAAAAGTTTAATGACAGCAACTTTAAGACCCTGTTGTACATATCACTGTTTCCCTTGCATAGCCATTACCATGGCGCTCCACCACGGCTAAAATTCCAACGTGACGCCTACAAAATGTAAACCAGCCAACCTGTAGGCTACGTACTCTATTTGGTGTTTCAAGTATGTCATTTAACATCTACGTACGCTGGTACAACTCAACCCTGTAAACTATGAAAACAAGGTGTAGACATGTGCATTCTGTGCTAAATGTGCGGTACTCATGTCTGACAACATAAGCAGCCACGTGGTAAAGGAGTTTCAGACAATTATTTTAGAAAAGCGGAGAATGAGTCTAGCGGACATGGACTTCTTTGCAAATCTATCAGGGTCAATTTCTCCGAAGTTTTTTAATAAATATCAACAACAGTGGCCACGCCTGTGACCCTCTAAAGTTCCTCATCATGGATTTTGCACAGTTTGCAATTATGATGCGGACATCAGCCATCAGGGAGCTGCAGGTAATGCATAAATCAGCCCCGGAAACGTGTGCATATGTAATTATCACTTAAATTCTTCAAAATGACGAAAACAAAAAACTATTGCAATATATAAAATAAATTATTACCTTTTATTTAAATGCACATAAATATTTTTTTAAATTAACTAAGTAAACAGCTTCTATAACAGTTTCTATAAGCACTAGGGATGTGAATCATAAAAACTCACGATTCGATTCCGATACGTGGAATGACTATTCAATTCAGAATAGATTCTTGATTTAGAAACCGATTCACATTCAATACTATTAGTTTTAAAAAAATGTTGTCCCCCTGCATGGCTGGGTTCCCTCCGGGTACTTCCTCCTACAGTCCAAAAACATGACTGTCAGGTTAATTGAGCAATCTAAATTGTCCTTACATGTGGGTGTGTGCGTACATGGTTGTTTGTCCTGTCTGTCTCTATGTGGCCCTGTGATGGACTGGCGACCTGTCCAGGGTGTACCCCGCCTCTCGCCTGTTGACAGCTGGAGATAGGCACCAGCCCCCCCGTGACCCCTTGAGGATTAAGCAGTTTAGAAAATGAATGAATGGATGGATAGATATAATTTGCTGAATGTTCTACTTCCCACATCTTAAACCTTTACAACAGAATGAATGAAAAGTGAAGAATTTCTAAAGTAAACTGCTACATACTTAAATATACTTCATAATAAAGTGAACTTAACTTTTTTTCCAAGCCTGGGCTGCACCACCTTTTTTTTTTTTTTTTTTTTTTTTTTTTTAATCGATTCAAAATCGTTAAGCAAAGAATCTAGATTCTTACTTGAATCTTTTTTTTGTTTTTGAAATATAATCAAGGCAAGTGAAACTTTTTAGATTTGCTGTTCAGTATTAATGTGTCCAGCGCAAATGGTAAAAAATATCTATCACTTGTCAAAATAGGAACTACGAACGTGTTTCTGTTTTGCAGACTGTCGACGCCATTTGGAGGTCAAAAAACATTTAAAGATCATGGCCAAAACAGTGAAAATGTCTATATCAGGATACCCAAACTTTTTCCCTTAGAGGGCCAAAATGACAAGCTATCACAGAGTTGCGGGCAGAATTTAATATTTTACTCGAAATACAAATACTAATAGTAAAGTATAGTAAAGGGTTTTATATACAGTTATTTAGCCTTCTGTTATGGAAAAATGTATATTAATATAACTATAAATATATCTTTTCTGTGTATTCTTACATACTGAGAGAACTATGTGCTATTTCTTCATGATATAGTGATAGTCTGATTGTGTGACACTGTATAATTAATTGATATTAGGATTCCTACTCTTGTATTGCCATGAAAACGATCCTCAGATCACTGGATATCCTGTAAGATTGAGCCTGTCCTATCAGACGAAGACGCCTGAGAGTCTACCAGTGCCACTGAGAAGAAATGTCTACAGATACGATAGAGATAACACTAAGGTTGTCTGAATCTACAAAGTTGTCAGTCAGTTGTTGGGAAGCAGGTCAGCTGTTACACGGATCCCGGCAATACTGTGAGATGCTGTTCCTCCTTGTTTGTACAAACAAGTTCGAATCATACCTCAGTGAAATGAATCTTTCTCACCTTCTTTATTTAAAATGTTTTTTTCCAACTATACCTTAATTTGTGTGTAAATAACATTGAATAAAATGACAAATATGTCATTTATAGCCATTTAGAACACATATCTAGACTTCAGTATTGATGAAGTAAAAAATCTTCATCCCAGCATTTAAAAAAATATATTTTACAAACCTACTCTACATTCCCCTTGTAGTTTCTTGTATTTGAATTTTAACATGATTTTTGATATATTTAAGATACAGTGTAAGCATTGGCCTATGCAATAGGACTGTATACACCCCAATATACTCATATATACAATACTCATTGGGACCATTAACCACAAACGGTATCAGCAGTGGAAGAATATTCATGATGCATATTTAACTGACTGTTTGAACAATGTGAATTTTTATGTAAAACCTAGGGCATGCTCTGGTGGGCCAAATCAAACTGTTTGTGGGGGCAACGTTTGCCCACGGGCCCCACTTTGGCACCTCTGGTCAATACTTTTTTTATTAGACCTATTATAATCTAAAATATGTATTACCACTTTCTAGCCAGTGAATGGGGAAAATAACTGCATTCAAAGTAATGGTGTTGCAAAAAAAATCTTTGAAAAAAAGCTTTGGTACTCAAAATATTTTGACATTGTTGGCAGGTATTTAAAATGCCATTCTTTGATGTCTTTAGGGAGTGAAGTTCCTGTGGGACTGTGTGTCTGGCAGAAGCATCCCTGGATCGTACGGCTGCATCATGGCTGATGAAATGGGCCTGGGAAAGACTTTGCAGTGTATTACTCTTATATGGACCTTGCTACGACAAAGCCCTGATGCTAAGCCTGAGATAGACAAGGCCATCGTCGTTTCGCCTTCTAGTTTGGTTCGGAACTGGTATAACGAAGTAGGAAAGTGGCTTGGGGGTCGCGTTTCACCAGTGGCAATCGATGGAGGCTCAAAGGAGGAGATTGATAAGAAGCTAGGTAGATCATCTATTCTAATATCAAATTAAGAAACTACAGTAAATGAAGACGCATTTCCTTTTCATGGAAAACTTCAGGGTAATTTAACCACATCTTTTTTCTGCAAGGGTAATCTCTTGGCCCTCTCCTTGGTCGCATTGTCTCCAAAGACCATAGGTTTATGATTCCCTTTAAGGAGTCAGCTAGACATCTGCAAATTACAACTGTTTCAGCAGCAATTGGCATCACCAATCGCCCCAAAAAAAGCACCCAGAGCAGCAGTAATGACAAGAGACTGACATGGAAGAAGCAGTGCTTGTTGTCGCGTTTCTGTTTGATCTGACTTGATCGGGCCGTTCCAGCACATTCGGGTACTCCGTTGATTCCTGAAATGGCCATGAAAACACACACTGTTGGCCCGGCCCGGTGAAGTGGAGACACGCGGTTATCGGAAAGTTCTGGTCAAATTACACTGAAGGTCTGATTGTGGAAATGCGCCTAATGTAGTCATTAACTCAATACTGTTTGTCAGAGAGATTTGCAAATTAGTGTGTGACTATATGTTTATAAGCAACAAGGTAGTTTTTGTTTTCATGAGTCTTATAATTATTTACAGAAACCAATTCATTGATATCAGTTGGTGTCAGGGAAAAGTTAAATAGTTGATGTGAATAGTTATTGTTATAATTTTCTTGACGTTACCCTCTAATAATGTTGTTACTAAGTGCTGGGACCACTGGGCTTTGTTTGAGCTAATTTGTGTTTTATCTACAGCAAAAATGTTTACAGGATGATTTCTGTGATTTCTAGTGAACTTCATCTCTCAGCGTGGTCTGAGAGTACCAACACCCATCCTGATCATCTCATATGAGACATTTCGACTTCATGCTGACATCCTGCACAGGGGCAAAGTCGGACTTGTGATCTGTGACGAGGTGTTCTGCATTATACACCATAACCTAGAGATGAAGAGGGATTCTGAAAACTCTGAATGATACATTTTTCCTCTCTGCTCTTAGGGTCATCGACTGAAGAATGCTGACAATCAGACTTACCAAGCTCTGCATGCTATGAATGCCCAACGGAGAGTGCTGATATCAGGCACTCCAATCCAGAACGACCTACTGGAGTATTTCAGTCTTGTCCATTTTGTAAATGCTGGAATCCTCGGTAAACTGCACTAGCCAGAGAACATCTAAGCACACCAAACGTCTTTCTCATGCTCATTGATTTTGATGGCAGGTACTGCCCAGGAATTTAAAAAGCGATTTGAGCTGCCCATCCTGAAGGGTAGGGATGCTGATGCCAGTAACCGAGACAAAGATGAAGGAGAAGAAAAACTTAAGGAACTTATCAGCATCGTCAACAGGTGAGCTTTGTTCGGTTTCGGGTTCAGTTGAATGTATAAATCAGTCATTCTCAACAAAAAGGAAGCGAGAGTTTACATTTGACCTGTTAGCAATGTTGTGACAGCGTGTTTAGATGTAGTCAGGTTTTGATACCCCGAATAAACCCTGAAACACACATGACTCCAGGCCTGCTTCATATAGATAGTAGTGTTCTCACTTCTGTACCCCCTGGTAAGACTGAACATGTGCTGCTTCAACAGGTGTTTAATTAGGAGAACATCCGACATCCTGTCAAAGTATCTTCCTGTGAAAATTGAACAAGTTGTATGCTGCAGGTAAGATGACTAACTACATTACATTACTAATGGAGGAAGGCGTATTGGTAGACAGAGAGAGATGAGGAAATTCATGAGTTTGGACTTTGAATGTTGGGACAGGAAAAGTTACATAGCTGTTAAAAATGATGCAGAGAAGGAAGGTTGATATTCTGTGTCCAGGAGACCAGGTGGAAAGGTTACAAGACAAGAAGCTTAGGGGAAGGATTCAAGTTTTTCTACCATGGTGCATTCTGGAAGTCAAAAAGGTGTTAGATAGATGTAATCTGAAACTTGAAATGGAAGGAATAATGATAAATGTTGTTAGTGCTTCTGCCCCACAGGTAGGATGTGAGTTTGAAGAGTTGCAGAGATTCTGGATGATTTGATACAGAGTATTCCCAGAGTTCAGAGGGTGGTGATTGGTGCAGACTTTAACGGACATGTTAGGGACAGGAACAGAGGTGATGAGGATGTGATGGGCAGGTTTGGTATCCAGGATAGGAATTAAGAAGGACAGATGGTAGTCGACTTAGCAAAAAGGACGTAAATGGCTGTTGTAAACACTTTCTTCCAGAAGAGGCATGAACATAGGGGTACCTATAAGAGGGGAGGTAGGAGCACTCAGGTGGACTACATCTGATGTACAGTCGTGGCCAAAAGGTTTGAGAATGACACAAATATTAGTTTTCACAAAGTTTGCTGCTAAACTGCTTTTAGAACTTTATTTCAGTTGTTTTTGTGACATACTGAAATATAATTACAAGCACTTCATATGTTTCAAAGGCTTTTATCGACAATTTCATGACATTTATGCAAAGAGTCAGTATTTGCAGTGTTGGCCCTTCTTTTTCAGGACCTCTGCAATTCCACTGGGCGTGATCTAAATCAACTTCTGGGCCAAATGCTGACTGATAGCAACACATTCTTTCATAATCACTTCTTGGAGTTTGTCAGAATTAGTGGGTTTTTGTTTGTCCACCCGCCTCTTGAGGATTGACCACAAATTCTCAATGGGATTAAGATCTGGGGAGTTTCCAGGCCATGGACCCAAATTTTCAACGTTTTAGTCCCCGAGCCACTTAGTTATCAGTTTTGCCTTATGGCACGGTGCTCCATGGTGATGGAAAACGCATTGTTCTTCACCAAACTGTTGTTGGATTGTTGGAAGAAGTTGCTGTTGGAGGGTGTTTACGTACCACTCTTTATTCATGGCTGTTTTTGGGCTAAATTGTAAGTGAGCCCACTCCCTTAAATGAGAAGCAACCACACATGAATGGTCTCAGGATGCTTTACTGCTGGCATGACACAGGACTGATGGTAGCGCTCACCTTTTCTTCTCCAGACAAGCCTTTTTCCAGATGCCCCCAACAATCAGAAAGAGGCTTCATCGGAGAATCTGACTTTGCCCCAGTCCTCAGCAGTCCATTCACCATAATTTCTGCAGAACATCAATCTGTTCAGGTCACCATGGTTACCAATGGAAGAACAATGATCAAGCATCACCCTCCTTTTAACATGTCAAGTCTTCCATTCTAACCCAATCAGCCTGATATAATGATCTCCAGCCTTGTGCTCGTCAACATTCTCATCTGAGTTAACAAGACGATTACTGAAATCATCTCAGCAGGTCCTTTAATGACAGCAATGAAATGCAGAGGAATTTTCCTGGCAAAGAAGGACTATGCAATTCATCTGATCACTGTTCATAACATTCTGGAGTATATGCAAATTGCTATTAGAAAAATTTAAGCAGATACTTTTTCAATTTCCAATATTTATGTAATTCTCGAAATTTTTGGCCACGACTGTAGACTTTGTAATCTGAAGGAGATTAGTGACTGCAAAGTAGTGGTAGGAAAGAGTGTAGCTCGACAGCATAGGATGGTGGTCTGTAGGATGAAACTGATGATGAGGAAGGTGAAGAGAACAAAGACAGAACAGAGGACCAAGTGGTGGAAACTGAAAAAAAAAGTATTGTGAGGTTTTCTGGGAGGAATGGAGACAGGCTATTGGTGGCCAGGAGGTTCTTCCTGATGACTGGACAACTACAGCTAATGTGATCCGGGAGACAGGAAGGAGCGTACTTGGTGTAAACGAGGAATGTAGGTGTGGAGACTTTGTGGTGTAACGGTGAAGTCCAGGAACATATACAGAGAAAGAAGTCATCTAAGAGGAAGTGGGACACAGAGGACTGAGAAAAGCAGGACAGGAATGTAGGGAGATGCAACGTAGGGGGAAGATAGAGGTGGCAAAGGGGTATGATGACCTGTATGCTAGGTTGGACAGTAAGGATGGAAGATAATTATTACAGGAGAAATTTAGGTGGAGAAACAGCGAGAGAAGTAGAAGAATTAGAAGTAACCATATGTAACTATGAAGCTAGGAAACTAAGCTAGCAAGACTTCACCACAGCAAGAACAACCACGTGAAACACACAGGGTTCCCAAAATGTAAGGTACACCAGCAGAAAATGAGTGTTGCAGCGTTCTTGTGTGTTATAATTACTTTGAAAGGCCTCAACACAGAGAAAACTAGATAGATTCAAGAGAGTCTGAACACAAGCAGCTTCACAGAGTGCAACAGCGACAGCAGGAAATGACGGAATACGGCAAACCCAATAAGGATCAGCCAGAAGCATCTGATTCTGCAGGTCAAGAGTAATCTGCTCCAACACATTAAAATTATTTCTATTCAAAATAAAAGATTACTTTAAAGCTGACTCTACCAAGGGTATGAAAAAGTTCCGGCTTAACTGTAACGATATTTGATCTATAAACACTTTTCTTTATTAAATGCTGAATGTAACCTTGATCTATGTGTACAGACTAACTCCTCTGCAGATAGAACTCTACAAGCGCTTTCTGAAGCAGGCCAAACCAACAGAGACATTACAAAAAGGGAGTATCAGTGTCTCCTCGCTGTCCTCCATCACATCACTCAAGAAACTGTGCAATCGTGAGTGCAGCACTGTGACCTTTTTCTCATGTTCAGACTCGTTTACTGCTTCATTTATTGTTTAAAGGCAACAGAAATACGGCTCAAATGCTATGGTTTTACTAATTTGCATTATAAGCGGAATTTGAATACATGGATTTATAACCAATTTTTAACTAATATCTGATCATGTGACATATTATAAAGATGTATAATGTGTAACTTAAATACAGTGATGAGAGAGATTTGAATGGAGCTGCAGTTTTTGATTGCCTGGTAAACACACTGATGGCTGTCCTTTGTACCAGACCCAGCTCTCATTTATGACAAGTGTGTGGAAGAAGAAGAGGGCTTTGAGGGGGCACTCCATCTGTTTCCTCCTGGTTACACCACTAAAGCTCTGGAACCTCAGCTTTCTGGTAAGGTGCCTTTCAGTGGACTCAGAGTTCCAAGGACCCCAAGACATGTTGGATGATAAGTCATCTGACCTGCCTTTTACTGGAGAAGAGTTTCTCTGTGGGGCAGTGTTTCAATCATTGTATAGTAGGACTTTGACTTTTGTCCAAAAAATCATGAAGTTTGTTTGTTTTATTAATATTAAAATGTGAATATATTTGAATATTTATTAATTATATTTTGACCATTAAATGTCTTCAGTAAGACCGATATTGGTATCAAACTTAAGTTCTATATGTTCTGTCCACCAGAGGGCAGTGCATCAGTCAATGTTAATAGACCACGTGCACGCAGCCATTGGACGCTACGCTATCCCACAATGTAGCAGAAGTCCCCAAATTGTAGAAGAGTGACCTCAGCTACCAAGGAACTGTCAACCATTGACACTGCCGCAATTTCGGCATAAAAATGTAAAATTGTAGCAATGTTACTGATTGCTTTGTTTTTTTGACAACTGATTAAACATTTAAGTTGATAAGTTAATGTTTACCGGAACCACAGGCGATCTTACATAACATAAACATCTTACAAAATGGTGGAGCAGTAAGTCCAATTTCATGCCTACGACTCCCTCGTTTGCTTGGAATCTAAATTGAAAATGTTTACAGGGAAACACATTTACAAAAAATAATTCCCATACAGGTACGAATATTTAGAGATCCCTAAAATTGTTCGAATATCTTTAATTTTTAAAACAATCAAATTACTGTATATTTGAATAATGAAGTTCAGAGTCAAAGCCCTATTGTATAGTAACTTGAGATAATGCCCAGATCTAACATAAGATCCTATCTAAGTTTTGTACAGGTTCTAAAAATGATTTAATAACTTTATTGTCCCACATGAGGGGGAATTCAGTACAACCTGTCTGAAAGTAAAGAAAAAAGAAACAGCACAGAGATAGAGAGGATACAGATCCTTTTTCCAGGAAGTTTTGATATAGTTGGTCTTCCAAGGCCACGAGGCAGATTCGGATAAAAGCTTGATTACAGCAATTGTTTTGGTTCAGGCTAAAGCCTGTGGCACCAGACTTGGGGTGTGTTCAGACCTGTACTGTTTGGTCCGATTTAAACAGAACAGAGTTTGTTTTGGAAATGCCTTATGCAGGTATGAATACACACAAACAAATCCTGCTCTGGATCAGAGAACCAGACCGAGACCCACTTTCCAAATGGACTGTAGTTTGGTTCGCTTCTGTTGTGAACACAAACCAGTTTCGATCCAAACTAACTCCACCTCATGCCTTTTTTTTTTAAATCATTCATATTACGTAACCCACATATTTCACTTGCAGTCCCACAAATGTATATCCCAAAGGCCGAAGTGAATGGTGTCTGTCCATTGCTCAATCATTGTCCCAACCTTGCCTAGTGCTCCTGATGGTAACCACACATCGGTTCGACCGACCTCGTTACTACACATCTCGAAGACTGATCTAGTCTGCGTGCTCCTCTCTCCGGCTTTGATTTACTGAAGCCCTCGCTGCTAAGGCCTCAGGCTACTAGCCCTGGGGTTAGCTCCTCAAGCAGCTCTGCTCCAACTCTTCCCGGGTCACATCTGCGGCTCAGTCTGATGCTTGGTTACCTCCCAGCTCCAGCTCTCCTCTGTCTCCTATGCAGTGCTGGAGATATCTTCACCACTGCATACATCGCAGCGGCTCTGACATCAAAATGATTTTGCTGCTCCAATAACGGCACAAATATGCAGGGCAGGAATGCAGCACGTAATACCTTCTTGTTTTCCTCCATTTCCGGGTCTTTGCTCTGCGTGCGGTCCTAGGCATTGCTGTCCAATGGCAGTAGGGCTCGTCGATATGGCAAAAATAGAATGTCATGATTTTTCAATAATATCACGATTTCAATTTTATCAAAAAAACTAATGATGACCAACATGACTTAAATTGCGTATTAAAGACAAACATTGAATAAACAAATTTATTTAAATTAAGGATAATTAGCACAGTGCTGACATACCTAGATTGTTAACTCACACCAGAATGAAACCATTACAAAAGTCACAGTAGTCAAAAATACCTCAGAACCATAAATCCATTTGAGTGCAATTATGTACAGTTTTAATCTTGTGGTTTAAAGCAACAGAAAACAGAGAGCACACATGAACTTTCTTTAGTATACTGAACAAATATGAATTATAAAATCTTTTAAAATAAAAAACTAACATGCAGCTGCCAATGTAGTGCAAGATGTATTGTGCAATCTATAATATGCCAATAAATAATGCTTATACAGGGGGGTAAATACTGGAGGTGTCATGATTTTCCAAATCCTCGATTTGATTTTTTATTTGATTTTTTTCCTTTTATAGTACAGAGCCCCATGTCATTTTTAGACTAGTCTACGATCATTGGTTTTATGCCTTACATTTTGTACAGTAAATCTTATTTAAAAATACAAAAGTGATGCAATTTTTATTATTGTTGTGTAATGATCACATTAGGCATTAATGGTCAAATTGGAATAATTTATTTACAAAAAAAGTGTAAGAGTATTGTTTAGATAACAGAAATGATTAGTAATAGAGGTTGGCTGCCATCTAGTGAGTCTTTATAGTTACTGCAGAAAAACGAGTGGTAATACAGTACAGACCAAAAGTTTGGACACACCTTCTCATTCAATGAGTTTTCTTTCTTTTCATGCCTATTGACATTGTAGATTCTCACTGAAGGCATGAAAACTATGAATGAACACATGGAATTATGTAGTACTTTTACAAAAAAGTGTGAAATAACCTGGCCTCCAAAGTCACCGGACCTGAACCCAATCGAGATGATTTGGGGTGAGCTGAACCGCAGAGTGAAGGCAAAAGGGCCAAAAAGTGCTAAGCATCTCTGGGAACTCCTTCCAAACTGTTGGAAAATAATTGCAGCAATCAGAGAAATGAGTGGCTACTTTGAGGAATTATAAATATAACACGTATTCAGTTATTTCATCCTTTTTAAGTACACACAGTAATTCCATACATTGTGTTCATTCATACTTTTGATTCCCTTAAATGAGAATCTACAATCTAGTCATGAGAAGAAAGGAAACTCATTAAATGAGAAGGTGTGTCCAAACTTTTGGTCTGTACTATACATTTGGTCCAGATAGCTCATTGGACCGTGTAAAATGCAGCCAATAGTGGTCCTCTTGTTTACAATGCGAAAGTGGATTTAACTCGCCAGGAACTGAAAATGTCCTCACCGGTGATTTGAGAGTAGGAGCGGCTTTAGGTCTATCCTACCCGTGGTCTAGCTGTAGCTTAACTAATAGCTACTTGCTAGCGTCGTCTAATGTGCTCTTTAGACGTGTGCTCTGATCCCAGGGGATGTTACACAGGGAGTTAAAATGTTAGCAGGTGCTGTTTTAAGTTGTATGAGAACTAGTGAGAGTTACTTGTTATGTAATGTAAATGTAATGTGTGGTTCCTTATGATGAGACGGGTTTCTGCTAACTGTTGCTACAGAGTCCTGAGTGGGACGCACCAAGTTTAAACATGGCAGAAAATTCGATGAGCAAGTTCGTAACGTAATTTCAATTGATTTTGAGATCATGACACCCCTAGTAAATACAGCTGTAACTGGTTCAAAATGCTGATGTTATAAACAGGCACACAAAGATTTAAAAAGGTGAAAGAGTTAACAACGTAGTTTAAAAACACAAAGGTATACAAAGTGCTGCAATGACGGTAGAGTGTAGTTAACAGTTCCAAGGCTGCAGTAATATGTGAAGAAAATTATTAGTCTTCCATCTAAACACATTCTTACTATTTTCTGCAACTTGATGCTTTCAGCATAAATGTGTGGAATAGCAGTGGTAAAAAAAAAAACAGACAAAATCTTGTCAACTCGTAGCGCAGATTGTTTGCGGTCTCTGTCGCAAGGAGTTTTATTGTCACTTCTTCTAGTGTTTGCTGGGTGGAAGAGTCACTAGCCACCGCAGCCAGCTCCAGCTGCCAGCTGGCTCTCATTTTATTGTTTGGAATGCCTTCTTTTCAAGTGATTAAACAAGTTGGTGGTGTTGCCATCACTCTCCTTAATGCCCTCCTTGCAAACTTTGTAAATGATGCTTGTTTTGTCTTTTTTGTGTGGTGAAAAGCCAAACCAAAAGCCAAATCATGTCAAAACAAAAACTCCCATGGAACAGAAAAAAGCAGCCTCAAAAGATCAAGAAAAGATGACTGAAGCAATGGGAAAAAAAGAGAAGTGTTAGGTGGATTTATAACATTCAAAGAAAAGTTAGTATAGTAAGAAAACAGAAAGGATGAAATTAATATATCTGTATTATGATTTTTTTATATAACCACTCTACGATAACTAAACATTCTGAATAACAGAAAATGGAGCAAGCCTGCCACCTTTAAAAGCCTTAGCAAGATGGAGAACTTAGTGAAAGCTGCCCATCAGCTGTCATCGCCATCATCTACTTTATCACAGCAATCCAAAGGTTCCCCACTTTTCTGTAGCTTTTTGTACAACTTCCAGTGATCGAAACAAATTAAATTTAGTGATGCTGACTGCCTTAGGATTTATTAATTTTCCTTAGCAGCCAACCTAAAGAATTGGCTATTTACCTGCTCTGCAGGTAAGAGAAATGATACAAGTCTGTCAAGGGAATTTCACAATTAAATGAGTCAGTTTGTAGACATGTTGTGTAAATAATTCAGATTGTATGTAGGTACCATGGATGAGGAGTTTCATTGCGGAATGAAATCCTTGTTTTTTACTCTCAGCTGTGGATGACACCTTGCTTGTTTGCAGGTTGTAAACACGCGAAGGGGAGGGAGAGTGAGTGTTGAGGCTTTACTTTGCACACAGAGGCAGAACTAGAGCAAACAATCTTAGAAAAATGACGGGTCATCAGACCTGTAGATCGTAAGACGGTCTAAAATTGTCATATCGCCCAGCTCTGATCGTCCCCACGTTTCCAGCAGCATGTGTCCCTTCGGGACATGAATGTTCTCCCTTAACTGTACAGGTAGAGGAAATCTGATCAATTGCATTGAGAGACCATAGACTTTTTTTGTAGGAGAATCCAAAAAGGCTCCAGATATTTGATAAGAGAGCAGAGGACAGGCAGAGTTGGGAGATGAAGGAACAAACATTCATCCTTGCCATAGACCGTATACTGTATATATTAGACAAACCCTCGTTGACGTCACCCAAAGGTTTCTGAAGATCAAAAATGAAGCCAACTGGGCGGTTTCCACCGCCGCCATCTTGTCCGCCTCACTCGCCTCCTCACTCTCAGAAACTCCAAAAATGGGCAAAGAGGTGGAGCTGAGAGTGAGGCTGGGGGCGGAGGGTTAACGCTCAGAGCTGACGTAGCTACAAGCTAGTCAGAAGCTAGTCGGGAGCTAACTGAAGCTAATGTAGGCTACAGCCGGTTTCAGCCAGAAGACCTCAGTTAAGAGACTTTTGCCCTGTTTGTTCAACAACGATCACTTTAGACCCAGAAACAACTCGAGTAGAGAAAACATATCAATATAATAAGACCCGAATGGGTCGGGTCAATACTGCTTAATATGGTGTTATTTCCATTACCATCGGTGGAGGGTGAGGACATAGACGGGCTCATCTTAACAACACATCCAGGAAAAATCAGTCACAAAGTCATCATGAAAACTCAGATCCTCTCAAAAAATAAAAGGCTTTTGATTCACCTCACATCTCAGACATCCATTAATTCATGCCTCCAGCTGTGTTCCTCACACCAGTACCGATCTAACCAGCAATCATCCAGTCTGTCTAGAGTCCAACTCTGTAGTCATCCAGCCTGATCTAGCCGTCTCCCGCTCTGGATGCCACATCTTCTCGGTCCTGCCGACTTTGCTGTTACCCGACCGGTTGCCTGCTCCAACTCGTGTGTGTAGAAAGAGATAAAAGCTCAGACCAGAACAGCATTCCGCTCGGCCACCTGACAGAACCCCCCCCTCAGCTGGTGAAGAATAAGCCGGTATGAACCCCCCCCCCCCCCCCCCCAAAAGCATAAACTTCGTGGACGGTCTGTTACTGTAATCAACACCACAGCAAGCCGTCTTTGTCCAAAAATTGCAGATTAACATCCAAAACAGAATAAAAACTGCAGAGGCAACTGATGGATGAGTTCAGAAACACCAAATGACTGAAGTCTTTACGTCAGTCCTTGGCTTTGAAGAGCTTCCCCGCAAGTAGAGGGGGACAGCAGAATATGGAGCAGCTATTGGCTACAGTTAGCCACCATTAGCCACCAGCGTTATCCTAGACGGACCTGTCAATCAAAAGGACACGCCCATAATTATTCATAATTTCAAGATTAAATTACGAATAAACGGAGAAGACAGAAAAAAACTCACCCCCCTCAGAGTTGTCATGATGGTAAACTTGAACAATCTAACCTAAACAGTTTTTTTGAACCAGGCTGTAAACATGTTATATATGTTTGCTGTAAAGTTGGGCTTTTTAACATGGGAGTCAATGGGAAGTTGCTCCTTTTTGCAGCCAGCCCCCAGTGGATGAGGGCTGAACTGCAATTTTTGACACTTCCGGGTTGGCTTCACATTCTGCGGGCGGAGTTTGCCCATTGATCCATGCCGAAAGCAAGAACTAAAAGAGCAGGAAGTGAATTGTGATGTTACTAAGAACCAAAAAAAGCAATACCAAAAACTTCATAGAAAAGCAACATCTTACTTCCTTGCAACATAGGAACTGAAGGAATAAGGGGTGACAGCTGATATAGCTACTGATGTTAAGTTAATGTTGGGTCACCAACTAATTCCATTTTCCTTTCTTCTAATTGAATGAATGAATGTCTGTAAGTACTGTGTGTGCACAACCAGTCTCTGTGCTTTAAGCCTGATCCATAGTATAGTATAGCAGTATATCATAGTTGAAGGTGGACCGATGTTTGGCCAAAGTGTAGGAAGATGAAGGCTAATATAAACAATGTTATATTCCTAAAGGAAATGAATGAACGTTAATCTTCCACTTGCTTCTAACGTTAACTTGTCAAACTGTATTAAATAAGTTACTTAATGACATAAGGTCTTCTAAGAAATTATTTAAACTCTTAAATGACTTCATCATCTTATCAGTATAAGAAGCTTTTAGTGACAACTGACTGAAAACATGACAGTTTGGTGAATTTCTCCATCTTTTGTACTATGATTTTCCCTGGATTTACCATGTCCTCTGTTTCAGGTAAAATGCTGGTTCTTGACTACATTCTGGCAGTGACGAGATCGACAACTAGTGATAAGGTGGTGCTAGTCTCTAACTACACTCAAACACTGGACCTCTTTGAAAAGTTGTGCAGATGTAGAAGGTGATAACAGGGAACAAGTCTTTAACAGCTGAATCTGCTTAAATTATTTTAATGAACAATTTTGCTTTGGGGCAATTTCAGATACCTCTATGTTCGGCTGGATGGCACAATGTCTATCAAGAAAAGGGCTAAGCTTGTGGAACAATTCAACAGCCCACAAGTGAGTTTGAAAGACAGTTTGAGATTAGAGTTGAAGCTGTCAATCAAATGTTAACAGTTTGTTTTTGTGTTTAACAGAACCCTGAATTTATTTTCATGCTGAGCAGCAAGGCGGGGGGGTGTGGCCTCAATCTGATTGGTGCCAATCGCTTGGTAATGTTTGATCCTGATTGGAACCCAGCCAATGATGAACAGGCAATGGCTCGTGTTTGGAGAGATGGCCAGAGGAAGACCTGCTACATCTACAGACTGATATCTGTCAGACATTCACCATAACTATAACTTAGTAGTAGCAGTAACTCTTGTTTTGTCGTGCTCTTTTTCTGTTGTAATTCAATTCTTTGGCAGAAAAGTTATTGAGCTGACAGAGGTGGTAGAACATACGTGTTCTAGAGAAGTTTGATGTGTGTGCATGTTTTTCTCACAGACCGGAACCATTGAGGAAAAGATCCTGCAGAGACAAGCCCATAAAAAAGCCCTGAGCAGCTGTGTGGTGGACGAGGAGCAGGACGTAGAGCGTCACTTTTCCCTGGGCCAACTTAGGGAACTCTTCAGACTCAATGAAGAAACTGCTAGTGACACACATGATAAGTAAGAAAAGAATAGTGTTGAATAGCTTTTTGCTGTCACCAGGTGTGGGTAGAGAGAGGTTTGCTTGGCTTACATACTGTTTAGGTTAAAACGTTTTCTATTTGACTGATATTAGGCACAATATTACAAGTGTAAGTTATTATATTTACAGTTCAGCAAGACAAATCAACAATGCTTCCATTTGGAAATGGTTTGGCCAAATTTTTGGGATGAAATTGAATGTCTAAACAGGCAAAAAAGTATTTAGTAAGCAACCAATTGTGCAAGTTCTCACACTTAAAGATGAGAGAGGCCTTTAATTTTCATCATTGGTCTAACTCCAGTATTAGAAAAAAAGGGGAAAAATAAATCTAGAAATCAGATTTTTAAAGAATTTATTTGAAAATTATAGTAAGAAAATAAGTATTTGGTCTACAAACATGCTAGATTTATTTTTATTTATTCATTAAAAAATTTTGTGACAAGGAGATTTTACAACAAATGTGTAGCACAGACCAGGGATAGCAACATGCTAATTCTGATCTGTAGTCCCTGGGCAAAAGCAAAGTAATAGCAGATTTATACAGTGGCCAGTGAGCAATCTCATTAAGAGTCAATTCCCAATATAGAATACAGTTAAACCATTGGCAAAAGGATCACTTCAACAAATATTCAGATGCAATATTTAGAATATTCACACTTGCAATTACAATTGACAGTTTAGGGGGGAAAAGTAATTGGTTTTGTCTGGTTTATTAGACGACGGGGTAAGTCGCATATTCTGTCTCCTGCGGATGTGTGTAGGTGTGTGTGTGTCATTGTTGGCAAAAGGGCACGCTATGTTTATAGTTATAATTGTTTTCGTGATTGGTATATATTAGAATCACAAGAGTCTTAGCTTTCGGATTATATAAAACATATACAGTGCTCTGCATAAATGAGTACACCCCAAAACGTTTCTCAGAAAACATTTAGCTTCCTTTCAGAATCAACATTTTGTATGATATACTATATTACAAAATACTCCCACAAATGTGGGCCATTGATTGCAAACAAGATTTGTTCATTTGCACACACAAAAAAGTGATTTGCCTAAGAAATTCATTCAAGCCCATGTTGCAAAAATGAGTACACCCCAATTATAATCCTAGGAGAAAAGCCACACTTAAGACTACAAACTTCTAATTAACAGGCATTCAACCACAGGTTGGTCTAATGATTCATTAAGAGGTGTCCAGCAGACAGGTGACAATAAAATGGCATTACTTTACAAAGAAAAGCTCTTCCCATTTCATGCTGTCAGTAATGGCTCCCCATGGAAGAGAAATCTGAGAAAGGAAATCATTTCTTTACACAAAAAAGGTGAGGGCTACAAGAAGATCAGCAAAGCTTTACATATCTGTCAAAATACTGTAGCAAAAGTGATCAAAAAATTTGAGAAAGATGGAAGTGCAACCATCTTATAGAGACGTCACAGAAGTTAACATCTCAACAGCAGCGTCTTCTGATGAGAAGGGTTGAAGAAAATCGCCAATGCAAGTTTACTGCAGTTACCCTAGCAGTAGAAAGCCAAACTGGAGTGACCGTTTTCCGGGACATCATACGGCGCACACTGCAGAGGAATGGCATGCTGGGTATCGTCAATGAAGGAAGCCTCTCCTAAAGCCCATGCACAAAAAAGCACGCCTAGAATTTGCTAGGGCCTATGCTGAAAAAATGAAGACTACTGGGATTCTATACTCTGGAGTGATGAGACCAAGATCCCTGTTTTTGAACTAATGGTTTAAAAACTCTATGGTGTCGTAATGGAGATGATTTCAAAGAAAAATGCATGGTGACTACTGTGAAACATGGTGGTGGCAGTGTCCCTATGTGGGGCTACATGAGTGCTTCTGGTGTTGGGGAGCTGCATTGCATTGATGGTATCATGAACTCAACAAAGTACTGCTCTATACCAAAGGAGAACATGCTGCCATCACTCCGTGCACTTGTCATCGTGCACATTTCCAAAATGACAATGATCCAAAAACACACATTAGAAGCTACTGTTGCATTTCTGAAGCAGAACAGGGTGAAGGAGATTGAATGGCCAAGTTTGTCTCTTGATCTGAACCCAATCGAACACCTGTGAGGAATTCTGAAGCGACAAGTTGAGAATCCCTCTCCATCCAGCATCCAGGCTCTAAAAAAGGGTGGTTCTTGAAGAATGGAAAAATATAGATGTTGCCTACATAATGCCTAGAAGACTTGGTGCTGTTCTTAAAAATTATGGTGCTCATACAAAATACTAGATGTAGTAGTTTTTGTTACAGGGTGTATTCATTTTTGCTTCAACCAATTTGAGTAAAAATGAAGGTTTTGTGATCTAAATTGGATTATTAACCTTAATTTCATGTTATGGAGTTAAAAATATGTTCAAAAAAACTCGGCCTTGTGAAAAGTTGGAAATTGTTCTTATGTTCATTGAGCTACTGATTAAATTAATACTTTTTAAAGGGGCTGTACTCATTTATGCAGAGCACTGTATACGTTCTCCTCAAAGTCTGAGATGGCGGTTGGAGTGGAGCAGCAGCCTGTGGATCGCCTAGTGCAGGTGCTGAGTCACTAAAGTAGTCCGTTTTAAACGCCGTTTTTTTGTTTTGTCGGGTACAGATGCACAGAGATTTAAATTCAGAAATTCAATTTGAGCTTAATTTTCGTAAAATGTGTCCTCTAGCTTTTAGAAAAATGCCACAAAAACGGGCCAACAACCAAAAAACAGATTTTTATTTTTATTTATTTTTTGAAACACAGAGGAATACAAGAAGTTGGCGTCGCCTCATGTCACAGTTCCAGTCTATGACCAATTTCAAAATTCCTTCTCTGACATTTCCATTTATAACAAATATAAAACAGGAGGAGAAGAAAAAAAGGGGGGGGGGGTATAATTCTGAACCTTACTTATATGGACATAACTATTCAAAGATTAGGTAGCTGTTAGACACTTCCTGTGAATTAGGCCAGTATTTTACTGCCATTTCTTATTAATCAAATCAATATTTATTCTTGATTAGAGTAGGATATCCATTTGGACCATAGGATTTTAAACTCGTTCACCTGCAATGGATAGAAAACGTTATTCTTTCCATCTGGTAGTATTCAGTAACACGTTCTGTCCATTCTTCCAGAGTGGAGGGTTCAGGGAGAAGCCAGCGCCTGTTTTTTTTTTACAGGCTGTATTAAGATTTGATACAGATATTTCGCATTTTCAGGTAAGGATTCTGTGTTGCCCAAAACGATGGTTGTGAAATTAAAAGGTATTCTCATTTTAAAAATACTTTCGATAGTTTAATGTATTTCTATCCAGTATTAGGTTCCTGCTCATTCGGATGTCCAATAATTTCTTGATCGAAATAGTGACGTACTTGCAGATATCTGTAAAAGTCCTGTCTCTCCAAGTTATAACTTTCTTTAAGTGAAAATCTTTCATTTGACCTTTGTTATCGAGAAGTACATTGTTATACCTTTAGAATCCCAGTTATTGAATCCAGTATCTGTTTGATTCGGTTTGAAATCAGGGTCATAAGCGCACCATCTTATAATTTTGAGCTTGTCATGCAGTTTATATTCCTGTCTAATTTCTGCCCAGATTTTTATTTAGGATTGTATCCAGGGATTTTTAACCTTAGATGGAATCTGCTCTAAACCCAAGATTGCCCGTAGAGGAAGATCCGATGAGAGAGCTAATTCAATGTGTTTCCATCGAGCATAATAGTTTTTATTACATAGGTTTATCATGTGTTTAATTTGCGCAGAGTAGAAATAGTTATTTAAATGCGTTAAGTTCATGCCTCCCTTTTCTTTTGGAAGTTGTGGTGTTCGAAATGTAAGTCTCGTTTTTTTCCCCCAAGCCATATAAATCTGGAAATCATTGTTTCCCACTCTGTAAATAGTTTTTTTTGTAATTTATACCAGGAGTGCTGGGAATAAGAAGATAAATCTTGGTAGTAGATTCATTTTCACTCAGTCGATTATTTGGATTAAGCTCATGAAGGGGGTGATGGCCCATCGCTGTATACGCATTCTAATTTTAGACAGGAGATCTTCATAGTTACAGTGGGGCAAAAAGTATTTAGTCAGCCACCGATTGTCCAAGTTCTCCCACTTAAAATATTGATAGAGGTCAGTAATTTTCATCATAGGTACACTTCAACTGTGAGAGACAGAATTTGGAGAAAAAAATCCAGGAATTCACATTGTAGGATTTTTAAAGAACTTATTTGTAAATTATGGTGGAAAATAAGTATTTGGTCACTTCAAACAAGGAAGATCTCTGGCTCTCACAGACCTGTAACTTCTTCTTTAAGAAGCTCTTCTGTCCTCCACTCGTTACCTGTATTAATGGCACCTGTTTGAACTCGTTATCTGTATAAAAGACACCTGTCCACAGCCTCAAACAGTCAGACTCCAAACTCCACTATGGCCAAGACCAAAGAGCTTTGGAAGGACACCAGGAAAATAATTGTAGACCTGCACCTGACTGGGAAGAGTGAATCTACAATAGGCAAGCAGCTTGGTGTGAAAAAATCAACTGTGGGAGCAATTATCAGAAAATGGAAGACATACAAGACCACTGATAATCTCCCTTGATCTGGGGCTCCACACAAGATCTCATCCAGTGGGGTCAAAATGATCATGAGAACGGTGAGCAAAAATCCCAGAACCACACGGGGGGACCTGGTGAATGACCTGCAGAGAGCTGGGACCAAAGTAACAAAGGTTACCATCAGTAACACACTACAACGACAGGGAATCAAATCCTGCAGTGCCAGACGTGTCCCCCTGCTTAAGCCAGTGCATGTCCAGGCCCGTCTGAAGTTTGCCAGAGAGCACATGGATGATACAGCAGAGGATTGGGAGAATGTCATGTGGTCAGATGAAACCAAAGAAGAACTTTTTGGTATAAACTCAACTCGTCGTGTTTGGAGGAAGAAGAATACTGAGTTGCATCCCAAGAACACCATACCTGCTGTGAAGCATGGGGGTGGAAACATCATGCTTTGGGGCTGTTTTTCTGCTAAGGGGACAGGACGACTGATCCGTGTTAAGGAAAGAATGAATGGGGCCATGTATCGTGAGATTTTGAGCCAAAACCTCCTTCCATCAGTGAGAGCTTTGAAGATGAAACGTGGCTGGGTCTTCCAACATGACAATGATCCCAAACACATCGCCCGGGCAACGAAGGAGTGGCTCCGTAAGAAGCATTTGAAAGTCCTGGAGTGGCCTAGCCAGTCTCCAGACCTCAACCCCATAGAAAATCTATGGAGGGAGTTGAAAGTCCGTGTTGCTCGGCGACAGCCCCAAAACATCACTGCTCTCGAGAAGATCTGCATGGAGGAATGGGCCAAAATATCAGCTACTGTGTTTGCAAACCTGGTAAAGACCTATAGTAATCATTTGACCTCTGTTATTGCCAACAAAGGTTATATTACAAAGTATTGCGTTGAATTTTTCTTATTGACCAAATACTTATTTTCCACCATAATTTACAAATAAATTCTTTAAAAATCCTACAAAGTGAATTCCTGGATTTTTTTTTTCAAATTCTGTCTCTCACAGTTGAAGTGTACCTATGATGAAAATTACTGACCTCTATCATCATTTTAAGTGGGAGAACTTTCACAATCGGTGGCTGACTAAATACTTTTTGCCCCACTGTAACTATGAAGATCTCCTGTCTAAAATTAGAAAAATTAGAATGCGTATAGCTATTGAGGATGTATCTTTGGGTATTAGGACACCAAGGTATTTCACTACAGTCTGGTCCCATTTAGGTTTTAATTGAGCACATAGTGACTTTGGTGGGTTATATTTAAATGTCAATATCTTTGTTTTATTTACATTCACTTTATATCCTGCAAATTTACCCGAAGCTGCTTAGGTTTTGAAATAGTGCAGGCAGAGATTTATTTGGCTCACTTCTGTACAATAATACATCATCTGCATATAGTGCTACCTTGTGTGTGTCACCTGAGATATTTATAACCTTTATATTGTCAGCTTGCCTCATAAGTTGGGCTAACGGTTCATTGTAAAGGGCAAATAGTAAGGGAGAAAGTCCGCAACCTTGTCTCGTTCCACGTTCTACTTCAAAGGTATTTGATAAGTGTCCATTGATTTTTATCCGTGCTTGTGGTTTTGTGTATAGCTCCTTAATTACTTTAATAAACTCAGAATGAAAACCAAATCTCTCTAATACTTTGTATAAAAAGTCCCAGTTTACAGTATCCAAAGCGTTGATACTGATCACTGCAGCTGGTGTTTGATGTTTTTGGATATGGTTCAGTATATGCAACATGCGTCTTATATTATCATGGGTTTGTCTCTGGGATAAAGCCTGTCTGATCGGTATGAATAAGTTCTGGAAGTATCTCCTGTATTCTCCTTGAGAGGATTGATATAAAGAACTTATAATCAATATTAAAAAGAACTGCAACTAAGATGGTCCTTTGCCTCTTTTGGAAAAACAGATATACACGTTTACATGTTGGCGGCATTTTACCTACTTTCAGCGCCGTGTTAAAAATTTGAAGGAGGAATGGTGATAGTTCTGACTTAAATTGCTTGTACCATTCAGACAGGAATCTATCTGGACCAGGAGATTTGTTTGCTTTGAGCTTTGAGAATGGCGTATGAGCGCTCCCCTTCTGTGATATTGGCTACGAATCTTTGATTTTGGTCGTCTGACAAAAACAGGCAGATTAAGTTGATCAAGGAATTGTTTGATTTGTTGCCCATTTTTTAAGGAATGGCTGTGTTTTGATTGTTTATAGTAATTTTGGAAAGCTTGTTGGATTTCACTTTGTTTACATACACACCTCTTAGAATTTGGGTCTCGTATTTTATATATTGTGTTATCCGCAAGTTGTTTTTGTAATTTTCTCCCTAAGAGTTTTGCAAACTTGGCTCCTGATTCGTAGGATTTTTGTTTGGTATAGATCATTTTTTTCCGTACTTCTTGTACATACATTACATCACTTTTATTTCGGCGTATTTTATGTTTCATACTGGTTCTAGTTCTCTTTTATGTTTTGTCTCAACCTCGTTTAATTCTTTATTTAATTCCAATAGCTTTGATCGGTTTGCTCTTTTTTTCTGGACACAAAAACATATAATTTTTTCCTCTCATGACTGCTTTTAGTGTGTCCCAGACAATTTCTGCGCTAACCTCTACATTAAGGTTTTCTTTTAAAAATATGTTTGTCAGATTTGATTAGCTTTGTAAAGTGTGAGTCCTTCCCTTCTTGGGATTGTTCGCTGCTCGATGGTCCTGCTTCCTGATGCCCCACCACTTGCCATTCGCCCGTCGCTTTTCTCCGTCGTGAGACAACCCTAGCCTCCATCTTCAGTAAAATCTCACATAAAGTTCAATCTGAAGTGTTTTAAGGTTGTTTATTACAAAACTGTTGGTTAGCACTGAAGTTAGGCCACTATCTTGGTCGCACTCGGAACCAGAAAAACAGATTTTCATCAGAGTAGGTCTTTAAGTTGTAAGAGCTTGATTGTACGGGCTTTGAAGTGGCTGTAAGACAGTATTTGTTGATGGAGACCAAGTTGGAATGCAATATGTAAGATGTGAAAATAACATTGCATGCATATAAAGCTTGGCTACATCTGTGCTCATTTGAGAGCAAATGTGTTTGACCTGCGATAAATAACATTTTACAGTTTTTATCAGTTTTGAAGCATAATAAAAAAAAACAGTGTCCTGTTTTTTTTATCGCAGCTCTCCAGCTCAGCATCTTATCCCACATAAACTTCGTTGCGGTGAGCGAATGTGGCTCCCAGATGGATGCTCTAGCGTCCTGCAGTCACGTGTTGGCAGCTCCATTCCTCAAGGCTGCGATCTGTAATTCAGAGAGCTTCTGCTAGGCTTAGAACAGAACAGTGAGACTTGTTTCATCAGTCGATGGCAGTTAGTTCACCTGATCAATCAGTTGTCTTTGTCTTGGATCCAAGTAGCTTCTAACCTCGCCTGTGATGTTGGAGTCTGGGTGCTGCAGTTTCTCTACTTTATGAGCCAAGGTAGCTGGAAGAGAACGCGACTTTGAAGAAAAGCCCTCTATAAAGGCTCTGGTTCTCTTCTTCTACTGTTGGAGCTAGAATGCGGATTAGCGCCACCCAAAAGCTGTTTGTGTCACTATAGTAGAAAATGGAAGACATACAAACCTACTGATAATCTCCTCAAACTCAGGCTCCACACAAGATATCACCTCGTGGGGTCAAAATGACCACAAGATTGGTGCAGAACAATCCCAGAACCACATTGGGGGACCTGATGAATGACCTGCAGAGAGCTGGGACCAAAGTAACACACTACGCTGCAAGGGACTCCTGCAGTGCTAAACGTGTCCTCCTGCTTACGCCAATACATGGCCTGGCCCATCTGAAGTTTGCTAAGGAGCATTTGGATCATCCAGAAGAGGACTGACAGAATGTCATATGGTCAGATGAAACCAAATTAGAACTTTATGGTAAAAACTCAACTTGTCGTGTTTGGAGGAGAAAGAATGCTGAGTTCCATCCAAAGAACACCATACCTACTGTGAAGCATGAGGGAGGAAACATTATGTTTGGGGCTGTTTTTCTGCAAAGGGAACGGACATGTAAAGTAAATGATGAATGGGGCCATGTATGGTGATGTTTTGAGTGAAAACCTCCTTCCATCAGCAAAGGTGTTAAAGATGAAACCTGGCTGGTTCTTTCAGCATGACAATGATCCCAAATACACTGCCCAGGTAATGAAGAAGTGGCTTTATAAGAAGCATTTCAAGGTCCAGGAGTGGCCTAACCAGACTCCAGTTCTCAACCGCATTGAAAATCTTTGGAGGAAGTTGAAAGTCTGTGTTGCTTAACAACAGTCCCAAAACATCACAGCTCTAGCGGGGATCTGCGTGGAGGAATGAGCCAAAATACCAGCAACAGTGTGTGAAAACTTGTGAAGTCTTAAAGATGTTTGACATCTCTCATGGATAAAGTGTCTATAACAAAGTATTGAGATTAACGTTTGTTATTGAACAAATAAGTATTTTCCATACCGAATTTGCAAATAAATTATTTAAAGATCTTACCATGTGATTTTTCTAGATTTTATTTTCTTATTTTGTCTCTCATAGTTTAGGTAAACCTACGATTTAAAATGACAGACCTCTCATCTTTTTAAGTTGTAGAACTTGCACAATTGGTGGTTTACTAAATAAATTCTTGCCCCACTGTAACAGAGGTGATAAATGGTAAAGAACAGTCGCTTCTTTCAGGTAGATGTTCCAGAAATCAACATCTATAGTCCTGTGTTCTGATTCACAGTTAAAGGGGTCGCACCGTGTCATAATAGCTGAGTAAGGCAAAGTGTTTAACAGCAACTACAGGTCTTTCTCAAAAAACTAGAATATTGTGATAAAGTTCATTATTTTCTGTAATGTACTGATAAACATTAGACTTTCATATATTTTAGATTCAATACACACACCAGTATTGTTTTAATATTGATTGTTTTGGCATACAGCTCATGAAAACCCAAATGACTGTTTCAATACGGCATGGCATGGAGGCAATCAGCCTGTGGCACTGCTGAGGTGTTATGGAGGCCCAGGATGCTTCGATAGCAGCCTTAAGCTCATATCCCACAGATTCTCTATGGAGTTCAGGTCAGGAGAGTTGGCAGGCCAATTAAGTACAATAATACCATAGTCAGTAAACCATTTTGCAGTGGTTTTGGCAGTGTGAGCATGTGCAAGGTCGTGCTGAAAAATGGAAGCATGAAGTGCTCCAAAATTTCCTGATAGCTAGCTGCATTGACCCTGCCCTTCATAAAACACAGTGGACCAACACCAGCAGCTGACATGGCACCCCAGACCATCACTGACTGTGGGTACTCAGGCATTTTGGCATTTCCTTCTCCCCAGTCTTCCTCCAGACTCTGGCACCTTGTTTTCCGAATGACATGCAAAATTTGCCTTTATCTGATAAAAGTACTTTTGACCACTGAGCAACAGTCCAGTGCTGCTTCTCTGTAGCCAAGGTCAGGCGCTTCTGCCGCTGTTTCCCATTTCTTGCACACGCCTGTGCACAATGGCTCTGGATGTTTCTACTACAGACTCAGTCCACTGCTTCCGCAGATTCCCCAAGGTCTGGAATCGGTCCTTCTCCACAATCTTCCTCAGGGTCCTGTCACCTCTTCTCGTTGTGCAGCGTTTTCTGCCACACTTTTTCCTTCCAACAGACTTCCCACTGAGGTGCCTTGATACAAGCACTCTGGGAACAGCCTATTTGTTCAGAAATTTCTTTCTGTGTCTTATCCTCTTACTTGAGGGTGTCAATGATGGCCTTCTGGACAGCAGTCAGGTCGGCAGTCTTACCAATGATTGCGGTTTTGAGTAATGGACCAGGCTGGGAGTTTTTAAAAGCCTCAGGAATCTTTTGCAGGTGTTTAGAGTTAATTGGTTGATTCAGATGATTAGGTTAATAGGTCGTTTAGGGAACCTTTTCATGATATGCTAATTTTTTGAGATAGGAATTTTTGGTTTTTCTTTACTTTTTTGCCAAAATCATCAATATTAAAACAATAAAAAGCTTGAGCTACTTCAGTTGTGTGTAATGAGTCTAAAATATATGAAAGTCTAGTGTCTATTAGTACATTACAGAAAATGATTAACTTTATCACAATATGCAAATTTTTTGTGAAGGACATGTATGTTCTAAATTCTTTGTTGCTCCCAGTAGCCTACCTGCTGGGCTTTTTATTTAGCTTTTTGTCCTGCTGCCAGAATTTGAGTCCCATCTAATGGATCTTCTTCCTGTGTGGTGATGCTAGGTTTCTCTGCCGTCGTTGTGTAAATGGCAGAGAGGTTCGACCACCTCCAGAAGGTAGTGACTGTACCAGTGACCTTTCCCAGTGGAACCACTGCTTTGACAAGAAAGGACTGAGGGACCAGGTGTTGAAAGCATCCTGGGACAGTGCTGTCTCCTTTGTCTTTCATCAGCGCTCTCATGAGGATCAGAGGGGTGTTGTGTAAAAATTTTAACAAACTGACTGTTTTAAACCTACTGTAGATTTTCATATTTATTTGCTCATAAGTTTCTAATGTCATTTTTTTCCTCTTCTGTTTAATAAAAAGGTTGTTAAAAACTCATATCTCATGCATATTTTTACTACGGGTGCACCGATCCAACTTTTTCAGTCCCGATACAGGTCCCTGAATTTTGTGTATCTGTCCATACCCAAAACCGATCCGATACTATTGTTGAATTTATGAACTCTATAACTTCCACCTTATACATTTCTTGAAGAGACTAAAGGCACCAGACTTTCCAAACTAAACATAACTAAGACAAAATAACAGATGTAAAATATAAAATTATCACAAAAATAAAATTTCAATTGAAAAATTTATTCATTTATTTTTTTGGTTAATTTATTGCAGATTTTCCACATTTTGAGTATTGGGTCATGGTATCGCTTAAGTTTAACGGATATGATACATGTACATTAGACGTTATCGGGGCCGGTATTGGTGCATCCCTAATTTTTACAGTTAGGTTTTATGGTGATTGCTGGTGTTGGATCTGAACCATGAATATATCAAAATGAACACAATGATGACCGCTCACCTCTTCAAAATACAAGAGTTTTTTTTACAGGTCATCTAACTTACTGACATCAGTCAAACTGCCAACACAAACAATAATCTACTTTGCTAGACTAACAATCCACTAAATATATGGTGTGAAGAAGATGGCTAAAGCCTCTAACAAATTATGGACTAAAAAGGGTCAGGATGGCTGATTCTGGTGGGCTACCTATTAATTACCTATAAAGAAAAAATATTTTGGAGTTGGAATGAGATCATTCTAAAATATCTGTGAAAACGCTGTCCTGATATCTGCTTGGTTTCAGTGATTTCTAAAATCTTTCCTTACCTGTGAAAACCCTGGATCATTATTGTCCCTGCTGCTGACCTCTGGTCTGATGTCTCATCTGTGACAGTGATCTTTGCTGTTATTTCATTAAAAATAAATGAAATTATAGAAAGTAACATTTTTATATAGAAATGGGATGAGTATTAGTGAAATTACCGTGGAAATTAACCTCAATGCCATAGATATTTTATCTTAGCTGTTTATATTCTTTTTTAATGTGTGCAGACCATCCCTGGCCTGTTCCCTTTATTGTGGAAATACAGATTTGTTTCAGAGGTGGAAAGTAGTAAACTTCTGTACAAAAATGAGACAAATGGGTTTATTACAATCATATACTGTCAAGCAAGGGAAATTACATGGCTAACATTAGTATTAACCACCTTAAAATGATATATTGGCATGTATTAATTAGTCTTCTTTTAGCTCATATGTGCATGTAACATCATAACTTACATCTTGCTTGAAAAACTGCAAACTTTTTTGCCATTTGCAGGCTTTGGCTGGTATATTGCTGGACATGCTGCTCTGATCTGCTCTGCTACTGTCTGCCATCCAAGGCGATGCAGTAGAACCAATACTAGCTATGTTACATATGCAAAATATCTTATAAATAAATATATTTTGGATTAGAATTTGACTCTGTACATGTGCCATGAAGAAATCTGATTATGACAAGTGTGTACATCTGCAACATGTCTGAACAGAATAAATCATTTAAACATTAGCAGAACTGTCTAAAACACCAGAAACTGTCATTGAAGATTAATTAGACTTCGATTGTAAACAAACATGGCTGCAAGCATTTGAAATTGAGAGCTACAATGTTTTTCAGAGCGTGCTTTTATTTATTTTTTTCCGGTCACAGTTTTACATCGACAAGCCTTCATTCTTATGTAGACAATCGAATTAGAAACCAAATGCCTTTATTCTTTTAGGCCGCTGTATTGTACATCAATGCATTACTTAACAGACATGCGCAGGAATGACCTACATTAGGAATAAGGGTTTACATGCACCATGATCGGATTAACCATTATCGGAATAGACCACCTCTCTTAATATGAATAACATTTTGATCCGAATGAGTTTGATCAGGTCAGACTAATCTGAATGGCGTGTTTACATGAAGCATTTTTATTCTGGTCAGGCCTTTAATACGATTACTTGTGTCCATGTAAATATAGCCACTGTCACCTTCTGAGCATTGTAGTTTAAAGTCATTTAAATTCTTCAGAAGGGCCGTCTGCTGTGGTTCACTCTGAAACCAGACTGGAATTTCTCTAGGACATTATGAGCATTAATAATCAGTGTTGGGCAAGTTACAAAGAAATTGTAATATATTTCACATTACTTGTTACAATGTCAAAAATGTAATATGTTTGCATTACATATTACTGTCTTAAAAATGTAACTGAGTTACACTACTTTAAGTTACTTTTGGCAAAACATCTTAAATATCTAACACAACTTCTAACCACTGTAACTTCAATGTACATTTTACACAAGTGTCACACCACAAATACTGTATTTTTAACACTGTTATTAAAATTAAGTCTCTAGCTCCTTTGCATGCCTTCTATTTAATGGTAATGTTTGTTAAATCTGTTCAAAAGACGGTGCTGAAAGTGATCATCACTAAGATGGTTGACAAAGATTAGATGTCTGAAGTCTTACAGCAGATGGTTAGGAAAACAGTGTGAATAATGTTTAAATGTTTAGTCGGATCTTTTCATGATTCTCTGATGTTTTAGTTTTAAGCCACAGGAAGTGGATCTTGTTCTACCGTATCCAACTTGATTTGGTCTGTTTCATTAGTTGGCCAGAAATTTTTTTTTTAAACGCAATTGTAACTTGAGTTACTGACATTGTAACTAGTAATATGTTGCTGTATATTTTGTAAGTAATGCATTACATTAATTAGTTACTGAAAAAAGTATTATATTCCTGTAACTAATTACTTTTGTAATGCATTACTCCCAACACTGTTAATAAATCATTAAGTTGTATTAAAACAAGTTTTTCTAAAACCGCAAAAAAAATGTAAGTTAGATACTGGTCGACAGTTGTTAGTCATTAAAATCTAAATTGCTGTTCTTCAACAGGGGCGGAAAAAACCCAGTGTGAAGAGAGCAATTGATCATGGTTAAAATCTCATCTCTAAAAGATCCAGAAAATTGCTTTAAAAAATGAGGTGGGGATTGGGTTCCGAGCACATATAGTGGGGCCATACTGAGGAAAAAACTTTACCAAGAGTCCCAGCTTCTACCAGGACAAAACTGTCCAGTGTTTCCTCTGGTAAAAGCAAACACAATTTTTCTAAAATCAGGTTAGTTTGAGAGGATAAAATATTACATCTGATGGTATCGACCTTCCTTCTGAAGTGGTCTGCAAACTCATCACAAGGAGTGTTTGAGGGGGTTTTCTGAAGAGTATTAGAGGAATGATTTAGAATATTGTCAATGGATGAAAACAGAATTTTGGGGTTAATTTTATGTTTTGAGATGATACTGAAAAAGTATGCATTTCTGGAATATCTTAAAGCGTTATTGTATAATTTGAGATGTTCTATGTATATCTGATGATTTATTGTAATTTTATTTTTCCTCCATTTTCTTTCTGCCGCCCTGCAGTTCCTCTTTAATTTTTTAATACCCTCATTTCTGCATGGTACTGTGAGTTTTGAATATATGTCTACAACTTTAATTGGAGCCAGCAGGTCGAGAGCAGATTGAAGCCTACTGTTAAAATAATTTACGATAAAATCACAGGGGGCAAGTAAAGGTATAGGAGGAATTTTTTTTTTTAACTTCTGACTGACCTGCAGCCACTTCAGAGGTCTCTAATTGGATAAAACTGGTGATATTAAAAAACACACAGTAGTGGTCAGAGACAGCCAAATCAACAAAAGAGGCAGTAATGTTCAAAAGTGGTAAAATTATCAAATAAAACAGGTTTGGCGGAAAGAGTTGATGAACTAATAAAAGCAGTTCCGCCTCCCCTCTGGCTACTCCTCGTAAAATTAAACACCTAAGATTTTTGTCTAAAATTAAATCATTTATTATAAAAGTTTTATTCAGCAGAAAGCGAACATTTAAAAGAGACGTATTAATAGTGGTTGGTGATGGAGTGACTATGATTTACTGTAGGTGGGATTTTTAGTAACTGTTTAAGATTATTTGGGTTGCATTTTTTCAGTTTATGGTTATTTGTTCGCTCTATGCTGACAAGAACAGGTATGAATGAAGTAGGGTAAGGTCAAAGTCCGATATGTGAGCTACTGTTAAAATCAGGATTGAGTTCATAGGAACAAGGACCAGCTGCACATCAAGATGTTGTGGATGGGGCAGAGAGGACAGGAGCAGCTGGAGCCGGTGCAGGGGACAGGGGTGATCGAGGGTGCTGCTCTGGCTGCTGGGAGGTGATGGGCTGCAGTCCTGCGGAGCTGCTGGTCTTTGGTGCGGTCGGAGGGATGCTCAATAATAAAAGGAAAGTCGTCCCCTAGGGCACTGAAACGGTCGACAGCGGAAGGCCGGGTGGAGGTGACTGTGGCAGCCACTCCGGGCGCCCCCACCGTGACCAGGCCCGACCGTCGACCACGCACCCTGGGGAACCGGAGGGGAGCTGAGGGGAACTTTTGGTTTAGCCCCCTGTTGGAACCAGCGCTCCTCCTCCTCTGCTGTAGATATTGTACCTCCGCCGCCGTTCGTCCGTCTGAGTCCACCCGGAGACCCAGTGATGGATTCCCCCTCTGCAGCTTCACTGGGCTGGCAGGGGATTGTGTCGGCCAGCTGGGCGCTGGTGGCAGCAGCAAAAGTTTGTAACACTGAATTGATACACAGCTGAAACTTGAAAAAATTTAATATTTTGCAAAAGTTCATTTATTATAGTAATTCAACAAAAAATATGAAACTAATATATAGACTTATTACATGCAAAGCAAGATATTTCAAGCCTTTATTTGTTATACTTTTGATGATTGTGGCCCACAGCTTATGAACATTTTAAAGTTCAAAATCTGTAGTCTTTATCATCCCTTGAGGGGGGGAATGCGTTCACAAGCTGAAGACAAAGAACTCTAATTAACTAGAAACGACACTGCAACGGTAGGCAGACCAGACATGAGAAGTTGGCACCCCCTGCTGTCCTGGCGGGGAATTGCTTTGCAACACACAAAAATCAACTAGGGGATTATTAGGACTATAAATCAAAAATGTATCCGCCAATACGTTTGCTGCTGGCTGCAAAGTTGCTGTCAGAGAAGTATAAACTAGGCTTTAGGCTCCCCATAGACCTCTGAAAAATGTTTCCCCCTCACTTCGGAGATGATGGTTATGCCCCTACATTCAGGGGAGATGCATTGAGTCCACCATACCCATTAGAAATAGGGGAGAGCAATAAGATTACATATTGTAATAAACTTTTCCACTGTGGGAACAGAAGTTCACTGTGGGTAACTGTTTCAGCTGTTTTGTTCATTTTTGGGCTGAGTGATGCATTGTAGGTTGTTGAAGTTTGTGTTGGTCTCTGTTAAATGCCAGAGTTATCAAGTTTAATGAAAAGTTCAGAGTGAGAACATTGGGGTTCATGGATCAATAGATTTTCTTTGTTTTGGCCACAGTAGCCCATCAACATCCTTCTGTTCTCCCAAATGATTTTGGCATTATAGACCCACTCCGATCATCTTTTGAGCTTTATTAAAATCTTTTCAGTGGTCTTCAAATTATGATTGTACTGTTTCCAGCCAAAATCACATAACCCATGCCCTTTTTCTAGAGTGGTAGTAGCTCATTAGAAGTAAGCTTCTGTGTTGTGGGCGCACAGAGGACCCAAGCCCGTATTTAGGTTCAGCTTCACTGCAAATTGGTACATATTTCTGAAATTACTGTATAAATATACAGGGTATGTAACAAAACAGAATTTTGTATGTCAGTTGGATGCGTTTGTGAGACCACTAGGCCCTCAGTTGAGAAACACTGCGCCATTCCAAACTCACAGACACTTGGCATGTCTGAGTATGGTCTCTGTAAAACTGAAAAAATAGCATTGATAATAATAATAATATTATTAAATCAAATGTTATGAAGATTGCATATTTGCTAATGAATACTTCTCAGACATCACCCGGATTTTTGCTACATTAAAAAAGGTCAGTGGTGGTACCCACTGTAGGACGCGTGATTAGTTTTTTGGTTTTTTAGGCCCATATGTATTTCCGTCAGTATCCTATACTATAAATTCAAAATCATAATTACTCAACAAAGGATACATTGTTCAATATACAAATGTATTTACAGCAAAGATGCATTGTGGTTCAAAACCACTGGCTCTATGTGTTTTAGATCTAAGGGATTCTGTTCAATGAAATGTCTCTGTTGGGTAGGTCATAAGGTCATAGAACTAGATGCCAGAAAGTATGGGATAAAATAACTAGTAGGTGGCTTTATCACATTCAAAGGAAAGTTGGTGTAATGAGGAAAACTGAATGAAGCAGAAAGGAAGACATTATATTTAGATTAGGATTTTTGATATGAGTTGATTTATAAATTATTTAAACGGTGGAAAAGCTACAGGGAAATTTAACTTTGGTCTTTTAGATGAGACGGTGGAACATCTTACATATATTATTTTGCCAGAAGCAGAGAAAAGGGAACTGGTACAAAATGTACAATTGGATATTCTTTTAAACTAAATTTTTAGTTTTAAAAAAAGAGATATCTTAAGAAAATGAAATTAATGGAGCTAGAATAGTTTTTGTTTTTTAATACTTGCATATTCAAACATTTGCTTGCATAAACGAGTTTATGGCTGATGTTCTTTTTTTTGTTATATATTAAATGTCCTACTTTATTTGAACTCACTATACATTTCCAGCATAAATTTAATGCTACACACAGAGGTGTGAAATCAGTGCAGATATGGCATAGTTACAGACAGGTTTCTGCAGAGTGGAGAACGATGTTTGTTATACAAGATTGATCTTACATACATGCAGATTTTAACTTTTTATTTAAAGGTTGTATGTGCAACATTTTCATTAAAAGCTACATTGAAAAAAGTACATCCAGTGGGCTTTTAGAGGGGTGTAGAATGAAAGCACAACATTTTCTTAATTTATATTTGAATCAAAATATTATTGAATTTTTTTCCATTCACTTTAATTTATATAGCACTAATTCACAACAAATGTCATCTCAAGGCACTTTGCAACAAAAGTCAATAATAACATGTACATTTGAATTGGGGATGACCGCTGAATTATGTTTACATCTACCAGCCAGTAGCAGCCACGGGTTGCTGGTTGACAGATACGGTCTCTATGATCACTTATACGGTCAGCTCGGCTGGCACTTGGAAGGGTGGTGGAGTCAGCAAGTCAAGCAGCTGCTTCAGAGCCCCAGAGATATTGTTATCCGTCTCAGGAGAGGAGTGAGAACAGAAGAACAGAAACTAGAGAAGTTTTGGGTGAAGCCTAAATTATATAGACTCACATAAAAAAATTATACGCCATCAAATACACGCAGAAACAGTGACTTTCAAATGGGTGCAGCCATGTTTGTTTACAACGAAAGTCTATTTTATCTTCAATGACCGTTTCCGGTGTTTTAGATAGTTCTTCACATGTCTAAATAATTTATTCTGTTCAGACATGTAGCGGATGTAAACGTTTGTCATAATCAGATAGATTACTTCAGGGTACATGTACAAAGTCAAATTTTAATCCGAACTATGATCGGATTCAAGATATTTTGCACATGTAAATGTACTGTAGCTAGTGGCGGTGGTCACTGATATCCCTATGTAGGAAAAACCTTGATCACACTGCATTGAATTCTGGGAAAGTGGTTGCTATGAAGGTAGCCTACTGGAATAGTTGGTGGAATCAGAGGTCTATCTTCCGAAATTAATAAAATAACCTAAGGCATTCTGTGGTTTCATTGTGACAAAACTTGTCACAATGTATAAATTGCTTTATATAAATGTAGTTAGGTTTATTTGCTGACATCTGAAATTCCCCTTAAACCTATTGGAGCACTGATTCTGATTGCTGGTAAATAAGTAAATGTGTTACTTAAGTGGAACTTAATTAAGAGGGTTACCTAAGGAAATCTAGTCTATTAATCTTGAAAGCATTTTTTTCTTGTTCAACAAAAAGAGATGAAAGGTAGCTATGAAATGTTTAAGTTTTCTATGAGATTCAAACAATTCTCTGTTTAGTGTCATGATGTTCATATTTTAATAACAGTTATAGCAAAATGTAACCTTCGATGGGGTTTTAAATTTAAAATACAACATAAGCCAAATGGGCAGACATTTTTATCCATTTATCCAAACCCCTTAATTTAACCACGTTTTGTTATAGTTAGCGATATTCCCCTGTGAGTTTGCTTTGTTCTGTAACCAATAGGTGTCAGTGTAAGGTCTGGTTGTAGAGATGAGACAGAAGAAGATGTACTGCTGCTGCATGTGGCTGTGCTCTGCTGCAAGGAAGAATAAAGTTCATTTCAACTTCAATACATAAGTGGCGACTAGTTCTACATAAAGACAACGTAGCTCTTGCCTTCTACGCCATCTCCACCTCCTTTTCTGCCGTGTCTGGTTGAGCCTAACATACTGCTGGATATTTGGGAGGAAATGTTCTAAAATTATTGTGCTTGCTGCGTCGTGAGACGAATGGCGGGAGGAGTGGAAAAAAGCACTGCTCCTGCATACGCTTGGGCCTGAAGCTCAGCAGCTTCTTTACACACTTACAGATCAAGGTATTACTGTGGAGGATGCCATTAAGGGTTTGAAAGCCCACATCAACCCTAAATAGAATTCTGTTGCTATTCTGTTTTCAGAAAATGTGCCCAAGCTCAGACTAAAACTATCTTGCCCTATGTGGCCGTTTTAAGAGATTTAGCTGCAACGTGGCTTTGAAGATAAACAGGACGAAATGATCAGAGACCAAATTGTTAAACATGTACGTAGTCAGTGCGTATGTGAGCTGTTGTTGAATTAAATAATTATCATAAGTAATTCAATGTATGTTCAAGCAGAGACAAAATGGAGCCAATTTCCAGTTTAACATTTATTTTGAACAGATTAACAAATTGCAGTTTTACAGAGGAATTTTTTGCCCCCGTCAGTTCCTCTGTGGTCCAGACTTAAAGAAATCTGAACAATTAACTGATCTTTATTTCACAGCTTTATAGACAACCGGGCCTCTGAGCGTTTCTAATCTCTCCAATCAGAACATTTTCATACAGTGTCTTAGCTCTTATTGGCTGTCAGAAAATTATACAGTCATATGGGTGAGATGTCTTTTCTTAAAAGCTCATTCTGAGTTTATGGTTTTATGGCAACACCCCAACTCTACAGACATCCTGTTTTTTACAGCTTGCAATAAAAACTCACCCCAGAGTTTTATGACTTAAAAGCTTACCTGCATAAACAATAGTGTCAGACCCATAACCATGCAAACTTTATAAACAGTCTTTTACCTTCTGAATGATAAAAGTTTAAACCTTATGCAGAATTACCACAATTCCCTCTTTTCAATCCATTTTTGAAAATGGATTGATTAAAGATCAAAACCTGTAAAGCTTTTTGAGAATGCAAAAAATCAAATCCAAGAAATTTCATCAGTTTAAAAACATGAAGTATTCCAGACTAAAATTCAAAACACAAACTATTAAAGTACCTTTTTTAACCTTAACTCCCATTAAAAATGTAAATCTGTTAATCATAGATTCACCCTCTTTTGGCATTAACCAAAAAATTTATTTTAACAATTCCCACAAACTAAATTCAAAAACCCACAATGTATAAGAATGTCTTACATGTGAAGAGATAATTAAAGCTGACTTGATACATGTTAATACTGTGGAAGAAGCTCAGAAAATCCATGAACATAGACATTATTACTATATTATATTCTGAAAGAAATCAAACTTAAAGTGTTAAGAAACCTGTGAAATAGAAGGTATTAAGAACCCTTTTAGGCAGTGTTACGACTCTTCACTTGTGAATAAAATAGTTAATCAAATAGTTAAACAACCTGTAAAATGCAAAAAATTATTAATAAATGTTCAGTCTTTATTTGTATTCTGATCCTCTTTCTTCACTCTCATTTTATCCCCCTCAATGGCTCCTGGCAGCTGGAGAGCGATGTACAGAGCTGATCAGTGTGGAGGGCTCCTATTTTTTTAGTGTTCCAGTTTTTACTCCCAAATTTGCAGATAACCACTCTCTGAAATGCCAATTACTTCATTAATTGAGCATTTCCCCCAATATACACACATGCACAGACAGGCCCCGCTTCCTATAGCTTAGCCCACCGTTGTGGGCTGGTCAAAACCTGCTGTGCAGCTGATTGGTGAGTTGTGATCTTCTTCTGTAGATCCCTCTTTTAAGATGGCAATTTCAATTTGCCCATCTCATTCATTGGCACATAGATCACACTGGATGAGTAATATCACCACCCAAACAACCTTCTGGGTGAGCTAGGCCCCGCCGCCTGTGGCCCCAGCTTCCGATTCAGCTTGGTCAAACCCTTCTCGACCCTCCTTAGGCAGAATCCTGCCGATCCTCGACCAGGTTCATCGTTGGCGTGGAGCTGCACTTTGTGTGTGTTCCCAGCTGTCATCTGGAACTTTGCTGAACCACTGGACTCCTCACGCCTTCGACCTGGAGCTGTACCTTGGGGCATAAGCTTGTAAACATCTAAAAAAGACAGTTTTTTTTGATCCGGTCTTGTGATCACTCCTTTTCAATCTAATTCAACTGCATTGTGCCAAGAAATTATTTCACCCATCTAATTAAAAATAATCCCTGGGGAAAGAGCAAATCCACATTATTTCGACACACCGTTGTTTTTCCTGAAAACTAAACCAAAAACACCTCCCTCATTAATGGATTTAAAAACAAGAGCAGGCTCAAGAGTTTACTTTTTGTGTACAGTTCAACTGATTACTATCCATTTGCTTGTTCACCCAAATTGATTCTTAAATTTACTTATTTTATTTATCCAGTTTAAGACACTTATGTCTGTTCCATTACAATATATCCTTTCTTAAATTCAGTACATCCCTGTGGATGAAAACGTAAAAGAAAAAAAAAATGTTTTTTCTCTCTCACCAGCCAGCAACCCCCTGCTATCGGCCCAATTTTTTCCTGCCAAATTTTGTTCCCTGTAAATGGTGGTATTTTACCCGGAGATAATCCTGGGGAAGACATGGGGTTATCAAAATACGTAGAACCGCGGCCACCTTCGATCAGACAAACAGAAACTCTTGTGGTTAATTCAGCAACAGTGACATTGAATCAACAGTCTTTGATCATCACTTCTTCAGCAGAAACTGTCCATCTCACGCCAGCCAAGTGAATTCACACATTGTCCTTGAAAGTTCAGCTCAGCATGAGGAAACGTGCTTCCCCCTAGGGTGGCCTCCAGTTCACCTGTGCCTCCCTGTGTGGGAGCAGAGCACAAGAGAGTCGTAATTCTGCGCTGGTCGTAAAGATGTTTCTCTCTGTGGCCGTTACGGCGGGCGCCTGGCACTATCCGTCATCAGCCCACGCACCCCCACCCATCTCATCTCCCCAGGATCATAAATTCCATCTCAAGAATGTTTATCTGAGGGGTTTTCTGTTGCAGGATGAGAAAAAGAGAAAAAATATATAATTAGAGTAAGAAAAAAAAAAAAACAGACAGTCGATCCTCTCAGCTTATTCAAATCAAGTTACATTCAAACATTTTATTTTCATATTCATTAGTCTCCTTCCTCGAATGCTGAATTTAAATATCTTCCACACTCAGACTGCCTATGTGGGCTCTATTTTAATTTTACTTCAATCAGTTATACTAGTAATAATTTCTTCAATTTCAATTCTGGTAAAAATATACCAATCAACAGGTTTGCTCTCTCCACCAGGAATAATAATCAATCCTTATACGTCTAATTAAACTGTTGTTCTAATACGTCCCCTGCGTATTTTAATTAATGATTCCTTCATTTTTCATCCAATTTATATTCTATATTTCATCAATGCAATGCCTTTCTCAATTTTTTCAATTTGATAAATGTCTCTTTCATCTCATGTGTAAATTAAACATTTATAAAGATGGAGCATCGCAATATCTCATCAACACACTTAGTCCTTAGAAAAACAAAATTAAATCAAAAAAGAAACAAAAAGGCTGGATTTTTCTGTTAGATATTGCTAATACACCACTAAAACATTGCAATAACAAAAATAAAGGCAATAACCATCTGCAAAGGTTCTATCCCTTTTTTTTTTTTTTTTTAAAGTCTCAATGGAAAAGTGGCTCTCCTGGTTTCGCTTCACTGAGGTTGAGACGAATAGCTCATATTGAACTAAACCCCTTTGTAATCAGACTTAACACCACTTTTCCCCGACTCTGTCCCTTTAATCAATTAATAATTTCTGCTAATATAAGTATGCTACTTACAGTGAGATAACTGTTGTTGATGTTGAAAAAGGTTAAAAACATCAAATGTTTAAAACAAAACCAGAGAACAGTACTCACTGATAACACAACATAGTTTACAAAAACAGTCTTCAGTTTGCTATACTTCAAAGTCTATCTATATTTCTAAAGAAAAATCCAAGATTTAAATCACCGACAAAACAACTTCCCTATAAATATTTGCCAAACCTAAATTATATATTTTTTTTTAACACAATCCAATATCCATTCAAAGTACTTTTGCTTATATGATTCCTCTTTAAACAAACCCAAATGTGGTCACTTGCCCAAATATTCTTGATTGTAAACAATGAAAACTTTTCATAGTTCAAAAACATCTGTCCGATTCTGTGAAGGGAACTGAACATAGTCAAAGTGATTTTTGCAACTAAAACTCCTCTTAAATTTTCGTAGGATACACAATAGTCTAATTCCCCTCAGCAGTCAAACAAAACAAAACAAAAAATTCAATAAAAGAGGTTCAAGAGATAAGATTTCTCTAAACAAAAACTAGTCGCAATAAAATAAAAATAAAAACCAGCATTTTTCTTTTCAGTATCCCCCTTTTCCTCTCAGGCTTGTTTTTTATTTTCTTTTTTCCAATGATAAACACCAAATTAAATTGAAGCTTCTAGAGATGTCAAATACATTACCACTGAATCACGTTTTCTTTAATCCAGCTTCCCAAATTAACATTTTCCAAAGTTCTAATTAATAAACAGACCGCAGTTCAAAAATCTGGGTCATAATCCAAATCGAACCAAATATATAAATTTTGAGAGAGAAAGAGGAAAAAACAAAAAATAAAAATAAAAATAAGAAAAAAATAAAGAAAATAAAATCAAAAATCTAAATAAATTGTCAGTTACAGAGTCCCCACTAATCAAATGATATATTATGTCATTATTCTAGGATCAGATCTGTTCCAAAATGTTTTAGGACCTGTAAATTTACTCTCAGCATCAAAAAAACTAGGTAAAGAACATCTGAAAGATTAATCTTAAATTTCAAAACCAAAACCGATTCTTATTTGTCAAAACAAAATGTGCATTCAAATATATGGTAAAAATTATTTCAATGTAGCTGGTCCAATCACATTTTGCCTCTACACGATCAGAATAAATGAATTTAGAATTTACTTCTTACTTTCAAATTAAACCATCATTTCGGTCACCGTGATATTCATTATTTGTTCTTAAATAAATCTACCAAAGACTTTAATTGTTACTTTCAATCCTTAGACCAATTCCAAATTTATCCCCAGTCTGTTAAAAAACAAACTGATTACTTAAAGATGACTCTGTGTTTTAATGTTTTCTTTTTTAAAACCAAACATTCAAATCCCACTAGTTTATAAACTATCACTATGATAAGTGTTGTTTTGCATGGTAAAAACATTCAATTTATAATCAAACGCAACTGGACTTGGTAATTTGTCTTGGAAGACGTTTCACCTCTTATCCAAGAGGCTTCATCAGTTCATGCTCGCCGCTGACCAGGCTGGGACTGGTCCAACTAACTGGTGTGGAGACTCAGCTATTTAACCTCTTGAACAAGAATCATTATGTCATTGGATCCTTTGTGCTCCATGTCTTAACGACGGTCGTTGGCGTGCCGCCTATTGGTGGAGGTTAGGTTTCGGCTTCATTAGTGCCCTATTGTGTTATAACGACAGTCGTTGGAGTCACAGTTGTTTCTGTTATTAGAGGCTAATTTGTTTGAATCTTCTAGGGAGGGATGAAAGGGCAGCATTGTAAATTGGAGATAGGTGATGTCTCAGGCCTCCTCCTCTGTTTAGCGATGGTTTCTCTACTTTTACATAGATGGCTTCTTTTACTCCTCTTTCAAACCATCTGTCCTCTCTGTCTAATATCTGGACATTGCTGTCCTCAAAGGAGTGAGCTTTCTCCTTGAGATGTAAATGAACAGCAGAGTCCATGCCTGAGGAGTTAGCTCTCCTGTGTTGGGCCATGCGTTTGTACAGTGGTTGTTTGGTTTCACCAATGTAGAGGTCCTTGCATTCTTCATTGCATTGGATTGCATACACCAGGTTGCTTTTGTGTGTGTGTGGTGTTCTGTCCTTGGGATGTACTAGTCTCTGTCTGAGTGTGTTGCTGGGTTTGAAATACACAGGGATACTGTGTTTGTTAAAAATCCTCCTGAGTTTTTCAGAAATCCCAGACACATATGGAATGACTACATTGTTTCGTTTGTTTTCTTTTTCTTTTTCAACCACTTTGTTGGCTTTCCTTCTGGAATTAGCTGCAGTTTTCACAAAAGTCCAGCTGGGGTAACCACAAGTTGTGAGGGTGTCTCTCACGTGCTTGCGTTCTTCCCCTTGGGCCTGTGAGCTGGTGGGTATGTTATCAGCTCTGTGTTGCAGGGTCCTGATAACACTAAGCTTGTGTTCCAGTGGGTGGTGTGAGTCAAAAAGTAGGTATTGGTCTGTGTGTGTGGGTTTTCTGTATACCCCAATGTGGAGCCTTCTGTCCTTTCTCCTCTGGACGACACAATCTAAAAAGGGCAAACTATTGTCCTTGACATCTTCTCTGGTGAATTTGATGTTTCTGTCCACTGAGTTTATGTGTTCAGTAAAGGCTTGCACCTCTTTGGTTTTGATTTTAACCCATGTGTCATCTACGTATCTGAACCAGTGGCTAGGTGTTATTCCTTCAAAGGAGTTCAAAGCTCTGCACTCTACCTCCTCCATGTATAAATTTGCCACAATTGGAGAAACTGGTGAGCCCATGGCACAGCCGTGCTTCTGTCTATAAAACTTGCCATTGAACTGGAAATATGTGGTATTCAGGCACAATTCCAGGAGTTGGCAAATGTGTTCTGGTTTGAGTTTTGTTCTGTTTTGGAGGGAGTTGTCCTGTGTAAGTCGTTCTCTTACTGTGAGCAAAGCCTCCATGGTAGGAATACAGGTGAACAATGAAGTCACGTCATAGGAAACCATTGTCTCATCTGGATCCATTTTTAGATTCCGGACTTTGTTCACAAAGTCTATGGAGTTTTGGATGTGGTGTGGGGTGTTGCCTACCAGAGGTGCCAGGATATTAGCTATGTGTTTGGCTATATTGTACGTGACAGAGTTTATACTGCTGACAATGGGCCTGAGCGGGGCCCCTTCTTTATGGATCTTGGGGAGTCCATATAGGCAAGGAATTGAGTCCTGGGGGTACAGCCGGTAGTATTGCGTTTTGTCAATCATGCCTTCTTTTTGCAGTTGTTGTAGACATTCTATCACCTTCTTTTTGTACCCACTCGTGGGGTCTCGTTTCAGAGTTTCATACGTGTTAGAGTCATTCAGTAGTGCAAAGATCTTGGTGTGGTAATCAGTTGTATTGAGCACAACTGTGCACCTACCTTTGTCTGCTGGAAGGATTGTGATGTTGTGTTCCTTGCTCAGTGCTGATACTGCTTTTCTCTCCTCAATGGTGAGGTTAGAGGGGGGGACCTTAGCCTCAGACAAAGCTGCCGACACTTTTAACCGAAGTTGTTCTGCCTCGGTTCCACTTAAGTTGTTTTTCTTTATAGCGGACTCTGTGGCTGTAATCCAGTCCACTATGGGTAACTTTTTTGGTGTCATGGCAAAGTTCAAACCCTTGGCTAGGACCTCTTTCTCCGGTTGGGTAAGTTCTCTGTCTGACAAGTTCTTTACCCACCTGTTTTGTGTTTCATTTTGTGTTGGGATGTCAGTTTTTTGCCTCCAAGTAAGTGTTTCAGTGTTTTTGTCGATGTTTCGAGATTGTAGGTTGTGGAATTTCCTGGTTTGTCTTACTTTGCTCTTGGTGTGTTGAGATAGTTGTGCTGTCTGGGTGAAAACCACAACTCTCTCTAAGATAGGACCAGGTAATATTGACATCAGTTTCTGTAGTGAATGATCTGCTCTCTCTTTCAGACCTTCACCTTGAGATAACCATGACCTGGATGAATGAGAATATTCACAAGCTTATTCAATTTATAACGGAATTGAAATGTGCTGGGTTATTTCTTGAGCCCCAGTTGAATTTTGATAACTCCACTAAGCATTTTTGTCCATAAAATCCTTAAGAATGTTCAATTGTGTAAATAATTTAACACCAGTCTCCTTTAGGTCGTTCATTCAGAGACCAAGCTATATTTCTAAAGTCTATAGAGCCATCAGAAATAAGCCAAACATAATTTTAGCATAAATGATACTTATTTAAATCACAGACTCATTTTCTGTACCATTCAACACGGTGCTTATCAAAATAATTTAAACCAGTTTGTTGCTTTCCAATTAATACCGTTTGCTTTTCGTTAAATGCTTATAATTACTACTTATAGCTTTATCTTTATTTAGGCCAACTTAACAACTCCTGCTTAGATCAATCAAAAAAGCAAAAAATCCACCTATTTAAAGATTCAAAAATGCATCTTTTATTTTGACTATAAACTCCCTCTTTTTAATTTTAAAGATGAAATCAAAAATTAAAACTACACCAAGTCAGAATCGACTCATGAGTAACTGTTCTTAGTCATTTACGTTTAATTGTAACATGCATAATTATCCCAAATAAATTTGGCCGTGTTACATCCTAATTAACCAGAAAAATTTAACAAAATCCAAATTCGTTTAAGTCTTAACAAGACAATCGTCTGCAGGAGTCTGTAATCACTTTCTATCCAAAATCAACTTTTAGCTTGCAACACATCGAACATGCAGTTAGCCACCACCGCTAACTTAGCACAACAGCCTATAGCAACGTGCTACCGTTAGCGTTCTTTGTGAAACGAAAGCTAAAACAGCACAAAACGTACGGCGAAAACAGTCCAGAAAATCGCAACACACACTTTAGAAGATGACTTACCGCAATACCAGGACTTCATCCGCACAATTTATACCACTGTACCAAACTTTAATTCGGCACGAACAAAACATCTCCTGTTCGTCCACGCGGACTGAAACATATTTTTCCAATTTTAGCCGTCCCGCACAGCAAACACCGATTCAACTACGTCCGTTACAGCCCAAAACCATTAACAAAAAAAACACAACATTATAAGCGGTGGCTTTTAGACCTAATTAATTATTTTATCGCGGAGGTTTCAGACCAGTCTGTTACAAGTTTCGTAGTCCGCTTTGAGAAATTTCCTGGCGCCGGCTTCCAGAAAACCCCTCAAAAGACTCGAACAGATGGCAGAAAACCGCCTATAACCACTAATTTATTTATCAAAACATATAGGCACAGTTGTCGTATGTTAGCCGTGCTATCAAGCAAAAACTCACACAGAATTAGCTCCTAGCTTAGGGCGGCCGCTCTGATGGCCTGTCGTAAATGTTCACAACTAATTCTTATAGATATTTAATTTCAGTTATCCATCATATTCAGTTATATATTCAGTTATCTATGTTAATTTATTTATTATACTCGAGTTCATTATTTATACTATAACATTTTAACACAAAACGCAACATCACCAGCACTTCTCGCAAAGCGCCTGCGTAAAAAACATCTCACACACACACAGTAATACACCCTTGTACAAGCAGAATTTAAAACACTAACCTCATCGGACCTCACCAAAAATGCCGGACCATTTCTCACAACCCAATTTGCGGTGCTCACGCGCACGTTTGGGGAAGACGCAGGCAGTTCAAAGTAATCCGTTCAGATTAACAGAGGGCAACCCAGGCGCTCCTTAATCTATTTTCCGTTTGCCAGCCTCGAACAATCTTACGAAAGCGTCCTTCCGTAATTGAGATCGCCACTTCTCAAGCCCCGATCCGCACTTTGGTTCCGATTTTGAGTCGTTGAAGGGACCGCACCATCCGGTCCATCTGCTCCATTGTCCTGCAGAGTAACAAACTCCATCTCCCAGCAGGCACCGGTGTTTCTCTGCGGAGCGCAAAGCAGGTCGCAGTCCTGCTCAGAAGAGAGACACATACAATGGAGCCGCTTCAACCACGGGCTTGCAACAGTCAATCTGCTCAAAACAAAAACAAAAAACATATTTAACTTGCATGACAACATTACCCAATGTTAGATTAACCAATCAATAGAATTAAAAAACTACGCAACTCTGCGCAGATTGTCAATAGAGCAAATACATGTCCGTTAATTAACTTAAAAAAAATAACTGGATTTCGGTCCAAAACCCTGCACACGGCGAGGTCACCAATTTTGTTGTTGAATTAAATAATTATCATAAGTAATTCAATGTATGTTCAAGCAGAGACAAAATGGAGCCAATTTCCAGTTTAACATTTATTTTGAACAGATTAACAAATTGCAGTTTTACAGAGGAATTTTGCCCCCGTCAGTTCCTCTGTGGTCCAGACTTAAAGAAATCTGAACAATTAACTGATCTTTATTTCACAGCTTTATAGACAACCGGGCCTCTAGGCGTTTCTAATCTCTCCAATCAGAACATTTTCATACAGTGTCTTAGCTCTTATTGGCTGTCAGAAAATTATACAGTCATATGGGTGAGACGTTTTTTCTTAAAAGCTCATTCTGAATTTATGGTTTTATGGCAACTGGGAGTTTTACTGTGACTACTGTTGACAGCGCACGCCCACATCCTCCGTCTGCTCCTGTGATGCGCCGCTCATCTCAGCCTCAGCTGTCATCTGTGGGATGTGCAAACAAGTTTGTACATAAAGTTCAAGTTTCAGATAATGTTGCTCCAGTCACATAGAAACTATGACGTCTGCCACTGTCAGTGCGAGATACTATGAGTAAAGAACTTGATGGATTTTTGTAGGCTGGGGTAATGGGAAAAAAATGGTTCATGCAGATGGGTTTCCCGCATTGTCATAATCAGAAGAAATCTGGTGACATCAGAATGTGTTTGAATTTGCAGGAACCAAACAAAGCAGTTATAGTTATCCACTCCCTCATATTGATGAAATGCTGTCCAAACTCAGAGATTCAACTGTTTTCTCTATGCTTGAATTAGAATCTGCATATTTCCAGTTGCCCTTGCTTGAAGAAAGCAGGGACCTGACTGCTTTTATCACCCATGATGGACTATTCAGATTTTGCACAGTGCCATAAGGGTTGGCTTCAGCGCCACGAGCCTTAAAAAAATGCTAGCTACAGTGTTAGCTGGGTTAACAAGTGTTGCTCTTTACCTAGATGACACCATTCTGTAGGATAAGACTCGATCTGAACATGATGCTGCTTTTGCTGAGGTTTTACTGAGGTCAAAAGAGATGGGGATACAGTTGAACAGGGAGAAATATCAGTTTAATCCAGTCTGTGTTTTCTAGGTCACACAGTTACACAACAGGGTATTCTTCCTACCAATGATCATCTTTCTGCTATCCTTAATGCTCCAACCCCTTCTGATGTAACCACTCTCAGTTCTGTTCTGGAACTGTTGTCATTGTACATTAAATTTGTACCAAACTTTGCTACCATTGTCGAATCCTTATATGCCTGTTTTCATCAAGGGGCTGAGTTTCAGTGGTCAGGTGTACCTCAACATAACTTTGAGACTGTGAAAAAACTTTGGTTGAGACTCCGGTCTGGCTTTGTTAGGTCCAGCCCTGCCTACAACAGTTTCTGACTACGAAGGTACTGAAATCCCCCAGGTTCATGGTGACACAGAGGGCGTGGTTGCTTTCGCCTTTAGGGACTTATCTGCTGTGGAGCATAAATACTCTACCATTGAAAATGAAGCCCTTGGCTGTGTCTGGGCTGTTGAACGTTCGCAAACTTGTTTGTGGGGTTGTAAGACAATGTTGCGCACAAATTCATCAGGCTCTAACCACACTGCTCACTTCAAAGGGTAGTGATGGTGCAGGCATGCATATGGTGCGTCGGAGATGCTTGCCTACTTTGTTATAACTATGATGTGGTGTATAGTCCACGTACTGAGAATTTCGGATTGCCTGTCACGTTTGCCTCTTTGTGCAGATCCAGATGTTTGTGTGCAACTTAGGAAGGGCCTTCCCCCCCATGCGTTCCCTGATCGCTGGGCCACTGCCACGACCCCTTGCGTGAGTTGGGCTGGGCCCGATCCCTAGTTGGGGACTGTGTCACCCATCGAAGGCAACTCTTGCATTGCTCAGTTGCCTCTACCCTAAAACGTGTGGTTCCGGCGTTCCACTCCCGGTGTGGCCTTGTGGGAACCCAACTCTCCCTCCTCCTTCAGAGGCGGCACAGGGGGTTCAATGTCTCCTCCCCCATGAGGCACCCTCCCCAATTTCTGTCTGGGGGGCCCCAGTGGGATGGAGCGCCTGCCAGTTCTCTACCTGATGTAAACCCCTTATAATTGGATATGTCCCTCTGAGTCGATTGGCCCTGAGAATCTGAGTTCGGTCTGTTTGGGTGTCCAGTTGCTGGGATTGGGAGTGGGGACTGGATGCATTAATCAGGGCTGGGAGTTTGAAGGCTCTGTGGCCTTTAGTATCCCCTGCCTCCCTTCGCTGCTGTAGGTTATGCGCCTCCCTGGTGGCCGTGGACTCTGCTGGCCCTTCACTTAGTCTTGTTGTTCTGTTCCCTCAGGGACATATCTAGTCAAGTGTTGGTGCTTACTGAAATCCCAACAGGTGTCGGCCCACTAACTATTCTTTGCTTCTCCTGAGGCGATGGTCTGGTCAACCCCTCTGTGAAATCAGGGTTGGGTGATCAATTGTATAATTTCTATGGCGCTTGACTAACCCTCCCTGTCTTTGCAGGGGGCAGTATGGAGACGGAGATGGAGGTACCGGCGAGCGCTGAGCATCCATCCAGGGTGAAACCAGTCAGTGTTTGGAGTTCCTGTCACTCAGACGACAAGAGTATAAAGAAGATTGTGGTGCCTTGGAGTTGTCTGCTGTCTAGAGAGCGCTGTCCCAAGGATCCTCTAAGCACACTGAAGTATACCAGGCATGGTCTGGCACCCAGCAAACGGCTCTTTGGTTTGAGAGCCCCACTAACTGGGATTTTCTTTATGAGCATGGACCCAACATGGAGGTACAGGATAGGTGGGAGCAGCAGGCTTCCCAACTCAGTGCAGGCAGGAATTTGGTTGCTGTGGTACCTCCAGGACTGCCCCCTTTGTTCAGTCAGAGTCCTGAGAGCCAAGGAGGCTCTGCTCCATCTCAAGGGCATACACCGATGTAGGAAAACGAGCTACTTCTGTGCAAAATGCAGGACGTCCAAACCAATGTTCATGCATATCATGTCACATCACTAGGTGCTCCAAAGTGAAACAAAACAGTTGGGAACTGTTAGACCACAGCAGGGTACATGTCGCATGTACCCTGCTGTGGTCTCAGCCTGCTGCCTTCTCCACGAAATGGGGACTCTCTTTACATAAGAGATCCAAAAACACTGGAAAATGATGGAGAAGCAACTCAGCTGGCAATAGGTCGCACATGGCTGATGTCGTTTCATCAGTGCTGGAAGTGGCCATGGAGGCAGAGGATGAGGAGATGGAGATTGCTGTGGGTGGGCTGGTTCCCACAGTTCTGGGTTTCCTAAGGGATACATTGACTCAAGCCTTCAGGATATTATTAGAGTCAGTTCCTACTTTCTCTCCTACTTCTCCCCAACTGCATGATGAGCTGTCAATTCCAGCACTAACCTGTTTTCTCTTAGTCTCTTCCTACAGTAGGTGCTCCTGACCTGCCCTGCTTGACGACCCTGACTAAGATGGCATTCCAGTGGAGGAACGTTCTCCACATCCTGATAACCAGCTTCTGCTTCTGCATCAGTTCTGTTGCTCTTTCTGTGTCTCTGCTGCCTTCTCCAAACCCCAGACGGTCTCGGCAGATGACCGCTTATGCTGAGCCTGTTTCTGCTGGAGGTTCCTGTTAAAATCTGCCGAGACCGTCTGGGGTTTGGAGAAGGCAGCAGAGACACAGAAAGAGCAACAGAACTGATGCCGAAGCTGGTAGCAGGACGTGGAGAATGTGCCGCCACTGGAACGCCACCTTAGTCAGGGTCGTCAAGCAGGTCAGGTCAGTAGCACCTGTAGGAAGAGACTAAGAGAAAACTGATTGGAATTACCTCTGGCGCTGTAAAGGCGCACTGCAAACTCATCAGGGATGGTGCTAACGATTAATGGAGCATCATGTGATGCCGAATGTGAAACCGAAACTGTTGTAAATATGATACAAAGTTTGAGGAACGGGAATTTATATATGAGTTGTGAGTTATGTGTTGTGTGGTGATTTATTTGCAGTGCATTTTTATGTGTTGTGTCGTTTTTCTAAATTTGCTTTTTTTATGTGTTGTGTGGTGGTTTATTTGCAGCGCATTTTTATGTGTTGTGTGGTTTTTCTAAATTTGCTTGTGTTTTGTCTTTTTGCATGTGTTTTCTTAAGTTGAGTGCTGTGACCCTTCAGGGCCATCGTATTAGACTGTGGGAGTACACACTGACCACTTTTCTTCTCTCCTACTTTTTTCTTCTACCACTCTCCAGATATATATTTTTTGCTGTTATTGTGATTATTAACCCAGTTTTCTATCAGTACTTTTCTCCCCATAGAAGCTCCACCTGGTCTGATATCCTGCTCAACTACAATGCCCCCTGCTGAATGGAGAACATCGGTCCAGATGATGCTCAATGTTACCGAGCATCCTCCAAGCTGTCTCTTTTCTGTCTTCTCAGACCCCCAGACGGTCGTGGAAGATGACTGCTTGTACTGAGCAAGGTTTTGCCGAAGGTTTCTTCTTGTTAAAGGGGAGTTTTTCCTCTCCACTGTTGCTACATGCTTGCTCAGTATGAGGGTTTGCTGAGGAATAGCTGTGGTTGGAGTCTGCATGATCCGGGCACAACCTCATGTTGATGACTCATCGCAATCTGCTGGGATTCCTTACATAGAAAACTTTTAACTGATTGGAATGTTTGTATTATTGTATTGAAATTACTTTTGTTGTACCGTACCTTGAGAGGACATTTGTTGTGAATTGGCACTATATAAATAAAAGTGAATTGATAATTTAATTGAACTATTGACACTCGTTCTTCTTTTGCCAGTTTTTCTTCAACTTGCCTCTTAAATTGGGCATACAACGCTGTCATACACGTGTTGGTTATATGATTTGGGGACGGTATCTTATATCTGGGCTCTAATGTGTGACAAATGCTGAAATACTTCCCACTCGACTATATTGTAAGGACATAATCCTTTGGCAATAAAACGTGTTATTGATGCAGTGAGTTCCCTAGCGCGTGCTGAGTTTTTACCAAGTTACTGGAAAAAGGTAGAAATGGCGTTCTCTGTCCTTGGCTGTGTGCCACTGCTTCCCGCACGCTTCTGCTTGCTAAACTCACCTTTCTCTTGACCATGTTTCCTCTTTGCATGCTGGTCCAGATTTGTTGTGCTGCCAGTGTAGGTCAGAGAGGCTCTACACAGTTTACAAATAGCATGGCTTTTCTCGAGCTTCGCTTCCTTCTCATAAAACCCAAACACAGTCCACACTTTGGATTTTTGTTTCCCCGATGCGTTAAAAATCTGTCTTGGTGTATTATCACCTCCATCGCCCGGGCAAATGTTGTCGTTCTTCGCCTCCTCCATTTTCCGTGTTATCATTTGATTTTCACTTACGCTAACAGCTGTGGAGTTTCCCGGGCTCCTTAAGCTCTCGCGGTGTTTTAGAGATGCTGGCACAATGGCCTATGTGTGATGCCGCCAACCGACTCAAAGCCTCGCGATACCCGATTCATGACTCTACAACCAATTCATCTATGAATTCATATCTTATTCCTGTCGATTGCAGCCATATCTCTCACTTGTTTAACAGAATATCCGGTCGCATCAGTTTATCGTTCACAACCCTAAGTACTATAGTATAGACTAATTGGCTATAACCAAATTGTTCAGTTACCCATGCCTTACCAGATATCCGAAAAGGTGGTTGTATGTTAGCCCGGAAAGAATTAATGAACGGCCATGACCTCTTATGATCAGACGGTTCGGCATATGCCGTTTATAGTGACATAACTTTTTGATCCTTCAATCTTGGCTCTTCCTATCGCAGAATTTACTAAGCGTTTGTTTACCCACTAATAAGGAAAGTGAGCTGGGTGGAGACTGTCGTGAGACAGGTTAGTTTTATCCTACTAATAATGTGTTGTTACAATAGTAATCCTTGCTCATTACAAGAGGAACCACAGGTTCAGACATTTGGTGTTTGTGCTTCGCTGAGGATTAAATGGAGCAAAGCTACCATCGTTGGGATTATTACTGAATGCCTCTTAGTCAGAATCCTGCCTAGATGTAATGATATGTAATGTTATATCCTTTACTAGTTACTTCATGCTGGGAATAATCCCAACCCTTTTTCATTAATGTGCAGAATTTGTGCTCACTATTTTTGTCCATATATTGGAAATAAATATATATATATATATATATATATATATATATATATATATATATATATATATATATATATATATATTTTTTTTTTTTTTTTTTTTTAAGACATCAGTAGAACAGGGATGGTCTTCACAGGTGAAAAGAGAACATAAGTGTTGTAGAAAAAATATCTTTGGCACAAAGGGACTTAAGGCAGATGATCAGAGTAATTGAACTGCTACTCATCTTCATTCTGTTTTAAAATGTTGCTTTCCTCATTTTCATATCTTTATTGTTGCAATAGAAAAATCAGAACCAGGGAGGCGAACTTTCTAAGAAAAAAAGATTCATTGGTTGGAGAAACCAGGCAGGAATCAGGACAGGGTTTTAACTGATACTTCAGAATTACTCTCATTCCTTCTCCAAAATGTGTTTTGTCTGTATACATTTGTTATATGTTTTGGCTTTACATTTACCAGTATAAATCTAGATGACCTAGAATAATGCAGTTTAATTACATGTAATTTCGGCAGAAAACAAATATTAATTTTGTTCAAGAAAAAACTGTAGTCGCATTGGCAGCCTTTGTTTTATTATTTAAGAAAATTAAATCAACCTAACTCACTATAGGCGTTTTGCGTTATTTTGTTGGTGGCCTGGATTGGCATTAAATTCTCAGCCTGAAGTGTTAACAAAAAGGTGAATCATAAATGGTGTCAAATGTTTTGGACTGATAGATTAATTACTTAAACAATCCTGTTGATAAATCAGTAAATAGTTTTTCTAATACATAAATAGCATAATTTCTAGAACTATTTCATTCAAGATTTTTGTTTTCTTTGCTTTTTTGTACTATTGACTTATTGAAATGATTATTTTAGGCAAAAAAGCATAATGAATTATCTCTGGAGAAGTCTATAAAAATACATTATTTTGTTCTATAGCTGAATAATGGTGTCTAATCTAATGATACAGAGGAGGCTTTGCATGTATTAAAGGCATCTTTGAGAAAACTGAGAATCATTTATGTATGTAATGCTGCTCTTAAGAAAGTTTTATATATTTCTTATATAGTATTTATATGTTGCATGCTCTTGGTGTTATTTTTTTTTCGCCTTCAGCAATAAATAATGTAATATATCCTTTGTATTATATATGTTTATTTAATTCCAATTTTAAAATAAATAGGAAGAGTTTAAATACGTTTTGGGTGTGTTTCTGTTAGGGGGGGGGGGCTCACTGGCCATTTAAGCTTCAGGCCTCCAAAAGCCTAGCAGCGGCCCTGTTTACAAACAATCATATAAGGATATAAGGTAACATTTAAAAGGTAAACTTGCAACACAACATGCTTCGCGCCGAGGAACCAGCAGACAAGGAGGCCGGCGCCAAGGAAACAGCAGATGAGAAGGTCCACAACGAGGGACATTGAGTATGGGAGGCCGGCGACGAGGGGCCTTGAATCTGGGAGGCCGGCGACGAAGGACCTTGAGTCTGGGAGGCCGGCGACTGAGCTGAACCTTGTGGTCTGGATTGCGACAGAGCTAAACATTGTGCTGTGGATTGCAACGGAGCTGAACCTTGTGGTGTGGACTGCGATGGAGCTGAACCTTGTGGCATGGACTGCGGTAGAGCTGCACCTCTTGGCATGGACTGCGACGGAGCTGAACCTTGTGGCGTGGATTGTGACGGAGCTGAACCTTGTGGCCTTGGTGACAGAGCTCAACCTTGTGGCCTTTGGCAACGGCGCTGAACCTTGTGGCCATGGCAACGTAGCTGAAGCTTGTGGCCTTGGCGACGTAGCTGAACCTTGTGGCTTTGGAACTGAGGTCGGAGCGGAGGCCGGCTGACGTGGAGCTGGAGCTGAAGTCAGCTGACATGAAGTTGCACCTTGCGCTGAGGTAAGCAAAAGCGAAGTCGGAGCGAAGGCCAGCAGGCCTTTAACTTGGGCCTTGAAGGCCGGCTGCGAGGAGCCAAGAGGCGTTGAGGCGGGAAAGCAGAACCGTTTGTCTAGATGGCCGACTGGGATGCTGAGGCTTGTGTAGTGGCGAAGGCCGGCGACGGGAGAGGGATCCATGACGAGGCGCGGAGGACCCTCGGAGAGGTGTTGAGGTCCTTAGATGAGGCGCTGGCAGCGGAGGCCTATCTGCTTGGACCACCTTGGAGACAACAGGAATCGGAGGTGTGTCCTCCAGAACACCCTTGGAGACAAAAGGAACCAGATGCGTGTTCTCCAGAACACCCTCGGTGAAGACAAGAACCAGAGGCGTGTTATCCTGAACACCCTCTGAGGTGGAGGCAGGAAGCGGAGACGTGTTCTCCTGAACACCCTTGGAGACAAAAGGAACCAGATGCGTGTTCTCCAGAACACCCTCGGTGAAGACAAGAACCAGAGGTGTGTTATCCTGAACACCCTCTGCGGAGACAGCAGGAAGTGGAGGCGTGTTCTCCTGAACACCCTCTGAGGTGGAGGCAGGAAGCGGAGACGTGTTCTCCTGAACACCCTTGGCGAAGACAGGAACCAGAGGCGTGTTACCTCCATGTAGATTAGATAACAGAGGAACAGTCAGACTGAGTAATAAAAGACATTTAATCCATATCCCTTGCACAAAGATTCCATCTACTCAAACACAGATCAATCTCAAACATGCTGTTCTCAATGTCAGATCATTAAAAAGTCATTTTTAGTAAATTGTTTAATTTCCTTTTTTTAATCTGAATTTTATGTTTTTAACTGAAACGTGGCTCGACAAAAACACTGTCAATGCAGTTTTGATTGAGTGTAGTGCATCTCACTTCAATTTTGTGTCTGAAACACGCCAAAACCAGAGGGGAGGGGGTGTATGTGCCATTTTCAGGGACAATTTATTGACCCAAAAACTCTCATTTTGGTTTTTCACATTGTTTGAGTATGTGTCATTCAAAATGGAGATTACACCATCTTCCATATTTTATAAGACAATTTATAAGCCACCATATTTGTTTGCACGGAATTTGATTGTTTAGTAATTTCAGGTAATTTTAATGTGCATGTGGATGTAACCGATCATAGGCATGCCAAAGGAGTTACTGCTCTCCTTGAAATGTTTGGTTTAACTCAACACGTGAGTGATGCGACTCACAACAAAGACCACACTCTAGGTCTAGTTCATCATTTTTGTGTCTTCTTTGACCTATCTGTTGTACCCAAACCAGTAGTTGAGCCTGGAATTATTCAAAGAAGACACATAAATGATACAATAAGGACACAGTCTATGGAATTGATCAGATTTGAAAATCCCCCATGCTCAATGTGATAATCTATTGGACTCGTACACTTCAAGGGTTGTAAATGTTTTGGATACTATTTCTCCTTTCAAGGTTAAAATGGTTAACACTGAGCAAAAGGCACCCTGGAGAAATGAAGTTTCGGTCAGGGCAAAAAAAAGGGAGTGCCGGAATGCCGAACCGAAATGGCGCAAGTCAAAGCTACAGGTTCATTATGAGTTTTAAAAAGAAGTGCTTTGTGTGTTTAACCAGATTTTACGTGGAGCATGGGAGAAGTATTTCTCTGAAACAACCGCAAACTGAAAAAACAATTCTCGTGTTCTGTTTGCCACAGAGAACAGATGAACTAATCCTCAAGTTTCACTGCCCTTAGAACTAATTTCTGCATCTAAGTGCAATGAGTTTGCAATATTTTTTAATGAACGCCATAATGAAATGAAAATGAATGAAAACGCCATAATTATCACAACACAAATGGCAAGACTGTTTTCCAGATAAAGACCTTGAGCTGACCCATTTTACAACTGTCAGTGACAAAACAATCAAAGAGGTTATCTCTGGTCTGAGTTCATGTACATGCTGCCTTGATGAATTACCCACTCGATTTCTAAAGTCTGTGCTGAGCAGTTTGTTACCACAACTTTGACAGTTAGTTAACATCTCACTTGAGACTGGAACATTCCCAAATGCCTTAAAAACTTCAATCATTAAGCCTCTTTTAAAGAAGAGCAGCCTTGATGCCACAGTACTGAGCAACTACCGGCCCATATCAAACCTACCATTCTTAGGAAAAGTAATAGAGAAAGTAGTATATCAACAGCTCACTTACTTTCTCCTGTCTAACAATGTGTTTGATACTTTCCAGTCAGGCTTGTGGCAAACGCAGAAAGGAGACAGCTTGGCAGTGCCAGGGTTGTGAGTGATTATTGAAATGTACTCACCTCAATCACTGTTACTTACTGTTTAGTTTTCTCTGTGTGCTTGAAAACTCAAATTTCCCTGAGGGAGTCACCCCAAAGGGATCAATAAAGTTTTAGGTCTAAGTTCTAAGTCTCACTCACTTCCACTCTCTAACACTGTATCCTGATAATACAATTTTTATTATTATTATTTGTAAATATCATGAAGGCCCAGTTGGGATAACCACAGATTTTGAGTGATTTTGTTGATGTGGTTCTGTTCTTTTACTTTTCCTATGTGTCTGGTGGGGATGTTGGAAGCCCAGTGTTGTAGGGTCCTGATAACTTCTACATCCTTCTACACATATTACATATACAGATATGGACAAAATTGTTGGTACCCTTCATTAAATAAAAGAAAAACTCATAATGGTCACAGAAATAACTTTAATCTGACAAAAGTAATAATAAATAAAAATTATATAAATGTTGACCAATGAAAGTCAGACATTGCTTTTCATCCATGCTTCAACAGAATTATTTAAAAAATAAATGCATGAAACAGGCCTGGACAAAAATGATGGTACCCCTAGAAAAGAATGAAAATAATGTGACCAAAGGGACATGTTAATCCAAGGTATGTCCACTAATCAGCATCCTAGGTGTCTACAATCCTGTAATCACTCAGTGGGCCTATATATAGGACTCCAGGTAGTCACTGTGTTGTTTGGTGACGTGGTGTGTACCACACTCAATATAAACCAGAGGAAGCAAAGGAAAGAGTTGTCTCAGGAGATGAGAAAGAAAATCATAGACAAGCATGTTAACTGTAAAGGCTATAAGACCATCTCCAAGCAGCTAGATGTTTCTGTGACTACAGCTGCACATGTCATTCAGTAATGTACGATCCATGGGACTGTAGCCAACCTCCCTGGACGTGGCTGCAGGAGGAAAATTGATGACAGATCAAAGAGACGGATAATCCAAATGGTAACAAAAGAGCCTAGAAAGACTTCAAAATAGATCCAAGCTGAACTTTATGCTCAAGGAACATCAGTGTCAGATCGGAACATCCTTCGCTGTTTGAGCCAGAGGACAAATCATAAAAAAAACAGACTGGAGTATGCCAAACTACATGCTGACGAGCCACAAAGCTTCTGGGAGAATGTCCTGTGGACAGATGAGACAAAAATGTAACTTTTTGCCAAGGCACATCAGCTCTATGTTCACAGACGGAAAAATGAAGCATATCTAGAAAAGAACACGGTCCCTACTGTGAAACATGGGGGAGGCTCGGTTATGTTCTGGGGCTGATTTGCTGCATCTGACACAGGGTGTCTTGAATCTGTGCAGGGTACAATGAAATCTCAAGACTATCAGGGGATTCTAGAGAGAAATGTGCTGGCCAGTGTCAGAAAGCATGGTCTCAGTCGCAGGTCACGGGTCTTACAACAGGAAAATGACCCAAAACACACAGCTAAAAACACCCAAGAAGGGCTAAGAGGAAAACACTGGCCTTCTATGAGCCCTGATCTCAATCCTATTGAGCATCTTTGGAAGGAGCTGAAACGTGCTGTCTGGAAAAGGCGCCCTTCAAACCGGAAACAACTAGAACAGTTTGCTCATGAGGAGTGGGCCAAAATACCTGCTGAGAGGTGCAGAAGTCTCATTGACAGTTACAGGAATCATTTGATTGCAGTGATTGCCTCAAAAGGTTGTGCAACCAAATATTAAGTTGTTGGTACCATCATTTTTGTCCAGGCCTGTTTCATGCATTTATTTTTTAAATAATTCCGTTGAAGCATGGATGAAAAGCAATGTCTGACTTTCATTGGTCAACATTTATATAATTTTTATTTATTATTACTTTTGTCAGATTAAAGTTATTTCTGTGACCATTATGAGTTTTTCTTTGATTTAATGAAGGGTACCAACAATTTTGTCCACGTCTGTATTACATTTTGATTCAGTTCATATGTTCTATCCAGTCAGTTAGCAGCTCTGACAGAGCAATCCTGGTGTAATCTGATTCTCCCCCTCCCTCATTTTATGTCAAGGTGTTTTGAGTGAAGTGGCTCATGTCACGTCCTGCGGTGCCCCAGTGATTGCCTCGTTCACATAACAAAAGGAGGGTTCATAGGTGGCCTTCCAGCCAATCGGCTGACCTGTGGGTTTTATAGGTAGAAAAGCCAAATGGCTGCTCTCAAGTAGTTCTAGTGTTAACTGCTATACCCCAGTCGTGCAGGTATAGGGCTGGAGCAAATCCGGCAAAGCTTGAGAAGGCACGCAAGTTTGTGAACAGTGTCATGGCTACATTTATGGTAAACATTGGTGGTGTGACTGTGGCACACCCCAACATTAGACATGACAATGAGGAGCTTTTTATAGACCAAGTTAATTTCTCCCCTAGGGGTTATGAAATTTTTATAAATAATTTAGTACTCTGTCTTAAAGACCTTCTCCAAACGCCTTGACATGCTGGTCATGCTTCCTTTGAAGCTGGCTTTTTGGCCTTTTTTATTTAAAAAAAAGTACCTACTCTTTTGTCTAATGTTTCTATGATAAATGTAATCATGCCTATTGACATACATGCGGCCTTTTCCTCGTACCTCTGCAGCTCTCTGGGGAGTATGCAGTGCAATATCGCTGTCGCCAATTTCCTTAGCGGCCAAATGGAGGTACTACAGCAATGGAGGAGCAATGGCGGCCTCCACGGTATATGGTCACAAACATAGACTGTAAAAAAGAATAGACAGCGCCTCCTCACTCCTCCCCGTTTCCCAGAATGACACACTTTCATGGGGGAATTGCTTTGACGAAGCATGTTCCTAAAAGGGCATAGGGGCGGGATCTTCACTGTGGACTGTGCCCTCGCGGGGCGTGTATGGGCGTGTAGTTCGGTCGTAATCAAGCCCATTCTGCTCCCGCGTCGTTAGCTCTAATGCTAAACTTGGCTCGGCCCACTCATTAATTATGCAAGATTTCAAAAAATTATCTTACGAAAACCAGCCTGGTGTCCAGGTTTTTTATGAGCCCAGCGTTATCTCAGGAAGAATATGTAGCCATTGAAAGTTTGAAACAATGGGGCACCAGGCATTAAAGTTGTTTTTAACGTGTCTAAAGTCCAATGCTTTTCAATGGGGGCCTAGCGGCCAAATGGAGGTACTACAGCAAGGGAGTAGCAATGGCGGCCTCCATGGCATGCGGTCAAAAAGCAGAGCAGCCAGCGGCCATTGGTCACAAAGCAGAGCAGCCAGCGGCCATTGGTACAAACAGAACGCAAAAACCGGTTTAACTGGTTTTCCAACACGGATGTGACGTCACTCCCGAGTTGCAAGTCGCGCTTACAAGACAAATAGAATGCACCATATGCCCCACCATAGTCATATATACGTAGACGCCTGGTGGAGCGAATTTGGCCACCGCTGCGATACGTCAGCGTCGCCGCCATATTGGATGTGGCAAAGCTGCGCTGTAAACTAATACAAGTAAATAGACTTAATTATATAATGCACCTTTCTAAAATTAATGTATTTCATCTTCTCAAAGGTCTGAAACAAGAACTTTATTGATCACCGCAGTGTGGCTGTTACACATGGAGAGCTCCACAATGACTCTCCCTCCGTTAGCCACTCTCAGCCCGTTGTCATTTTTAATCTATGTTTAATATGTACATTTCAATTTATCTGTACGTTTATTCTAAATATTTGTTTCTATTTTTTATATTATTTTTACGTTATTTTTAGATTCTAATTAGTAAGTGTACAGTACAAAAGGGAGTGTTGTAGCCTACTTCTTTCCCCGTGTGCAACTGTTTTTTTCCCTAAATTAATTAAATTTATATAAATTTTTATATTTTGATTCCTGAGAAACTGGGTATGAAAAGTAAGTTGTTTTGAATTTTCTATGTATTGGTTTTTATATGGATGAAGTCCTAGCAAGCAGGTCACTACAAAGAGTGTTGGAAACCTTTCTGAAAAAACTGAAGGAAAAGCCTTTGTGAAAGGATTGAAGGAGGAAAACATATTCTATTTTTTAAAGCATATAGCCAATAATGTATTTATTTCTTCATTTAGTTTTTAATTATTGTATTTAATTATTCTAACTGTAAGATCATTTGTATTCAGTTTCACAGTTTGGAAGAGGTCTTTGGAAGGTCTGAAAACAAGATCGAGGATGAAAGACTTTGAATAAACCCGTAAAAGAAATCACTTGCATCTGTTTTGCTTGGAGGGAGTCCCACTGTGGATGCGCATCCACATGTGATGAATAAAGATATCTCTGAATCTCTGACACACGCTCATTTTACCGTACAATACCACTTTACTTATAAAGCACTAAAACAACCACAGCTGGAATAAGGTAATGCACACAACTAAAATGATTATTATGAAGAAAAAAAATACAAATTAAAATAGAAATATAAAAAATAAAAGAATCAAACACAAAAACAACTAAAATTCAACACAATGAAACCAATTAAAACAAATACGATCAAATAAAACTTAATATAAAGCTTAATATTAGAAAAAATCACTGTGATGTTAAGCACATTATTTCCCCACAGAGTTGAGCGATAAATTATCTAAATTTGTAGTAGGAAGTATTTCCATTGAAATGTTTGTCTTTGTAACAGTATTAGATTATTTTAATCACCGTCATAATGTCACAAGCTCAGTAACACCCGTCATATAGCGTTTGCCCACTAATATACATGGGAAACACATCCTGATAGCTACATAACACCCGTCAAATACCGTTCCCCCCATAATACAGAAAACATAAAGGCATAAATGGGGGAACGCTATACGATGGGTGTTGTATAGCCATCAGGATGCATTTTCACTGTATTATAGGGGGAAACGTTATATGACGGGTGTTATATAGCCATCAGGATGCGTTTCCACTGTATTATAGGGGGGAACGTTATATGATGGGTGTTATATAGCCATCAGGATGCGTTTCCCCTGCATTATAAGTGGGGAACACTATATGACTTGTGTTATATAGCCATCAGGATGCGTTTCCACTGTATTATAGGGGGGAACGTTATATGATGGGTGTTATAAAGCCACCAGGATGCGTTTCCCATGTATATTAGTGGGGAAACGCTATATAACGGGTGTTATTTCGTCAGGATTTTTTCCCCCAAATGTGACGTCAAGATGCATTTCTACAATTATAATAGGATATACTGTATTAATCTCAGAATTGGGAAATTCTGTACATTCATTAGGCATATTTTTTTTTCAAATTATTCTAATATATATATATATATATATATGAATATATATTCTAATCTATGCCACTTTATTTTTTTGAAACTTTTTTGAAAATTATGAAAAAACAAATATCTATCTATCTATCTATCTATCTATCGCCGCGAGTACAGTTCGGGAGCGAGCTTGTAGTTGGTGCGCGCCACTTGAGGTGCAGGTCGGAGACCTCAGTGAAGCTGTCCCCCCACCCACTTTAAAAGTAAAGGCAAATAGGCGGAGCGGTTAGTGCTCCTTTATTTTATAGGTCACACAAAGGTCACCGTCCCCCCAGACAGCTCCAAACAGACCAAAGTGGTCTACTTTTTTAGTGCTTCGTTTGTGCTGGTTTGTGCTGGTAAAATTATCGTTTGTGCTGCTTTGGTTTCTGAGATATTAAAAGTTGAGTTTGAATAGCAAATATGATTTAGACTGACAAATAAAAGACCACAAAAGTGACTTGATTGATAAAAATGACTTTATATGAAAGACTGAACATACCCACGTTAGCAACATTAAACACATTTAAACCAAGTTAGCAACAATAAACACATATAACAGTTATAAAACAAAAGACAGGAAAGCAATACAAGCAATGCTCATACTGTGTATAACACAGCGTGGGGTTGTACCTTTTTGTTTTCAGATGCCGTGTTAACTACTTTTGCCAGGTCATCATAGAACTCCCACACACACGGAGCTCTCCTGCAGTAGGCAGTATAGTGCCCCAAACCACCACTGGACAAGCTTCCTTGGAATGAAACCAATGCCCTCAAAGTGAAGGTCTTTCATTGGAGAATGAGACTGACAGGACCTTCACTCAAGGAAACCTCTTCTTTGTTTGGAAGGTCAGTATCAATCCATAATATATCTCCAAGCTTGTAGCCGTGAGTAACTTTCCCTTCACAGAGTTCCTTTTCTGAGGTGTTGTCTTCTCTTTTGATATCTGATGGACACAGAGAAGGATTGTAGATTGGCCTGAGGCATTTAGACTCAGGTAAGCTGAGTCCTGCTTCCACAGCAGTGCCAAGATGAGCCATGCCAGAATTAGTGAGGACAGAAATGGCAGGAGAAACAAGTGGCACTTCCCTCGTCATCCCTTTACTGAGGTAGCAGGATTGTGAGGAGCATTGTTTGGTGAAATAAACACTTGATATGTTCCTCATTGTCTTTGCAATAACAGTGGAGATGTTGCACTGAGCATCAATTTGGAGGGCACCTGACCTCAACTGGACTGCTTCAAACATTGCACTAAGCAACTCTGCCCTCCTGTTGTAGGTTTGCTGACTCACTCCATCAGTGGCAATGGCTTTCACCAACTGCAAAACTGGGTTCTCGCTGTCTTTAGTAACACTATTTTGAAATGCAGAGCTGTCACAGAAGGCACAACATAAGCTCTGAACAAATGCATCAAATGCACAGGTAAATGGGTGATTCCCCAAATCTAATAGGCTGATGAAGGTTTCCATTTTTTAATAAACCCAACTTCACTCTTTTACCCCCATAATTTTCATCTGCATTGAGCCACTCAGTACAAGGAGAGAGGTAGGAAGTCCTCTTCCTTTTTTTGGGTGGAACAGCTTGGCCCCTCCAGTTCTCAATGGCATCTTCATCAGATGGAGCAACATTTACATCAAGTCCCACAAATGGATGAGCCTCCATTTTTTCTTTGTCGTCTGCACTGTGAGGAATGGATCCTGGCTTAGTATCTGTGGCTGTCAGTGAGCCGACTGTTACCTCATCTTTTTTTTTTCCTGTGCAGAACAAATCCGCATGTTTCCTTCAAGGAAGGAAAGATGACGAGCAATGAAGCAATCAGCTCGGATAGGCAAGTTTTCATGTTTGAAAAGGCCGTTTTTTATGTTTTTGAACTCCGCTTCAACAGTGGCTGAGATGCTGTGATGCTGGTGCTCTGGAATGCAGGGACCATTATTCCTGTCCAGAGAGGCAAGTAACTTGCAAGTCTCATGATATGTGGAATAATCTCAGGAAGGAAGTGAATATTATCTCTGTCCCCGTCAGCTGAAGCAAGTGATCCGCTCTCCTCGCATATTTCTGTTACCCACTGTCTGATATCAGTCTGGATCTCATCAAGAGATTCTTTTTTGTCATTTACCTCTGTCTTTTCTTCAGGAACGATGGAGTCATCCGCAATTTGGGCTTTCAGATATTTTTTGCTCGTTTCTGATGCAAGAGGGGCTCCAGAACTGTCATTGCCTTCTGCTTCACTCAGGGCCACAACCATGATCGCACGTAAGAGCTCTTTTGCTTGGTCCAAGCACTGTGACTGCAGAAGTTTTGCTATTGACCTGACAAAGAAATCTTTAACACGGTGTGTTTTCTTCTTCAGACAGTCCCACTGGCATATCAACTTAATGCAGTGTGCAACATCCACTCTGATGAAACAAGGGGGAAGTTTAGCAGCCCGGGTTCCAAGAAGGACATGAAAGCATTCGTTTATGTAGGACTTCAGATCAGGCTGAGGAGTAAAAGCCTTGACCAGAGCGCCAAGAATAGCTAGAGAAAAGTCACTCACAGCTTCCTTGGGCACAGGTGCACCTGAACGAATCCATTCTGTCAACCAGTTTGTGATGGCATTAATGTCATGCTTCTCTGACAGCATTTGTACTACTAGAACACTGGGGCAATTTTTTGCTGTCAGAACACCTTGGTAAAGAAAGACATGACCAGATTTTCCATTTGGTGTTAGCAGTTTTTTCACAACTGAGCCCGTTGCGTCAAAGCACACAGTTGAGGGAGATTTTTTTGACAATGTTTTGTAAACATGCAACTGAGTTTGACTCCAATAGTGACAGAAAAATCTGTCCAGTCCAATATCTCGGATGCTACCACAGGTTGGTGCACTATATTTAAATAAATGTAAAGATGCAATGGGATCTTTGTGCCCTGATTCCAAGTCTTTCCTCTCTTGTTTGGCCTTTCGCAGGGTGGCCAAATTTGGAAGGTGGCTTGGCTCAGGATCCCCAACATCCATCAGATCTGCTGCCTTCGCTGACCTCCATACAGCTAATTCCATCCTGCCTTCACACAGCTCTTTAGAAATGTCGTCACGCAAGTTTCCAGACATGAACCGCTTGGAACGGCCAGTGTGCAGGGAGACGTCTAAATGTGTAATGGAACACTGCAGCAACATTGGACCATTAATTGCTGGCTCTGTGTCACATGACATTTCCAACTGAGCTTGGCACTCCTTACAGTGGCCTCTAATGTCCAAATAATTATTGTTGGTGGTCGGATTGATCTTCGCTCTTCCGTAAACAAGTGTGCAGGTGTTTTTGACTTTCTTCCAGATAAGATCGTTCAGGACATGAGTCCAAGTACCAGGCTTCAAAATTGTATATTCTCTTTTTTGAGAAGGGGACAACTTGTCCTTATATTCAACCTTTTCTGGCATGAAATTGACCCAGTCATCAAAAGGTACCTCAAGCTTAAAGGCCAGACAGTTTTCTTGTCCAGAATGAATGTCACCAGAATCTACCTCTGTTTCATCCTCACTTTCCTGATCAGTAATTTCCAAAACTGACCAGATGTTATGTCTGTTCAGCTTTACAAAGGTGTACAGGGCCTTTGCTGACATATTGTCTTCTAGCTGATGACTAATCTCTGTCCATACTGGGGCAGTTGGAATGGCTATTTTGCCATTTTGGAATATGGCCTCTTTTGAATGGCAAAGGATTGCAACAAGTGAGTCTCTGTCTACAGATGGCTTTCGAGGCATCTAAATCAGAATTAAAAGTAAGTATGATTAGGATGGATCAAATGAAGACTAGGCTGTATAGTCAGCATGGAGAAACCCAGTTTTCCACCACATAGAATTGTTTGCCCAATTTTTTTTTTTTCATAGCGCTATTTAAATGTAATGTAATTAAATGCATTTAAATAGAATAGAAACAAATAGCATTTTGTTTCTGAATATTGTTATATACATTAACATGTACTGTACATCAGTTTGGTTCACTGTCCTGGCTATTTTTAAAGTGCTTTATTAAATAAGTTTTCCTGAATTAACAAAACTATCTTTTTCTATAAAAATTAAACATTTTTTAAAAATCACACTTTCTGGCTTGTTAGTGAATTTTTATGTGTACTACATCATGTATTAACTTAGCATGTAAAGTATTATTTAAATGTACTCTTACCGTGTTCCGAAAATCACAAGGGTACTAAAAAAATTCCAATGAAAAACTAGTTATTACACTTTTTTTTTCCAAGCAAACTCGTTGTAGTCTATTATATGGCAATACAGCTAGCTTGTTCGTTTGTGGAAAGTTGATGTGGATGCTGATTGTTCTAATGCTTTCTACAATAAAGTTTTTTAAAAAAGAGGTTTACCTAGTGCCTGGATTTACCTGATGAATTCTCTTGCATTCCCAAAAGCTGCAACTGAATGTGTAGGACTAAAGTAAAACAGGGTGGTTGTCAAACTTTTTGACAGGGGTTCGATTCCTGGTCATGTTCTTGTCATTTTTCAAACTGGTATCTTGAATTTGTAAAAGACAAATATTTGTTAAAGTAACATTGATGACTACTGTACATGTTCAACAAATATAGATGATTTAAAAACATAAAGGAGACAGGTTTTCTTGCCGAACTTTATTGAACACATTTACAAATAAAAGGCACGCATGGTAATTGAAAAAACCTTGTCAAGCACATATCTCAGAAACCAAAGCAGCACAAACGATAATTTTAACAGCACAAACCAGCACAAACGAAGCACTAAAAAAGTAGACCACTTTTGTCCGTTTTGGTGATGTCTGGGGGGACGGTGACGTCATCACGCAGAAATAAAACGTTTAATATCTCAGAAACCAAAGCAGCACAAACGAAGCACTAAAAAAGTAGACCACTTTGGTCCGTTTTGGTGATGTCTGGGGGGACGGTGACGTCATCACGCAGAAATAAAACGTTTAATATCTCAGAAACCAAAGCAGCACAAACGAAGCACTAAAAAAGTAGACCACTTTGGTCCGTTTTGGTGATGTCTGGGGGGACGGTGACGTCATCACGCAGAAATAAAACGTTTAATATCTCAGAAACCAAAGCAGCACAAACGAAGCACTAAAAAAGTAGACCACTTTGGTCCGTTTTGGAGCTGTCTGGGGGGACGGTGACTTTTGTGTGACCTATAAAATAAAGTTGAATATCTGAAAAACCAAAACAGCACAAACGATAATGTTACCAGCACAAATCAGCACAAACGGAGCACTAACCGCTCCGCCTATTTGCCTTTACTTTTAAAGTGGGTGGGGAGACAGCTTCACTGAGGTGGCGCGGAGAGGTAGGGGGAACACATTGACGGGGAAACGCAGATTGACGTAACACCTGTTGGAGAAAAGATGCCGCATTCTTTCTTCATATAATTGCCCCAACAAATTCATATATACTTAAAAATTACCTTTGATAGTACTTCACTCATAGACGGCATTAATTGGCAATTTTAACATAGTTTGCCGATATTGTAGAAAACACTATTCCCCAGCGTTTATGTCAGTAATTTGTTTCTTATTTATTCTGCTCGTGGGAGAATATCTTTATTTTTGGCATTCAACCTAGCAAGACTCATTATTTGATCTTATTTTCATGGTGTTGAATTGTAGTTGTTTTTGATTCTTTTATTTGCTTTTATTCATTTTATATTTCTATTTTAATTTTTGTTTTTCTTCATATTAATTATTTTAGTTGTGTGGCTGTTTTAGTGTTTTATAAGTAAAGTCGGTATTGTACGGTAAAATGAGCGTGTGTCAGAGATATCTTTATTCATCACATGTGGACGCGCATCCACAGTGTGACTGCCTCCAAGCAAAACAGACGCAAGTGATTCCTTTTACAGATTTATTGAAAGCCTTTCATCCTCAGTCTTGTTTTCAGACCTTCCAAAGACCTCTTCCAAACCGTGAAACTGAATACAAACGATCTTACAGTTAGAAGAATATGATAATTGAAAGTATTTTATCTACACTCTTGCTTTTTATTGTAATTATTTTTTAAGTTGATGTTTTTTTCTGTTTATCTGTTTTCTTAATTTATGCAACTGTGAAGGACTTTGAATTCCCTAATGTATGAATTGTGCTCTACAAATACACTTGCCTTGCCTTGCCTAGAACAATACAATAATTTAAAACTAAATGAAGTAATAAATACCTCACTGGCTGTATGCTTTTTTTTTTTTAAAAGGGAATCTGTTTTCCTCCTTCAATCCTTTCACAAAGGCCTTAATGGTTACACATGAGCTCTCCATGTGTAACAGCCTCACTGTGGTGATCAATAAAGTTCTTATTTTAGACATATGAGAAGATGAAATACATTAATTTTGGTACCTAACTGTTTCTAAAGTATAGTAGTCCATGTGTGAAGAAATAAGAGGCATTAAAATAAATGTCAGTATAGAAAGGCCCTTTATATAATTAAGTCTATTTACTCGTATTAGTTTACAGCGCACCTTTGCCACATCCAATATGGCGGCGACGCCACTTCCGGGTGGCATTTTAAACGGCGTATGTTTGTCAAAAACGGTACGGCGTTTCAAGCGGCGTTTTTGTCAAAAATAAACGCCGTTTAAAACACCGTTCAGACTGTATGTTAATTCGATTTATTTTAACCAATACCTTTCAATCTGGCTCAGCCAATCAGTTAATGCAAGGAGTAGACCTTACTAAAAGATCATGGGAGGCTAGATCTTCATAGCATGACACACCTATCAAAATGGTCTGTAATTTTAAGTGTGGAGTGGATTACAATGCTGTTAACAGGCGCTAATCCATATGATTTTTTTTTTTTTATGGATTCGAATCCCGGGTGGTGCTCAACCTATAAATACAGTCTATGTGCTCAACATACTCCCTTTTACTTCATTATGGATGTATATAAATATATTCATATTTTAGCAACTTTATTGTGTTTATAATTTAATTGATATATCTTTTAAGCACCTTTGATTAAAAGTTGATCACCTTCAAACAATTCACTGTGAAAATTCTATCAACCTTTCCATAATATGATGTGGGGTAGCAGAGAAAGTCAGAACACCTGTTCATTTGTCCCATCACTACCAGGAGGTGGCAGCAACGGGTGGCCACGTCTCTTGCCTGAGAAGGAGAAGAAAAAGCAGCAGGAGAAGCGGTGATGGCGGCGGCGTTGCTCTAACATTTGTTATCAATGGAGGAAACAAGCAGGAAGATAAGGCTAAGGAAGCCAGCAGATATTAGTTTACAGAACCAATGTTTCCACGCGGTCAGGGCACATTTTACCCTGCTGGGGACCGAAGCTATTCTTGGTAAGAGAAAGTCACAGCTCTCTAAATATGACTCAAAGTCAGCATCTCATTCACTAAAGATTTCTAAACTAACGCCATGTTTTTACAGTGCAGTTAGTAATTGGGGTAAGTTTCACTCTGGAAGGAGAAGGGTGATGTCAGTCCTAAAGCGATTTTGTCTCTAACGTGTGATGCAACACCGTCATTTTGGAAGACTTGTCGCAGGTTATGCCGTAGTGTGAAGAATGGTGATGGAGGACAACGCTATGAAAGGCACTTCTGTTGGTTTTTAAATATTAGAAAGCAGGACAGGGAAACGTAGGAGCAACAAGCACATTCGTTTTGTTTCTGCTCATCGATCTTCCTGCTCTTCTCTCAGTAGATCTGGTTGGTGCCTGCCAGTGGCGGCTCCAGACAATTGTGATGGGGGGGGCAATGGGAAGTCTTGGTCAATTCAAACGGGGTCAGTGATCATCCTCTTACATACAATTGCACCTTTCTCCAATGACAAAATAACTATTTAAATCACCTATGCACAATAAGTGCCTTAGTTATCAGCAATATTAATAATGGTTCATATACAGTTATTAATAGTGACGAGCTCCCCCTGGTCAGCAGGGACAAAACACTAAGATTAATTTCAATCTCAACTTTTAAACTTTTAAAGTCAATCTGGAAAGATTTAACTACAGATTAAAGAAAGATGCTTCAAGTTTACGCACTGGCTTCAGCAAATCACAATAAAAAACACAATCATGACAGATCAACTCTTAAGAATAAAAGTTTTGTACCGGCTAACAAACTGATTTACAGGTGAAACTTGACAAATTTGAATATTGTGCAAACGTGTCTTTGTTCCATTAATTCAACTTAAAAGGTGAAACTAAAAGATGATAAAGACTACAGCTTATGAGATCAAATTCAAAATCTCAGAAAATGTGAATTTTGTGAATGGTTCAATATTTTAGGTTTAAAGTGTCATGCTCTAATCAGATAATACCAATAAACCCCATCATCCTGGTCCTCCATAACACCTCAAGGCAAGGCAATTTTATTTGTAAAGCACACTTTCACCACAAGGCAATTCAAGGTGCTTTACATGATTCAGTGATAATGAAACCACATGATTACAAACAAAACATACAAGTTTAACAGTAATCAATCAGTACGAAAAGATAATGTAAGAAACAAATTTATGTAATTAATACACAATCTCTTTAAAAATTCAGCGTTTTTGCATTCGTCTGGAAGTTTATTCCACATTTGTGGAGCATAGAAGCTGAAAGCTGCCTCTCCCTGTTAAGTTCTGATTCTAAGGACGATTAGTAGGCTAGAGATGGAGGACCTGAGTGGTCTGCTGGGTTGATATAGTGACAGCATATCTTCAATGTACTTTGGTGCTAAACTGTTCAATGATTTATAAACAAGTAGGAGTATTTTAAAGTTTATTCTCTGAGCTACAGGGAGCCAGTGTAAGGACTTTAGACCTGGGGTGATGTGTTCTACTTTCTTGGTTCTGGTGAGAACACGAGCAGCAGCGTTCTGGATCAGCTGCAGCTGTCTGATTGATTTTTTAGGTAGACCTGTGAGGACGCTGTTGCAGTAATCAATCCGACTAAAGATAAACGCATGGATCAGTTTTTCATGGTCCTTCTGCAGGGTTTTTCCTGGCTCAAACTGAGGCAGAGGTGGTATCATCCTGACCATGCGCCAACACATGCATGAATTCTCTGCATTCAGCTGACTCACTGTTTATAAAGGCAACATATTTTTTTTGTTAAGCATTCTACTAAGAATATGACAGTTATCATGTTAAAGCATTCTTTTATTAAAACAATATACAGGTGCTGGCCAGTAAATTAGAATATCATCAAAAAGTTGAATTATTTCAATAATTCCATTCAAAACGTGAAACTTGTACATTATATTCATGCAATGCACACAGACCAATGTATTTCCAATGTTTATTTCTTTTAATTTTGATATTTATAAGTGACAACTAATGAAAACTCCAAATTTGGTATCTCAAAAAATTAGAATATTTTAAAGGCCAATGAAAAAAAATTTTTTTTTTTTAAATGTTGGCCAACTGAAAAGAATGAACATGAAAAGAATGTGCATGTATAGCACTCAATACTTAGTCGGGGCTCCTTTTGCCTCCATCACTGCAGTAATGCGGCGTGGCATGGACTCGATCAGTCTGTGGCACTGCTCAGGTGTTATGAGAGCCCAGGTTGCTCTGATAGTCGTCTTCAGCTCCTCTGCATTGTTGGGTCTAGCGTATTGCATCTTCCGCTTCACAATACCCCATAGATTTTCTATGGGGTTAAGGTCAGGCGAGTTTGCTGGCCAATCAAGGACAGGGATACCATGGTCCTTGAACCAGGTACTGGTGGTTTTGGCACTGTGTTTCAGGTGCCAAGTCCTGTTGAAAAGTGAAGTCTGCATCCCCATAAAGTTGGTCAGCAGCAGGAAGCATGAAGTGCTCTAAAACTTCCTGGTAGACGGCTGCATTGACCTTGGACCTCAGGAAACAGAGTGGGCCAACACCGGCAGATGACATGGCACCCCACACCATCACTGACGGTGGAAACTTTACACTGGACCTCATGCAACGTGGATTCTGTGCTTCTCCGCTCTTCCTCCAGATTCTGGGTCCTTGATTTCCAAAGGAAATGCAAAAATTGCTTTCATCAGAAAACATAACTTTGGACCACTCAGCAGCAGTCCAATCCTTTTTGTCCTTGGCCCAGGCGAGACGCTTCTTACGCTGTTTCTTGTTCAAGAGTGGCTTGACACACGGAATGCGACAGCTGAATCCCATGTCTTTCATGAGTCTCTTCGTGGTGGTTCTTGAAGCGCTGACTCCAGCTGCAGTCCACTCTTTGTGGATCTCCCCCACATTTTTGAATGGGTTTGTCGTCACAATTCTCTGCAGGGTGCGGTTATCCCTAGAGCTTGTACACTTTTTTCTACCACATTTTTTCCGTCCCTTCGCCTGTCTGTTAATGTGCTTGGACACAGAGCTCTGCGAACAGCCAGCTTCTTTAGCAATCACCTTTTGTGTCTTGCCCTCCTTGTACAAGGTGTCAATGGTCGTCTTTTGGACAGCTGTTAAGTCAGAAGTCTTCCCCATGATTGTGGAGCCTTCAGAACAAGACTGAGGGACCTTTTAAAGGCCTTTGCAGGTGTTTTGAGTTAATCAGCTGATTAGAGTGGCACCAGGTGTCTTCTATATTGAGCCTTTTCAGAATATTCTAATTTTCTGAGATACTGAATTTGGTGTTTTCATTAGCTGTCAGTTGTAATAATAAAAATGAAAATTAATAAACACTTGAAATATATCACTATGTGTGGAAGGAAAGTATACAGTATACAAGTTTCACGTTTTGAATGGAATTACTGAAATAATTCAACTTTTTGATGATATTCTAATTTACTGGCCAGCACCTGTACATACAAAAATAAGGAGCCAACTTTAAACTGAAAGTGCATTAAGTTGTAGGGATTTATCCACACATCTGGCAGCCAGACATTAACTATTATTAACTTTATTTAATTATGAACTATTCATAGCCTATTATTATTCTGTTCCACGTTTCATCACAATAAGCACTGAAAGTTATGAACAGGTGTTGAAAATGGCACCTTTATTCAATGAATAACAGTTGAAAGCCAAATGATTATGTGTTTTGTTTCTCAAATGGCAGACATTAAAAATCCAAATATAGCAGAAGGATGGCAGATTTATAAGTATCCGCCCCAAAAGAATATGCGTAACAATAAAATGCGTTACCTTGGCAACCTATGCTGTTGTTGCCCGTTCCTTGCAGAGAAACTTCTACTTAATTTACAGATTAGAGTCCTGCAATAACGGGTTCCTGCAGCTAATCTGCTGTTTCAGGTGGACAAATCAAGTCTCTGTCTGGGAGCGCTGGATGCTGAGATAGGGAGAATAAACGGCATTCAGTGCAAAGATGGAGACATTTTCAGACATACTCTCTCCACACAATGGAAGGTGGGAGTCAACCAAAAATATTATATTAATATTTTTCATCCATCCACGTAAAAAAAAAAAAAAAAACTTCCACCAGACCCATAACATTTAGATTATGTATTTCTTCATCTTTAAACAGTACCTGCAACATTGCAGACTGTTTCTGGAGCAGAAAGGAGTCTGTAAAAATCCTGAAGGTAGCATCTGTGCAGAAAGAAAACATGACGGTATCAGAGAGGAGTATTTATTGTTGAAATACACATTTGTTTATCTACTCTTCACATTTAATAAATGTATTTTCTCTTTCTGTTTCCCAGTGAATTAGACAGGAGGAAAGCTCTCTATATTATCTCTATAATCTGGTTAGATCCATACACATGATCGCATTTGTAATCTGCAGTACTTTATTTAGAAAAATTACCTTTAGCTCGCAGCTCGCGCAGGTCAGACCCTGAAACGTTAATTTTAAGTTGCTCTGCGGTTGTTAAAAAAAGGCTCAGGTTTGGTGGAGAAAAACTCGTCATAAAAAGTGTCCTGTCCTGCATTCTGACCATGATTCTGACCATCGCCAGTCTCTGCCTGCAATTTTCACATCTTCTCACAACCATGATTAAATTTTAACTACTTTTTACGATAATTTGTCTGCGCTGTTTCACCGCAAGGTTGTTTTATAAAGTAGTGGCTGATTTTCCCAGGTCATATCTGTAACGCTAAAATCCATTAATATTACTCTGAGACGGAGGATGTTTTTTAAAAATAAACATGAGATGCTTGGATGCAAAACAACAAAACATTTACCTGGTTGAAGAGCCGGGGAATATCAGGACACAGATAGCACCAACTAGCGGGAAAACCCCATTTTTACACTCTATGAAAAACAATTTTATCTTCTTTTTCTGTGCTTCCCCCGCCACACCTCTGCTAATACAGCGCCCACATGGTGGCACAACTCTGCAACTGCAGTAAAAATGACTTCCATATAATTGGGGGCAGAGCGATATCAGGCTGAGGCGGCACAAAATTAGCTGGAGGCGGCCGCTACGCAAATTTGAACGCAGGAAAAACCCTGTTCTGTGACATCAGTCCTTTAATCCTAGAGATGTTCTTCATGTGATAGAAAGCTGACCTTGTTATTGCCTTTATGTGACCCTGGAGGTTCAGGTCTGAATCCATCATTACACCTAGATTACGAGCCTGATGAGTAGTTTTTAATTGTATTAGCTGAAGCTGTGTGCTGACTTTGGATCGTTCCTCCTTAGGTCCAAAAATAATTACTTCTGTTTTGTTTCTGTTTAGCTGGAGAAAGTTATGGGACATCCAGTCGTTTATTTATTCAATGCATTCATTTAAGTTCTGGATAGAATCAGAGTCACCTGGTGACAATGCGATGTATAGCTGTGTGTCATCTGCATAGTTATGGCTGCTATACTCTTGGTTAGTGGGAGCATATAGATATTGAACAGGAGGGGTCCCAGGATGGAGCCCTGGAGGACCCCTACATGTTATTTCTGTTTGTTCTGATGAGAAATTTCCGATGGACACAAAGAACTTCCTATTTTTGAGGTAAGATTCGAACCATTGAACAGCTGTACCAGTGAGTCCTACCCAGCTCTCTAATCATTCCAGTAATATTGTATGATCAACAGTGTCAAACGCTGCACTGAGGTCTAACAGAACCAACACTGTAGTCTTACCGCTGTCTGTATTTATGTGGATGTCATTGAAAACTTTGACGAGGGCAGTCTCAGTGCTGTGATGAGCACGAAAACCAGACTGAAAATGATCTAAGGAGTTGTTCGTTGTCAGGAATGTGTTCAACTGTTGAGATACAGCATTTTCAATAATCTTATTGATGAATGGGAGATTAGAGATTGGCCTCTAATTCTGAATCTAGGTATTGTCTAGGTTTTTTTTCTTTAATAGGGGTTTGATAACTGCTGTTTTGAGGGCATGGGGGAAGACACCTGACTGGAGGGATGTGTTAACTATTTGCATCAGATCTGACTTAATGACAGGGAGAACTTTCTTTAAAAAAGCTGTGAGTAAGATATCGAGGCAGCAAGAGGAGGAGGAGTTCAGTTGTTTATTAATTTCATCAAGATGTGATTCAGTTTTTTGAAATCAGACATCTTATCTGCATTATTTTTAAGTGGGAATGATAATGTTGGTGGGGTGCTGCGTTACAGATTGATCTTCTAATTTCTAGAATCTTTTCAGTGAAGAAGTTGGCAAATTCAGTACAGGCCCTAGTGGAGTGTAGCTCAGGAGCTGCTGTCCCTGGAGGATTGGTTAGTCTTTCAACTGTTGCGAATAGAGTACGAGCGTTATTAATGTTTTTGTTAATGATTTCAGAGAAGAATAATTCCCTTGCATTTTTTTTTTTTTTAACGTGTCCTGTCTAGCAGTATGCTACTCAGAATTGGTGTCTGAGTACCAAGTACAAGCCCAACAGTTTTACTTTCCCAAGCAGAGTATTACAGCTTCGCTGTAGTACGCCACTTGATGTATATGTATGAAAAATCTTTATTAGTGATTACTGTGGGTTCAATTTCCTGACGTCATGGACACTAAACCGAGAAAAGAAGGGAGAAAGGAAGAAGGTGAAGAAAAGAAACCGGACCAACAGAGGCGCGAACTGACGACGAAAGACAGGGAGGCAAACAAAGAACATAATAAAACATCCCAGTCCTCCACCTCTGCCGGACGGCAGAGAAACAGTAATACAAAACAAAAACAACAAACTGTACGGAACCAAACCAATAGTTCGGATCTAGTAGAATAAACTAAGAATTTACATCACTACACACAAGCATTGGTTAATGAACATAATACAAATGTTTCTGGTAAGCTCCTGTGAACAACTAACTAATGATGATAACCTCAGCTTAAGATATGTCCGTCCTCACCTATGTCCCCACACCTATGTGTGTGCGAGCATGCAGGTCTGAATAAGGTTTCCCCATGCAAGTGATTGATAGCTGGTGTAAGGAACCGTCAATCCGTCCTACAGGAATCGGCACAGACATGGAGGAGGCAAAAGATGTATGCATCCAGGGTCCCACAGAGTACAGAGTCCACAGGCGGATCAGCGCAGGGTCGATCACCCACCAAGAGAGGAACAGATGGAAGCCCCAGGGGAGCACCCATCAGCCGCAATGCTGGGGCCCGAGAGATCGCAGTGACGAGCCCACGGGCTCCGCCGGTAACCGGCTACGCCAGGGCGGGCCCGGATCAGGAACCGGAGGCCACGGGGACCAGGGGCACCCCGCCCCCCAGCGGGGCCCCAACCAGGGACCAGCCGACAAGGGCCCCCCGCCGCCGCCGCAGGCAAGGAGGATCCGCAGCCAACCGACGGACAACACACGCCGCCGCCACCCCGGACCAATACCCACCGCCAACAACCCGGCCCGCCTCCACACACCCACACGCCAGGGAGCCACAGCAAGAGCCACAGCGGATGTACGCCCTCCCCAGGCCGCGCCCAGCCGGCACCTGGACATCCAGATCTTCCAGCTCCAGGGTCCAGATCCCGCCCCACGTAGGGCGCCAAGATCAGGGGCCCAGCCAATGCCGGACAGCCCCACCAGGTGAACAGACCAGCCAGCAGAAGTCCTGGAACCGGCAGGAGGACTGGGCGCCAGGCACGGTCCCCACCGATCCACCGGACGGCACCAACCTATTCTACAACCCCGGCACCCCCATAAGAGGTGCCCCAGTCAATCCAAGGAGGACGTCGGCCCGAAACAGCGGCCGCCCGACACACCGGACCACCCAGGACCCGCCCGACATGCACCAGGACCGAGCCGGGCCGCAACCGGGACCCCCAGCCCCATGCATCGAGAGTCATCATCAACCAGCGGGCAGGAGCAACCATCACCGACGGGGAGTGACGGGGAGGGAAGAAGATGCATCAGGCCAGAGAGCAGCCAAACACCCAACCTGACAGGTAGACATAGACAGACAGAGACACTCATACGTACCCTCCCTCTCATGTGTACACATTCTTACAAATACAGGACATGCGAAAAAAGGACGCTATACACTCATTCATACCCCCCATACGTACACTATACTCCATACTCCCAGGCCCAGGGACAGACGCCCCAATAGAGAACCCTGCCCCTGCACCCAGGAGACAGACCCCTTTGCCCCCCAGGACGGGGACAAGCAGACCGCCAAGGCCAATCAATAGCCCGATTCATCTATTCTATTTAATGTTTTGTATATTTTAGATAGCAGTTTGGGAGGGTTAAGATTAAGGAAGTCTAAAACTTTTCCTGGAATTTGTAAATCAACTGTATTGAGCCTAAATGTATTTTTTATAATTGATTTAATTTTTTGGTATTCTAAGAATTTATTCTTGTTAATTCCGAATTGTGTAACCAATGTATTAAATTGGATAAAGGTTGTTCCATCAAATATATGCTCCAGGTATTCAATTCCTTTACAACTCCAGCCTGGAAAGTTAATCATGCATTTTTTTTGTAAGATATCCGGGTTATTCCAGATGGGTGTACGCCTGCATGGGACTAGTGAGGTCTTTGTCATTTTAAGAAATTCCCACCAAGCTGTCAGAGAGGAGCTGATATTTATACTTTTGAAACATTAATTTTGTTTTATATTTGAGCTAACAAAAGGTAGATCTGAAAGTTTTATCTTATTGCATAGTGTCTGTTCTACATCTACCCAGCACTCATCGATATAACTGTGTTTTACCCATCTTGATGTGTATTGGAGTCTGTTGGCTAAGAAATAATGACGAAAGTTTGGTAGGTCTAGACCTCCTTTATCTTTGGACTTCTGTAGTGTTTTTAAGCTGATACGTGGGGGTTTATCTTTCCAAAGAAATTTAGAAACAGAAGAGTCCAGAGATCTAAACCAATCAGGTGATGGTTTGCTTGGGATCATTGAGAATAAATAATTGATTCTAGGCAAAACCATCATTTTTATTGTAGCTACCCTTCCAATAAGTGATATTGGAAGGGATTTCCATCTTGCCAGATCATCTTCCACTTTTTTTAAAAGTGGGACGTAGTTTAGCTTAGATAAGTCTGCCAGTCTTGGTGAGATATGGATACCTAGATATGTAATATTTCCCGACCGGAGCTGTAAAGCAACAGGACTCTGGTAAGAACAGTTGATTGGAAGGACTGTAGATTTTAACCAATTTATGGAATAGTCTGAAACTCTTGAGTAAGATTTTATTAACTCAATTACCTGATACAAGGAAGTTTGTGAATGCTGTAGAAAAAGTAGTACATCATCTGCGTATAAACTGATTTTATGTTCTATTTTGTTGCATTGTATACCTTTAACATTATTATTTTGCCTGATTGCTGCTGCTAATGGTTCAATAAAAATAGCAAAGAGGGAGGGAGAAAGTGGACATCAGCTAAGCTAATCATTTTTAACTGATTAGCTAAGAAGCTACCTGATTTATTACTATGTTCAAAGTTTTCTATTCTAAGTCTTTGGATTAAGAACTGCGTCCTTTTATTAATAATTTCATTTAACTCTAATTTTGCTTTCCTTATTTTACTTAAGCTCTCTTTATCCAGGGAAGGTTCTAATGATTTAATAGTTTCTTCTAATTCCTGAACATGTTTATTTTCTGTTCTCTTTTTATTTGATGAGAATGAAATTATTTTACCTCTAATCACAGCTTTCCCTGCTTCCCATAGAGTGGATGGCGACATACCAGGGAGATCATTAAATTCCATGTATGAAGCCCATTCTTTTTCAATATATTTAATAAATTCTTTATCCTTAAGTAATGATGTATTAAATCTCCAATTTTTATATTGAAGGGTTGCAATTTTATTTGCTAAATTTAAAGAAACAGGAGCGTGATCGCTGATCACTATAGGATGTATCTCAGTGTCTGAAATGTCATTCAACAGTGAGCTGCTGACTAACAAATAGTCCAATCTAGAATAAGAATGATGTACGTTTGAGTAAAAAGTGTATTTTCTGTCGTTGGGATGAAGCGATCGCCATGCATCGCAGAGTCCATAATCGCTCATGTACTGTTTAACTATATCTATGGATTGCCATCTGCGCTGAGTCCCTGCTGTACTGAGCCTGTCTATTTCTTCATTTAGTCCAAAGTTGAAATCTCCCCCAAGAACAAGTGAGCAATCCATGTGATTAGCCAGAACCGAGAAGAAAGTATGAAAGAATGAGGGGTCGTCAACATTTGGACCATATATACTAACTATACATAACTTTTGGTTATTTATAAATAGTTTTAATATTATAAATCTACCTTCTGGATCTGTAGCTGTGTCTATTACTTTAAAATTAGTATTTCTATTTATTAATATTGCTACTCCTCGTTGTCTAGAGTTATAGCATGAAGAAAATATATTAGGATACTCTGGTGTTTTTAAATCATTAGCTGTTGAACTTGATTTATGAGTCTCCTGTAGTAAGACGACATCTGCCTTCAGTCTTGTAAGATGGTTGAAAATCTTAATGGTTTTATCTCTGCAGCTAGCGCCGCGAATATTCCATGTTATAAATTTTACAGGATTCATAGAGCTAAGATAAACCTTAGATATGTACTATCGCCAAGGATGAATATAGGTGTAATTTTGGTTTGTCCATGGGGTTGCCAGATTGAAAAAAACCAGAAGCAGAGATAAAGCGAGGCAAATAATGCACCATACAGGTGTGTACAGAATGAAAGTATGATGGAAAAACATGAATATGCCATGATAAAAGTCTGTGTGTGTGTGAGAGAGAAAAAGGAAAAAAGGTGATAAAGAGATTTGGTGGTACAAATGTGAGAAAGATAATAGTGAAAAAGAAAAAATGAAAGAAAAAAAAAGAAAAAGCAATCTAGTGCACAGCCCTGCCCCTACCCACATTTACAAACAAAAACAGCCTGCTGAGCTGTGCTTTTTTTTTTAAACTATAGTTGTCTGATAAAGCTAATTCTGTCTTGGTTCTGTTAAATATGACTAATAAAGCCAAGGAGTAACCTGAGGGTCCCTAAACAGCTGACCGTTAACATACAGTTTATCCACACTAACCGTAGCCCTACTGCCCTCACTAATATGTTTTTTTCTAATTGGAAATAACACGCGTCTTCTGTCCAGGATTTCTTTCGGAAACTGATCATTAACGCTGTAATTCGTCCCCCGTAGCTCTCTCCCGCGTCCTTTGACATGTTCTTTTTGTTTAAAATGTTCAAATTTTGCAACAATTGGTCGCGGGCGGGTGTTGTTGGGCTTCTTACCTCCGAGTCGGTGAACCCGATGGAAGGTTATGTTTTTAACCGTGTCGTCTGGCAGTTTCAGCTGGTGTTGAATGAACTTTCGCACGGCTACTTCAGCATCTTCCTCAGCCTGCTCTGGTATCCCCGAAAAAACAAGATTGTCCCTCATTGATCGGGCCTGGATGTCTAGAATAGACTCCTTGAAGCTTTTGTTTTCTCCAGACAGCTGCTTCATCCCCTCGGTGAGTTTCTTAACATCTTCTTTTAGTGTTTGGTTTTCTGTAACTAGCGAAGCTACTTGTTGTTGGCTGAACTCCAGCGATTCCCTCAGAGCCTGAAATTCTTTATGCAGAACCTCAACCAGCGCGAGACGGGCGTCCAGGCTGGTTAGCTTCTTGTCTATTGAGTCCAGGATGTCGCCGTAGCTTCTATCTGGCGAGTCGGTGGATGTGCTAGCCTCGGAACGAGTGCGCTTCTGCGACGGTGTGCTCGTTGTTGTATCCGAAGCAGGTTTCCGTGACTTACCCATAACGATGTTATCAAAGCACTCGTCTAGGTAGCACTCCAGCGAATCCAATGTTTCCTTGTCCAGGTTGTTTAGAGGAAAAAAAAAAGTAACTTGATGGTTAGTTTAGAAGCTGCGTTTGGTTCAAAATGATTTTCTTATTTTACCTGGTTGTTTGTATACTTTACCACATAACCGCCATGTTCACCTATGCACAGCTCTCGCGAGAACTCAGCAGCTCATCCTCTCACCCCCTTGCAGTTTTCAAGGTTAAGTTATATTTGTTAAACCTGTTTTTGTAGATCTCATAGTGAACCTGAAGTTGAGTTTTCCTCCATTTTCTTTCGGCCTGACAACAATCCCTTTTTCCGCTGCGTACTACACGATTGCTGGTCCATGGAAACTTGTTTCTACCTGAGACTACTTTTACTTTAATTGGAGTAATGGTATTAATGATGTCTGAGACTTTAGAGAAAAAGTTATCTACCAGGTTGTTAACAGAGTGTGTTTTGGCTAGTGGGGATGGTGGGTCTTGGGCTGAGGTAGAGCAGTTGTAATTTTTATTACTAATAATCACCGGAATGCTATTTTCTCGGTAACCAGACTAGTGCTGGTTGACAAGTTTTCTTGGAAAAAAGTCTGCCAGCCTGAAACATTACACACATCAGTCATCTGCAATGGTGGGAGGGCAGAATCGTCGTGTCCAGTCGATCTTTTTTTTTTTTTTTGTCCAGTCGATCTGAGTGGACCTTGGGGTCAGCTGCGTTCCTTTAATAATCTGATCCTGTAGTTTTTTTGCAGAATTCAATCGGTGAGCCTAGTTTTGCTGAGTCATCATCGTCGTCAGAGGTCTGTGATAGGCTGAATGCCCCGTCTAATGGTCTATTATTATCAGCACGCTGAGCTGAGGCGCTGACCTTCGGGGACCTGTGAGAGATTGTAGGAGTCTGTGTGAAGCTGGAGGCGCCGGCGTCTGGCAGTTTATCTGTTGGAGTTGAGGTGCTGACCTTGGGTGAGTTTTGAGCATTGCTGTTCAAATGTGCAAATATATTAGCAGCCAGCAGTTTAATTCCAGCCTTATTAAGATAGCGTTGATTGTCTTTGAATAAGTGATTCGCCGACCTAAAGATCTTCCAGTTGTTTACATATCAGACAGAAGTTTCCAAAGATTTGCTTTTCATCCATTTGTGAAGAGATCTGATTCTAGAGAAACGTTCGTCCTTACCTTCTGGAACTGGGTCAGAAATCCAGGTTTTTAAGCTATTGATTTGGCTCAACATTACCAGCAGTTGTGACACATCAGCTCTTAATAATTCACTCTGACGTAGCGTGATGTCATAAGATCCAGCATGTATGATCAGTGAGTGAATTGCAGGGTGAAGAGCGATAATTGAGGTGATTTTTTTTCCATAATCTGTTTTATAGTGTTCTTTGGAAAGCAGTGAATGCTGATGTGATTACTAAGTAAGTGATGAATCCCACTTATGGAGTCGTCATGAATAATCAGAACCTTAGCACGGGGGGTTACTTTAAAATGTGTACGCTCTTGTTCTTTGTTTCTTTTTTCCATCCATAGCGGTGTTCCTCAATTTCTCCTGCTGGCCTTGACCGGTCGGAGGGCTCGTGTCCTGCAGACAGTCTAAGGCTGTAAATCTGTTCTTTAAGGGAATTCCAGGGGGAGAGAGTGATGCCTGGAGATTCCTCCCCTGCCTGTTGCGTCTCCTGGGGAGTGGTGTCCAGGTATTTCCAGAGTTTTGTTTCAGAGGCGGCCAGTTCTCCTCAAAATTTGAGTTTGGTGTTCTGTCCGTTCCACGTCTCGGGGAGGGAACGGTACTTGTCGGTGCTCCCTGATTGAGGCTGGACCGAAGCACGGGGCTGTCGAATTTCTGTTGTTGTTGCTCCTTCATCGGTAATGTCGTCTCATTGTTATATCCAGTATTGATGTCATAGTTTATCTCCAAACGGCGTAGTTTGTCTTCCATATTCAGGAGCTTTTCCTCCAGGGCATTCTGTCTTTAGAGTAGCTTATCAAAGTTCTCGCCTGAGCAGTATGCCATGTTGTTAATCCACACAGTCTTTTCAGAGGTGTCCGGAAAAGGCTATCTGGTTTAGTAGGTAGCTGGGCAGAAGTCTTCAGCTTAGTAAAATGCCATGATGTTGATCCACAGTCTTACAGAGGTCCTTTGGAAGCAATCCACTAAAAAAGTTTTGTTTAATAGTGTAGTTCCAGAGGCTCGGCACATTAGTTAAGAGGAAAACTTCAAAAAACCAAAAGTCTAAACCTAAATCTTAAGGGGAAAGTAAGGCAAAATTTTGGATAGAACAGGAGAGATCAGGAGAGCTCAAAGAGAGCTGCTCGTCCTCCGGCAACTGTCCAGCAGAGCTACAGGCTGATGGCATCCATGACACACTGAGGCAGGAAGTGATGCAAAAGATGCCCAGACTAACTACATACTGAGTATGTATGCTTGATTGGACTGTTCAAAATTCAAACATTTCTCTATTTAAAGTCCTTGTTCTATTGATTTCATATAATATTCTAATTTCGAGATTTTGAATTTGGGATTTCCATACTCTGTAAGCCATAATCATCAAAATAATAACCAACACTGGCTTGATATATATCTCACTTTGCTTTTAATGAGTCTATATTATATTAGTTTCATCTTTTACATTGAATTACTAAAAACAATTCACTTTAGCATAATTTTCAAATTTTTCAGTTTCACCTGTGCCTGAATCCTGCTTTATCTAACAAAATACAGACAAAAACGTACTTTGGAGTGTGATTGAGAATAATAACTCTGTCCTGGTACCTGCCTAATTTACCTGAAGACCCTGCATAATCCTCCCAGCTGCAGCTGCTGGCCTTATGTCTTCTCTATGACTCTGATCTTTCTATTAACCTGGTAAATAACGATTTCTCTCAATTATGTGGACAGCAATAATGAGCACAAATCTACACATAAATGAAAGATGTGTGGGTTAACTCCTAGCATTGACTAGGAAGTTATGTAAAATTCCTAACACTAGTATTGTTAACTAGCTTAAAATGATATAGTTGCATGTATAAACTACAGCTTGTTTGGAGAAATCTCTGCAGAGTTTGTAGCCTTTTGCTGCATTGGTAGTTTGCTTAACAAGCTGCTCTGCTGCACCTGTCTGTGATCAATGCCTGCGTTAGCGTGTGCACTTAGGTGTGTTTAAAGATGGCTCGTAAAAATATGTTACCGCACATTAAACATCAGTAACAGCTGAATGAAGTGTGGAGGACAGAGGGTGCTGACATGGAAAGTGTGGGGGACATGTCCCACACGTCCCCCACACTTTCCGTTTTGTTGGGTGGGGGTCAAGGCTTGTTTTGGGAGGGGTTTGAGATCCCCCAAGACCCTCCCTGGCGTCGCCGCAGGTTCCTTCTGCTGCTGATTATTGAGACACTGATTATTGAGACACATTAAATTAGAGCTTCGTACAACAGGTCGGTGCTTTGACTAGAGCTCTCTTGCAGAAATGTTAGTAGCGTCCAGTATGACTATAAACATTTGAACTCTGGAGTGAATTTATGCCTCTATAACGGATGTAGGGACTACTTCTGAAGCTGCCCTGGATTCTAAAGCACATTGTTGTGGTGTTGCAAAATATGAAGGAAAATAACTGAAGCAATCTTCTGAAGCACATTTTACAAAACTAAATATTTATCTAAAACCACCAGGATTATGTAGACCAGTGGTTCTAACCCTGGTGCTTGTGACCCACTGTCCAGCATGTTTTTGGGTGTTTACCTGCTGCTGCAAACAAGGATTGAATGAATGGTTGATTAACAGATACTTGACAAGTTGGAGGCTTATTAAATAGGTATTCTCAGGTGAATCAGGAGTGCTGGAGCTGGGACATCTCTAAAACATGTCCAGGTGATGCATTCCTAGTGTTATGCTGGTAGCTGTTTAAAAACATCACTTTTACTGTAGTCAGACTGGTGGTGGTGGACTAGGTGTAAGGAGCATTATGTGATGGGTTGTTTAGAGAATGCTCCAACATGATGAAATATTGCTTACTGGTAGCCATGCAGCAGGTAGAAAATCTCTTTGACCTGCTGATGGGATTATCTGATTCTGTTGACCTGCAGTTGTCAAAACAGTTCTTAAAGCTTCCTGCTGATATAAATACATCTGACATATTAGGCGTCTCTCCACTAGTACCTTCTTGCCGTGCCGTACCGTACCGTACTACCAGCTATGCAGCTGAACACGGTACAACTCGTTTTTTGTTGCTTCACAGTTGCAACAAACCAGAGCATTTCAAGTGAGCGGGTGCGTCATATGGTGGGCGGCCCCAGAGTACGTAGCGGGAAGTGAACATAGGCTCAGAGAAGAAGAAAAAGAACCAAGCGATCGTGAGCTTTTTGCTCAGTCTTTGGCTTTTTGTAGTCCCACTTAGAAGAGATAGCCTCCCTCATTCAAAGAATAAAGACCCCAGAAAAGCTGCACACTACAAGGAAAATACGGTGGAGTAGTACAAACGAGTATGAGAAGCCCTGCAGGAGAATGACGCTTGTGAGGGTAAGACAATACAAATACTACCCCGTTGTTGTGGGCTATAAATACACTCTGGGTATTTATTCATTCGCTAAAGCCCAGCGTAAAAGTGTATGTTGACAAGTTTGCTTTAGTAATAAGTATTCTGTCTGTGCATGTTTCAGATGACTGCTCTAGGAAGTTGTCGCAGCCGACCGTCAGTTTGGTCGTTTAACTGGGTCTTGCAGTGATGAAACGTTCTTCTGGGTTTCACCGAAGCTCAGTGGCTGCAGAACTTCAGGATGTCGGAACAAATTCATCTACATGTGTAGAAAACAACTTCCAGCGCTCGAGCGACACGACTTTTCGCCTCTGTCCCCTTAAAGAAAGGAGTTCTGGGGAAGCGTGACTTAACAAAAGCGTTACTGTTTTTTTTTTAGAGTTGATATCCCATATTTCAATAGTATCAATTTGTATGCATAATGTAGCAAAAGCCTCAGTCTGCTATAGTTGAAATTATGTCGTTTAACTGTCCAAAATCTGTTTTGTGGTCTCATTGCTGTTAAAGCTGTGGCAATATGCTACATATCCCATCCTAAAGGCTCTACATTTATTTCTGTTAATTTAAGATGTTTCACTTAACCAGATCTACTATGATGTATACATGCTACGAATTCTATGAATTACAAACCACAACTGTATGTTTTGTGATGAAGCTGTGCGTTTTGAAAATGTCAGATTTTTTTTTTTTAAATAGGGACCACTGCAATATGACTTATAGATGATATCCCATCTTTGAGTAGGCTTAGGCTTTTCAGCTACTTTCAAATGTATGCAGTTTACTTATTTAGCAGAGCTAGACTTTTTTTACTTTTAACAGCCAGAGCAAATGTTGCCATCAGATTTTTAAATTGTTGCTGAACCCTGATGCCAGACATAATAAGGTAAAATAATTCCATCAACCAGCGTGTAATGAAACTTCAAATGAAAATACAAGCGTATAACTTGGACATTTTTATTGAACAGGTATAGAAAAAGTTCAGAAACAAATGTCCAGCTGCACATGTCTGTGGGTCATGGTTTAGTCTGCAGCATCCCAGGAAGGTTTGATTGAAGGCATCGTGTCATCTCCACCCTCCATAAGCCGCTTTCCTGCTCCTGATGATCCCGCTGCAACTGATCGCAGATTTTTTTTAAATTACTAGGCTTGCAGTAGGTCATTCATATTTACAAAAACAGCATCAGAACTAATTTGGATAACTTGTAGTAAAAAAAACAGTCATACTGAAGATAATATGCAGCTGAATAGGTTAATGTGAATAAAATATACAAGCGGCATGAAATTAGCTTCTTACCGAGAGTACGAGACAGCGAGTTCAAGGCTTCGGCGTTCTCAGTTTCTCTGCTTCGGCCTGCAGGTGAGAGCCATCGACTCTGAACCCCGATCAGCTCCGACTCCTCCTTGATAACCTCTCACAGCGAGCAGCTCCATCCACCCCACACTGAATCTTCTCTTCAGCCAACAAAATCAGAAATGCTGAAACTCCGTTTGGATCGCAGCACTGGTTTTTAACGTTGTCTTTGTTCTTCAGCAAACACTAAACACATCCACTCGCTGTAGCGAGGTTTCAAAATGGCGGTCGGTTTGTTTTTAAAAGACGCCGTCAAGTTACTCTCCAGTGACTCCGCCCTTCAGCCAATCAGTGACCGACAGCCGTCTGACGTCGCTATTCAGTACCAGTTCAGCACAGATGGAACCACAGCCGAGGCGGTAATAAAAATAGTATCAGCTCGGCGCGACTCAGCCCGACTTCTGCCAGTGGAGAGTAAAAGGTACTGAGGTCGAGTCGTGCCGGTGGAGAGACGTCTGTTGTTTCTCTCATTATCGTGTCATTTAGCAAATTGAAATAATTTAGGTCATTCTTAAAAAAAAAGGTTTTGTGGCCATAGTGGCCTTTATTTGACGGGAGAGAAGCAGGGGAAGACATGCGGCAAAGGTCACAGAACGGTACTGAAACTCACGACAACCCTACATGGGGTGCCCGCACTAACCACTAGGGGTACATTGATCTGACTTTTTCAGTCCCGATACTGATGCTTTGTGTATCTGTCGATACCTGATGCCAATCTGATACTATTGCTGAATTAATATTATAACTACCACCTTATAGATTTCTTGTAGAGACTAAAGGCACCAGACTTTATTTACTAAACATAAATTAACAGATTTAAAATATAAAATGACTATAAAACTAAAATTTAAAGTGAAAAATGAATTTATTTTTTGTAAATTTATTGAAGATTTACCACATTTTAAGTATCGGTTCATGGTATCGGTTAACTGAAATGATACGATACATGTAAATTAGATGGTATCGGGGCCAATACCGGTATCGGTGAATCCCTACTAACCACTACGCCACGCAACGTCCCTAATGCTACGTTCAGACTAAAAGCTTTGTCAGTGTCTGCATGATGGTGAAAGCCGTTGGAGGAGTGTCACAGTTTCGGCGGCGCTTTGTGAGCTTTGGCTCCGTCAACTTTTCAAACTTTTCCTGCATTTCAAGCTTCAAAGCTCATAACCCTAGCAGAAACAGAAATTCAGCTAGTTGAACTTTTGGCGGTCTTAACGCTCTTGATGCAGCACAGCAACCACTCAGAGCGTCTCACCCTAGTGACGTTGCCCAATGTCGACGCTGCCTAGCCAATCACGATCTGCTAGTGTTTAAAACATCCAGCTGAGAAAGGCCCAACTGCGAGCTTTGCAAGCTTGAGTTTAAAAATGAATCTTCTGTGTATATGCGTCAAATTAGTCGCTTTATGAGTGTTGATTGACACTGACGAAGCTAGCGGTCTGAACGCAGCACAAGTCATTAGACAAGAAATGTGTAGACCGTGAGGAAGAAAACAAGTTTGTTTCTTTTCATTTTGTGTGTATAAACTTGTGGCTGGATTGTGTCATTCAGCCTTGTTCCACAGTTACAGACAGCTCTGGGTCTGTTGTAATGATGAAATCTGTGATCTCTGTTTTCCGTAGTCTGATCTTTCTTTGGTCCAACAGATCTTCCCACCGCGCTAATTAAAGACCTCCTGTCTCATCTGACAGTCTGTCAGCTGGACCAGCTCCAGCCTGCCCTTAATAAAAGAGGTAGGTAACAACAAACCCCTGAATAATATTCACCCCCCACCCCAATAATAATGATGGTGATACTAATAATAAGCCTCAGGTTACAAATAAGACATGCTGATTCAATGAAACAGAGAAAGGTATAAGCGAGGCAACTTTATTTGGAAAGCAAACTGCTTTGGACCAGTTACTCCTTACTGGGGACCAATTAATCCTTACTGGGCACTAGAGGGTGACACGGGAATCAGTGGTTGCTCCTGTCCCATCCCAATCCCAAAAAAATACTCCCGTCACGTCCCGATCACGCGACAGCCCCCAAATCCCGTAGATTAGTAATTTACCTCCTATGGTGCTCGCTCCCCCCGCCCCCCTTTAAACCATAGCTTGGCACAGTATCAAAGATCATCTATTTAGCTTTATCCGCCATCTTTAACCATATCCTGCATTCTCGTTGTTTGGCCACCTTACCACGTCATGAATTGACTCGATCCGTCTGACTACCAAACTATTAAGATACACGCATTTTCAGTCGGATATCATATGCTTACCAGTTTATCCAGGTGGTGTAGCAACAACGTAGCAGTTTCAGTTTTGGTGCCTGCAGTGTAGTAGACCCAATGGAATTGAATTTTGCAGCGGAGTTAATAACTACACACATTGGCACCGCATCGCAGCGTCATTTTTTAAAGCTAATTCCCTGATATTTGACAAGATAAATGTAAAAAACAAATTAAAATTTTGGGAATCCCGAAAAATTGTCACCCTCTACTGGGCACCATGGACTCCTTACTGGGGAACAGTTACTCCTTATTCGGCACCAATTACTCCTTACTGGGGACCAATTACTCCTTACTGGGGATCAGTTACTCTACTGGGCAAAATTAACTCTTTCCTGCAGACCAGTTACTCCTTACTGGGCACCATGAACTCCTTACTGGGGACCAGGGACTCCTTACTGGCCACCAGATACTCCTTACTGCCGACCAGTTACTCCTTACTGGGACTACTCCTTACTGGGCACCATGAACTCCTTACTGGGGACCAGTTACTCCTTACTGGGGACCAGTTACTCCTTACTGGGGACCAATTACTCCTTACTGGGGACCAGTTACTCCTTACTGGGGACCAGTTACTCCTTACTGGGGACCAATTACTCCTTACTGGGGACCAATTACTCCTTACTGCGGACCAGGGACTCTTTCCTGGGGACCAGTTACTCTTTACTGGGCAAAATTAACTCTTTCCTGAGGACCAGTTACTCCTTACTGGGCACCATGAACTCCTTACTGGGGACCAGGGACTCCTTACTGGCCACCAGATACTCCTTACTGCCGACCAGTTACTCCTTACTGGGACTACTCCTTACTGGGCACCATGAACTCCTTACTGGGGACCAGTTACTCCTTACTGGGGACCAGTTACTCCTTACTGGGGACCAATTACTCCTTACTGGGGACCAGTTACTCCTTACTGGGGACCAGTTACTCCTTACTGGGCAAAATGAACTCTTTCCTGGGGACAAGTTACTCCTTACTGGGGACCAGTTTCTCCTTACTGGGCACCATGAACTCGTTACCGTGGACCAGGTACTCCTTCCTGGGGACCAGTTACTCCTTACTGAGGACCAATTACTCCTTACTGGGCACCATGGACACCTTACTGGGGACCAGTTACTCCTTACTGAGGACCAATTACTCCTTACGGGGCACCATGAACCTCTTACTGGGGACTAGTTACTCCTTACTGGGGACCTGTTACTCCTCACTGGGGACTAGTTTCATCTTACTGGGATCCATGAACTCCTTATTGGGGACCAGTTACTCCTTACTGGGGACCAATTACTCCTTACTGGGGACCAATTACTCCTTACTGGGGACCAGTTACTCTACTGGGCAAAATTAACTCTTTCCTGCGGACCAGGGACTCCTTACTGGCCACCAGATACTCCTTACTGCCGACCAGTTACTCCTTACTGGGACTACTCCTTACTAGGCACCATGAACTCCTTACTGGGGACCAGTTACTCCTTACTGGGGACCAGTTACTCCTTACTGGGGACCAGTTACTCCTTACTGGGGAACAATTACTCCTTACTGGGGAACAATTACTCCTTACTGCGGACCAGGGACTCTTTCCTGGGACTAGTTACTCTTTACTGGGCAAAATTAACTCTTTCCTGAGGACCAGTTACTCCTTACTGGGCACCATGAACTCCTTACTGGGGACCAGGGACTCCTTACTGGCCACCAGATACTCCTTACTGCCGACCAGTTACTCCTTACTGGGACTACTCCTTACTGGGGACCAGTTACTCCTTACTGGGGACCAGTTACTCCTTACTGGGGACCAGTTACTCCTTACTGGGGACCAGTTACTCCTTACTGGGGACCAGTTACTCCTTACTGGGGACCAGTTACTCCTTACTGGGGAACAATTACTCCTTACTGGGGACCAATTACTCCTTACTGCGGACCAGGGACTCTTTCCTGGGGACTAGTTACTCTTTACTGGGCAAAATTAACTCTTTCCTGAGGACCAGTTACTCCTTACTGGGCACCATGAACTCCTTACTGGGGACCAGGGACTCCTTACTGGCCACCAGATACTCCTTACTGCCGACCAGTTACTCCTTACTGGGACTACTCCTTACTGGGCACCATGAACTCCTTACTGGGGACCAGTTACTCCTTACTGGGGACCAGTTACTCCTTACTGGGGACCAATTACTCCTTACTGGGGACCAGTTACTCCTTACTGGGGACCAGTTACTCCTTACTGGGCAAAATGAACTCTTTCCTGGGGACAAGTTACTCCTTACTGGGGACCAGTTTCTCCTTACTGGGCACCATGAACTCGTTACCGTGGACCAGTTACTCCTTCCTGGGGACCAGTTACTCCTTACTGGGGACCAATTACTCCTTACTGCGGACCAGGGACTCTTTCCTGGGGACCAGTTACTCCTTACTGGGCACCATGAACTCCTTACTGGGGACCAGGGACTCCTTACTGGCCACCAGATACTCCTTACTGCCGACCAATTACTCCTTACTGGGGACCAGTTACTCCTTACTGGGGACCAGTTACTCCTTACTGGGGACCAGTTACTCCTTACTGGGGACCAGATACTCCTTACTGGGGACCATGGACTCTTTCCTGGGAACCAGTTACTCCTTACTGGGCAAAATGAACTCTTTCCTGGGGACAAGTTACTCTTTCCTGGGAACCAGTTACTCCTTACTGGGCAAAATGAACTCGTTACCGTGGACCAGGTACTCCTTCCTGAGGACCAATTACTCCTTACTGGGCACCATGGACACCTTACTGGGGACCTGTTACTCCTCACTCGGGACTAGTTTCATCTTACTGGGATCCATGAACTCCTTATTGGGGACCAGTTACTCCTTACTGGGGACCAGGGACTCCTCACCGGGGACCAGTTACTCCTTACCGGGGACCAGTTACTCCTTACCGGGGACCAGTTACTCCTTACCGGGGACCAATTACTCCTTAGTGGGGACCAGTTACTCCTTAGTGGGGACCAGTTACTCCTTACTGGGGACCAGTTACTCCTTACTGCGGACCAGGGACTCTTTCCTGGGGACCAGTTACTCTTTACTGGGCAAAATTAACTCTTTCCTGGGCACCAGATACTCCTTACTGGGGACCATGGACTCTTTCCTGGGAACCAGTTACTCCTTACTGGGCAAAATGAACTCGTTACCGTGGACCAGGTACTCCTTCCTGAGGACCAATTACTCCTTACTGGGCACCATGGACACCTTACTGGGGACCTGTTACTCCTCACTCGGGACTAGTTTCATCTTACTGGGATCCATGAACTCCTTATTGGGGACCAGTTACTCCTTACTGGGGACCAGGGACTCCTCACCGGGGACCAGTTACTCCTTACCGGGGACCAGTTAATCCTTACCGGGGACCAGTTACTCCTTACCGGGGACCAGTTACTCCTTACAGTGGACCAGTTAGTCCTTACACCAGAGTCCTTAGAGAGTCCTTCTATTCCTCATGCTGATAACATCTCGTCCAAACAGCCTCTAAACTTGTAAGAATTATAAGTTTTAAAATCTCCATCCTAAATGATGACCAATATGTTTCATACATTCCAGACTTCATTAATTACAGCAAAAAAAAAAATGTGTTTAGTTCCACATATAATTTTCATTTCCAATGTTATCTTCAGTGCCAATATTTCATTTTATTTTCATTAAAAGTGGAAATTCTTATGCAGTGCCTTTAGTCATATACTTAAACAATAAACTGCATATTTTTGATCTCGTTTACCCAAATGTGAAAATTTGATTTGAAAAGTATAAGTAAGATTATATATTAGACAGTTTCAGATATGGTCACGACGAGTTGACCTTTATCACAGGATGTCTAATTGTTATTTCAGATTTTTTTTGTCCCTTCCAAAAAAATGCAAGCATCCTATCCATCCTCATGTGTTTTGTGTGGTTTTTGAATCAGGCTTAGCAGATATGTTGTTCCTCTTCCAGGTTTATCCACATATTCTGGATGGCTTGCAGTCCTGCAGGATCTGGTTGGACCGAGCCGTGTATGTGTCCCTCTACTTTCTTGTCAAGTTTCAGTTTGTACATGTATAAATGTACACCTGGGTATATTTGCTTTCTGTCTTTTTCTCTGTTTCAGGCGTTGGACTTCACTACAGAGGAGCAAGCTAAACATGAAGTCATGCTGAGGCTTTTTACAAGTGTATTCTATGGACTGAGAAACAATTATGTGTTAAAAAACAGCACAGATTTAAACTCCACATCATTCTTGACTACTGCAGCCAAAAGTGTTGATCACTTTTTACTGATTCCATGTATGCATCAGGCCCTCCAAGCTCTAGCTGCTGATCACCAGCCTCTTCTAGCGCTGTTAGAGAAGAATATAAGAAGCATTCATGTCAATCACTTGTTACTAACAGTGAGAAGAGCACAGAGTGTACTCTATGTCCTCCATCGCCTGCTGGACCACGGGCTCACTACCAACTTGGTTATTAGCATCGATTCTCCTCTGGACCTGGCCTGGCTCCTGCATGGACGCGGGTCTCAGTATGTGGACCAGGAGCTGAAAACACTCATCTCCTGCAGTCAAACCTCTTCAGCCAACACATCTGCAGCTACTCACAGTCAAGATATTGTATCCACAGCTTCAGGCCCCCAGACAGAGCATGTTCCCTGTAAACGAGCCAAGCTTCACCTCGAGGACCTTTCAGGAGCAGCAGATGTTACTCTGGACCCTCAGCTTCTCTGTCAGGCCTTCAGTCCTCCTGGTGGTCCCTCAGCTGGAGCCTGCACATCTGGACAGATTACCCATCTGGAGATCAGAACCTGTGGACCAGACTCTCTCAGGGTGCTGGCTTTGTCTTTGCCCACGTTTTACTGCCTTCAGTCTTTAACTCTTCACAGCATATGTAAGTTTATCAGATAAGTTGGGGCTGGTACATGACCTTCTGGTCTGGGAGCTAAACTCATATAAAGGATTTAAAAGCTTGAGTTCTTAAAACTGTGGAAAAGGGGTAGTGAAAACAAGTCTATCATGAGCCTTTTAAGGTGTACAAACACAGTGTAGTCAACAATGTCATTGGGTTACCTTAAATAGAAATTTTGGTTATTTATACTTCATTGGACTAATTATAAATTAACCTATTTATTACATCTACTTACATTATCACGCAACTATCGGTACGTTGTACTCTACATTTTAAAAATGCGCTAACTGTATAAAATTTGACTGTAGATTGATAATCAATTTAACCATCTACCTTTCTGACAGCCCTGGATCCATCGCACACTAAGCACACAGGGTCACGTTAAACAAATACTTTCCATATCCGTTCAGTTATTTAGAACGCTGGCAGAAAAATCTGAAGACTACTCGTCATTTTTGACAGATTACAATTTCAACCTCTGATCGTTTAGTGCAGACGTGCTGACCGTTGTTACTGTACACATGGAGTACAGGTAACTGAATCAATAAATTAGAGGTAAAAAGATTCCTATATAGGCATCGGAGCTTCATCTGAGACTGGGCAGCTTTTGAACATGACTGTTACCATTGTGGCTGGTGTAGTGCCAACTACTGGTACAAAAGAAACGCATCATGCCACAGCTTTTTCTGCTGCTGAAGCAATAGCAAGCTGGAGTCAGAGAGGCTTTCTGACTTCTAATCAATTCAATCAGAGACATTTTCCCTGGTTTCAAAACTTTGGTTTAAGTACAGCTTGTAATTCTATATAATAATAATAATAATATATATACCGTTCTTATGTACTGTATCGTATCAGTTACAGTTAGCCAATACTTAGAATGTGGAAGCTGCAATAATTTTACAGATTTACATAATTTTTTTCACTTAAAATGTTAGATGTTTTTTTTTATCTAATTCACCATCATTTGTTGTAACAAGCAAAGAAGAGAATAAAACCCGTCTTCCAAGTATTTGCGTGGTAGCAGTATCGGTATTGGTACTCTGTATCAGCAAGTACTCAAATGGTCATTTTTATATAGATACACACTACCGTTCAAAAGTTTGGGGTCACCCAAACAATTTTGTGTTTTCCATGAAAAGTCACACTTATTCACCACCATACGTTGTGAAATGAATAAAAAATAGAGTCAAGACATTGACAAGGTTAGAAATAATGATTTTTATTTGAAATAAGATTGTTTTTACATCAAACTTTGCTTTCATCAAAGAATCCTCCATTTGCAGCAATTACAGCATTGCAGACCTTTGGCATTCTAGCTGTTAATTTGTTGAGGTAATCTGGAGAAATTGCACCCCACGCTTCTAGAAGCAGCTCCCACAATTTGGATTGGTTGGATGGGCACTTCTTGCGTACCATACGGTCAACCTGCTCCCACAACAGCTCAACGGGGTTCAAATCTGGTGACTGCGCTGGCCACTCCATTACCGATAGAATACCAGCTGCCTGCTTCTTCTCTAAATAGTTCTTGCACAATTTCGAGGTGTGTTTTGGGTCATTGTCCTGTTGTAGGATGAAATTGGCTCCAATCAAGCGCTGTCCACTGGGTATGGCATGGCGTTGCAAAATGGAGTGATAGCCTTCCTTATTCAGAATCCCTTTTACCCTGTACAAATCTCCCACCTTACCAGCACCAAAGCAACCCCAGACCATCACATTACCTCCACCATGCTTAACAGATGGCGTCAGGCATTCTTCCAGCATCTTTTCAGTTGTTCTGCGTCTCACAAACGTTCTTCTTTGTGATCCAAACACCTCAAACTTGGATTCATCCGTCCACAGCACTTTTTTCCAGTCTTCCTCTGTCCAATGTCTGTGTTCTTTTGCCCATCTTAATCTTTTTCTTTTATTGGCCAGTCTCAGATATGGCTTTTTCTTTGCCACTCTGCCCTGAAGCCCAGAATCCCGCAGCCGCCTCTTCACTGTAGATGTTGACACTGGTGTTTTGCGGGTACTATTTAATGAAGATGCCAGTTGGGGACCTGTGAGGCGTCTGTTTCTCAAACTAGAGACTCTAATGTACTTATCTTCTTGCTCAGTTGTGCAACGCGGCCTCCCACTTCTTTTTCTACTCTGGTTAGAGCCTGTTTGTGCTGTCCTCTGAAGGGAGTAGTACACACCGTTGTAGGAAATCTTCAATTTCTTAGCAATTTCTCGCATGGAATAGCCTTCATTTCTAAGAACAAGAATAGACTGTCGAGTTTCAGATGAAAGTTCTCTTTTTCTGGCCATTTTGAGCGTTTAATTGACCCCACAAATGTGATGCTCCAGAAACTCAATCTGCTCAAAGGAAGGTCAGTTTTGTAGCTTCTGTACCGAGCTAAACTGTTTTCAGATGTGTGAACATGATTGCACAAGGGTTTTCTAATCATCAATTAGCCTTCTGAGCCAATGAGCAAACACATTGTACCATTAGAACACTGGAGTGATAGTTGCTGGAAATGGGCCTCTATACACCTATGTAGATATTGCACCAAAAACCAGACATTTGCAGCTAGAATAGTCATTTACCACATTAGCAATGTATAGCGTGTGTTTCTTTAAAGTTAAGACTAGTTTAAAGTTATCTTCATTGAAAACTACAGTGCTTTTCCTTCAAAAATAAGGACATTTCAATGTGACCCCAAACTTTTGAACGGTAGTGTATATATATATATATATATATATATATATACAGGGTGAGGGCTAGTGCCAGTCCCCCCAGAAATGTTCAGGAACTTGCAAGTGCCTTGGTGGAAGAGTGGGGTAACATCTCATAGCAAAAACTGACAAATCTGGTCCAGTCTTTGAGGAGGAGATGCACTGCAGTACTTCAAGCAGCTGGTGGCCACACCAGATACTGACTGGTACTTTTGATTTTGAGCCTCCCTTCATTTAAGGACACATTATTCTATTTCTGTTAGTCACATGTCTGTGAAACAATTTTAGTTTATGTCTCATGCTGTTGACTCTTTTAGTGTTCAAACAAATATTTACACACATTAAGTTTACTGAAAGTAAAAACAGTTGAAAGTCAGAGGACGTTTCTTTTTTTGCTGAGTGTATTTTAGGTATAAAAAGGGCAACTATTTAAAAAAAGAAAACAGAACTTGTGATTTTATTTTATTTCTATAGAAATGGATTCAGAATCGATTTTCTGTTTTTTTGTGTGTTTTTTAAACACAGCACTAATATACACACACACACACCTGGTGACACACAGAAGGAAAGAAAAGTGTATATCTACTGAGCTGATCTAGGGTCATCATCTTTCTGCGGTAATGAGGTAAACTAATTAAAAATAAAACAAAATATAAGAAAGTAAACTCTTTGAGTAGGACTCACCGTGTGACTTAAAAATTCAAATATTTAATAATTACGTAAAGCATATTAATTGCAAAATATTGGCGATACTGTAAAATATGACTTTAAAAATCAGTTTTAAAAAACCTAGGCACGGGTCCTCTTTTCAGGGCAAAGCTATATTAGATGACGTCTTTACTTCTACAAAAGCCCGAACAGACAACGAGAATGGAACAAGCCCGGTATTAAAACATCTATGTCCCCTCAAAATGCCAAAAAGTTTCCATAAATACAATTTTACCTCTTCGCTAGTTCCAAGCGATGAGAGACTGATGTGCTCGTTATGTTGCTGCAAATAGATCATTCTCAGGCAATTGAGCGTTTGAAAACAGCACTAGTTGGACCTCCGTAGATGAGTTTCTTACTCTAAGACACAGATACCGCATGCTTGCAATAATTTAGGTATACACTGCCCCCTACTGGCCGAAAATTACACACAGTGCCTTCAGATGGTCCAGTTCTTTGTAGTACAATTTGAAACTGACTGAACAAGAACAGGATTTTCTCAAAAGGTTAAGAGAATGTCTTTCTTAAAGAATATAGCATTTTATTTTAGGTTTGCACCAGCTCTGTAGGACAGCTGGTATGATGGCTGTCTTGCAGTTAGAAGGCCTTGGGTCTGAGTTTTCTTGTTCTCCGTCGTCATGCATAGATTCATGGATTCTGGCTTCTTCCCACATTCTAAAACACCACTGGGTAAACTGACCTCATGATTGCTCTGTTGTTCTGTGAGGGACTAGCAATATGTCCAGTTTGGCTCCACTAGGGGTGGGTAACCTCCACCCAGCTGCCCTGCAAGGATAGGCAGGTCTAGACACACTCCATCAGTAACCTGAACCTCTGGATCAGCAGATGAGACCAGAATAGAGCTTCTTGGTTATAATTCAGTTCAGAGAAACTTTGATCCCAAAGGGAACTTAGGTGGTGATGTAGCTCCTATTATTCAAGTTTTGCAAAATAGTATTTTTAGATCCTGATGGCTGTGGGCAGGAAAGATCTCCTGCAGTGGTCTTGTTACAGCAAAACTGAAGAAGCCTCTGACTGAAGATGGTTTGCTGTTGTATCATGAAGAGGATGCTCAGTCGTCTCCAGAACAGAACCAGCCTTTTTCATCAGGTTAGTGAGCCTCTTTAAGTCCTTGGCTCTGATGCTACTACCCCAACAGATTATGGACGAAGAGATGACACTCTCCGAAAAAGACTTTTAGAAGTCCAGTCTACTCTGTCCCTTCTTAGGATGCATAGCGGCAGGTATGGCTAAACTAAGCCCAGCATATTTCCAGGTGGGGGGGCTGTGATTTGGTCTTGCAGCTTCAACAGCCTGTTAAATCATGGGCTTGATTTGGGACCTTGATCTTTAAAACGACTTTTTCATAGATTTTTAACCAATAATGGGAGCAATAAATCTGTTGCTCAGACATTTAACGTGGAATTTAAATTAGGTGAAATATCTTTGTTTTCATGACTGTACATTATTAGTTCTGTTCTAGAATTTATTTTGTTTTGTTCCATTAAATCAAACAGGCATGTAACAGAAAAATAAATGTCTGCCCATCAACTTTAGACTTCAATCAATAGCCAGTTTAAAGTTTTGCTTTTGGGTTACAATATTCAAGTGCCTTTTTTTTACTCATGTCAGCCACAGGGAGGCGCTGTGTAAAGTAGGAATGCTGTCCTTTAGAAGCTTACCTACTACCTGACCATGAGCCACTTTCGGACAGAGAAGTGAAACATCCTCTTAGAATTTATGTCTTATCAAAACCTTTCCCAGGGGAACCTTTTCAGATTGCATTCACACAGGAGTCGGACCAATGTGACTAAACCACCTGGTTTAGTTGAATACATTTTTTTTCTAAAATGGTGGGACTTTAAGAAGTGGAAATCTAGCAAGGGACGTAGCTTATGAGCTCACAAAACACCTACGCCTTAGGGTTCCAATGGAACCCCGAAAAGACCCTGCCTCAAGAGTAGGAGCTAAAATGGTTTTAGGAACTCAGGGCTGTGGTCCCTAGTTTTTATCTGTCTGGATGCACAAAAAAAAAGCCTGGTCCCTGAAAAGGTTACAGGAACTACTAGTGGGACTCGTGATGAGCTTTAATTTATTGAATGAAAACCCAGATGCTTTTATAGAATTCAGTGTAATGTAAAATAAATGCTAACTGTATTTTTCTCAAACGTTTTACTTGATGGAAATGAAAAGCTTAATTTTAAACGCTTTTAAGAAGAGATATTTGTTGTGCAGCCATCTTCAAGGAGTCTGATGTGTTGGACGTCGCCACAGCGCTGCGGCAGCTCTCTGACCGCTCCTCTAGCAGCCTCCTTCATCTAAGCATCGGCCTCCTGCCACACGTTGGACTAATGAAGACCCTACTGACTGCAAGCCCCAAGCTGACATCCCTGTGTGTGGAGTTCCAGGCGGTTCTATGGGAACCGCAGCTTGATGTAGATCAGCCTGGGACTGCTGAGCCAGACACGTCAGGTGAACAAAACTACTATAAATAAAGTTATATTAATAGTGAGCAGAGAGGAATTTTTCCTGTGAATCTGATGACGTGAAACGGGTTAATTTCTTTATCGTAAATATTGCAGAATTTTTTAAAACCCTATTCTCAGTTTTTTCTGGCTTGCTTTCTGCAGAGCTTGGTCTGGAGAAGCTCACTGTGAAGGTAACCCAGCTCCAAACAGATCTCCACTTCTTGACGTCTGTGCTGAGACGGTGCCCACATCTAACCTACCTTCACCTAGCAGGAATGAGGCTACCCACTGGTTCCAGTCACAGCCAGCTGCTCAGCACTCTCTCAGGTAAAACTAGTTAGTTATCAGTTACTTGATGCTTCACATGCTCCGCTTGTTATAGTTATAGTGAACATGCATGCATACAATGATTCATAAATATTATGCATAGGAACTGTCATATAAGATTTAACTGGACCACTCTAGAACAGCTCTAGCTCAATAACACAGAGTTAGGGTTGATAACTAATATGTGGTCACTCAGTACTTTTAATATCAACTGACTATTTATAAACAACAACTTATATGCTGAAAATTGTAAGCTTAAATTTTACAATTCAACACCACTATATAAAAGTCATAAAGATATTTTAAAATAAAATAACAAAAATCACAAATCAAGCAAAATGTTTCACAACTGTTCCTGAGCTGCTGCTATTCTAGAGTGGTCCACATGCAACAGAAGTGCTCTCTCACAAATCAGGTAACGGTTTTTTGCTATTCCCAAAGTGAGTTCTGCTCATACGCTGTAAATACCTTAGACAAACCCTCGGGTGATGTGACCCATAGGTTTCCGAAGAGTAGAAAATGAAGTCAACAGGGCAATCCCCAACTCTGCCATCTTGGCCGCGTCACTCGCCTAGTCAGCTACAAGCTAGTGAGGAGCTAGTCCAGACCTAACTGAAGCTAACGTAGGCTGGTTTCAGCCAGAAGTCCACGGTTTAGAGACTCTTGCCCCTTTTCCACTAGAGTCGCTTTAGACCCCGAAACACATCTTGAGGGGGGAGCACATATCGACATAACAAGACCCGAAAGGGTCCAGTCAGTACGTCCTAAAACAGCATGGTTGTGTACCATCTCAGAAGAACAGTAGAGGGGGAGGACATGGGTGATCTTAGCTTTACAGAAGCTCCAGCAAAAAGCTGTCACAAAATCATCATTACAGCACAGATCCTCTCAAAAGTCAAAACTTTTGACTCAGCTTACATCTCTCAGATATTGATCCATACAGGCATCCATCGCCTGATCTGCATTTTTCATGCCAGTACTGATCTAACCAGCGATCATCCAGTCTGTTGAGACTCTGACTCTGCAGCCTTCCAGCTGATGCAGCCGACTTCACCTCTCTGATCACCGTGGACACTTATATCCGCGGCTATCATCTTTCTTCCTCCACTACACAGCTGGCTCGCTGCGGCTACTTGGTCCTTCCTTATACCAACTTCACTGCTCCGGCGCTATGCGATTGGAGCTCCATTCCTCTTGGCGACTTGACAGAAATTGTCTCCCCCGCTGCTGGTGAAGCAGAGACTTCTTGGACGGTCGTCATATCATTCAAACGGACGAAAGTTTAAATTTAAAAATTAATATCCAGCTTTGTAGTCTGTGTCAGAGCGTCACGTCAATATGTCAGCACGTAGGCGGGAATTTTTCGGTTGCTAGTTTTTTACGTCTTCCACCGCTTTTTGCAGACAATGGGGAAACTAGTAGTACGTGTTTAGTACTCTAGTTGCCTGAATCGGGTTTGGCTAGTGTTGGTTAACATAACAAGAAAGTTAAAAGAAAATTTTTAATGCTTACCCGGCACTCCAATATCTTTCTTTATCTTCCTTCAAATAATGTCTGATTTCTGCCTGTCTTTGTAAAATATGCGCAACAATAAAACCTGCAACCCCAACACCGTTCAGTGTGGAGAAACTTCAAATTTAACTTACAGCTGACAGTCCTGCAATAGTGCAGCTACCTGTGGTACCTGTGGGTGATTCGCAGAAAGTTGCTTCAGGTGTAAACATTTTTTTTTAAATTCCCCACTTAACATTAGACGTCCAATGAACGGGCAGATCATGTCCATATTGCGTCGCTCGGTCCAAGACCAATTCTGGACTACTAAATGACGTGCAAATTAGGTCCACTATTTGGATGTCAAGTCATGACCCTATTTGGACGTCAATATGCAGTTTAACATTTTAACCGTAAATGGTAAATGGACTGAACTTATATAGCGCTTTTCTAGTCATACTGACCCCTCAAAGCGCTTTACATTGAAGCCCATTCACCCATTCACACTCACATTCATACACCGACAGGACGATGTAGAATTTGTGGGGTTAAGCACCTTGCCCAGGGGCACATTGACATGTAACTGGAGGAAGCTGGAATCGAACCTATGACCATCCGATTGCAAGCCAACTACTCTACCACTGAGCCCCGTGAACTATGTGAATTTTTTCAACGTCAAGGGGATGTCTTCACAGGTGCAGGAAATGGCGTTGAAACTTTTTTTATTCATAAATCAAGATGTATTAATTCATATATCAAGATATTATCATTATAAATATTATTCAATAATAATTTAGTTTTTTTGCCTAATTAGTTGTTTGAGCACATGCTATTTTATTTGTTTAAGTTTAGTTTAGTTGTTGTAGTCCGCAAAGACTTATGGGTAATTTGTTCGTGTTAATTGTAGAATTCCTCCATTTTACATTATAATTTCTGTTCCAAATGTAGTCATGTTCTTTAGGTATCTTTTGAGTTTTGTTGTTGTCAGTGTTTAGTTATGTTTGTCCTGGCACTGTCTTAGAGATGGTAGTGTACAAGAGTTAGGTGTCTGCATTTAGTGGCTAGTTATCAATCTTGAACCATTTATACTCAGAGTGCTTAATGCTCTTTCCCATAGTGGGCATACAAACTGATAAAATGTCAAAAAAGTCACATTTCTATTCTCAGCATGTTTACTTGTACAATATGTCCTTTAGCCTCTTGAAAGTTATAGAAGTGCTACAAAATAATGTCTAAAGTTAGTCTCAATTTGATGTTGAAAAGATGTCTAAAATAACTACATTTGGACAATAAATAGCCTTTCCACATACACCACATGGACGTGAACATTGGACAGTGTTTGCTTTCCGCACAGTAATTTCTGCTCAATATAAATTTCAGCAGCAGTATCCAAATAATGAAAGATTAATAATTCACTGCTCTATAATTTACTTTCACTAATGGATCATGTTATTTTCCTTTTTAAATTTTTTTCAAACTTTTTTACAGTCATTATATTTCAAGCCTGTAAAACCCCTCGCCACACACTTTTTTACACTTTTCCCAGAAAAAAACCCACATCCTTCCTCTCCTAGGGTTAGAAAAGGCAAAGTGGGTGAAAGACGAAGCGAGGGTCCTTTACAATTTTATTTATGTAGCACGCTTTCAACACAAGGCGATTCAAGATGCTTCACATGATTACAAGAATGTGAAAATTAAAAACAGAGAATCACTAAAAGCAAGCATAAAATAAAATGTATAAAAGAAAATTTAGGTAAAATTAGGAAAATTAAAACATTTAGCAATACAACATTGGAGCATAAAAGAACATTTCTGTTAGGTTATGAGAATTAAAAACAGAAAACATTTAAAAAATTGACAAAAGCATTAGCATTGGGGAAAAAAAGGAATGCAAGTCGTATCAGTTACTCATAAGCAAGTCTAAATAGATACGTATTGATTTTTGATTTAAAAGAGTTTAGTGACTTTTGCAATTTTGCATTCATCCGGCAGTTTGTTCCAGACGTGGGTAGCATTGAAACTGAAAGCTGGTTCCCCATGCTTGGTTCTGGTTCTAGGGAGGATCATTAGACTAGAGCTAGAGGAGCTGAGTGATCTGGATGGTTTGTACTGCGATAACAGATCTCTGATGTATTCTGGTGCTAACCCATTCAATGATTAATAGATTATTAAAAGTACTTTGAATTCATTCTCTGAGCTACAGGGAGCCAGTGTAAGGACTTTAGAACTGGGGTGAAGTGTTCAGTTGTCCTCCTAGTTCTAGTGAGAACACGAGCAGCAGCGTTCTGGATCAGATGCAACCGTCTGATTTTTTTCTTTTTTTTAGGTAGACCTGTGAAGATACTGTTATAGTAATCAAGCCAGCTAGAGATAATTGCATGGATGATTGGGGCGACTGTGGCTCAGTGGTAGAGTAGTTGGCTTGCAATTGGAGGGTCGTAGGTTTGATTCCAGCTTCCTCCAAGGCGCTTAACCCCACAAAACATTGTCCTACCGAGCCATGTTGGTTGTCAGTGTATGAATGTTAGTGTGAATGGGTGAATGTGGCTTCAATGTAAAGCGCTTTGAGTGAGTGAGAAAAGCGCTATATAAATTCAGTCCATTTACCATGAGTTTGTCTAGGTCTCCTCGTGTCATCAGTCCATTAATCCTAGAAATGTTCTTCAGGTGACAGAAAGCTGACCTTGTTATTGCCTTTATGTGACCTTGGAGGTTCAGGTCTGAGTCCATTATTATAGCTAGATTTCTGGCTTGGTCTGTAGTTTCTAGTTGGGGTGCTCCGATTGATCGGCCACATATACTTATTGGCCGATTTCCGTGGAAAAGTGTGTGATCGGTGTTCGCAGATCACTGCCTTTCATTCCCGATCACAAGTACTGGTACTGACTTTCTTTTTATAGTCTATGTACTGACTATGAAGCACTTACTCTTCCCAGCCGGCAGAGGAGCTGTAGTTTACCCTTCCCCTTCACTCTACTTAGTGCGCATGTGCATGGCGGCAAACTCAAAATAACAAACATGTCTGCCGTGTGGAACTTTTTTTCAGTCTGTGAGAAGTATATTAAGTTTGCGTCTTGCAAAACTTGCAACGAAAAAAATAGCCCGCGGAGGAAGCACGTAAGCTTCAACACAACAAATTTGACCCGACATTTAAAGAATAAACACTTGACGGAGCATGGTGAGTTTTCGAGGATCACGGCAGAGAATGAAAAGAAGGCAGCAAATTCAGCAACAGTCAGACGGCAGCTAATGCAGCCTACGCTTGGAAACACTTGACCATATGAGTGAGTCAGAAAGCTAAGCAAATTTCTTATGTGTTACTGATATTGCATAATTTGAAAAAGTAAAACCATGCTTTTTCTAAATTAAGGGGATTTTTATTGTTCCTTTTTCCAAATCATGTAAAACATGCAGTAGAACTCACCATAACTAAATGAAAATTGTACAGCCAAACTATGTGATTGGTATCAGTGATTGGAAGCCTAAAACCTGATCGGAGCATCGGAACAACTGAAGCTGTGTACTAATATTTAATCGATCTGTTTTGGGTCTGAAAATAAGTACTTCAGTTTTGTTTTTGTTCAGTTGGAGGAAATTATGGGACATCCAGCTATTAATTTTTTCAATGCATTTATTGAGGATTTGGACGGGTTCAAAATCACCTGGTGACATTGAGATATAAAGTTGAGTATCGTCAGCATAGTTGTGGTAGTTTTGTGGTAGTCGGGGGCTACTGTGGCTCAGTGGTAGAGTAGTTTGCTTGCAATCGGAGGGTCGTAGGTTCGATTCCAGCTTCCTCCAGTCACATGTTGTTGTGCCTGGTACTGACTTTGGAGTGCCTGTTAACTCCCAAATTCTACATTGTCCTACCGAGCCATGTTGGGTGTCGGTGTATGAATGCGAGTATGAATGGGTGAATGTGGCTTCAATGTAAAGCGCTTTGAGTGGTCAGTAAGACTAAAAAAGCGCTATATAAGTTCAGTCCATTTAGTTAATGTTATTTGTTTTTATCTAGCTTAGTGGGAGCATGTAAATGCTAAATAGGAGTTGAGCAGGCTGGTTGAGCCAGTAAGAAATGAGAGATCCAAAAACCTTCAGGAAACCCTTAGAGATATTCTACTCCCAAGTAAAAATATGTCTGTTGCCATATACCCCAGAGTTAGATAAATGATTAAAAAGCATTTTGTAACCAGCCCAGTCATTCCCCTGATCTGGCAGCAGTCTGTTTGCTTTAGCTTTACAACTTTGTGGTGTTAATACTCTACTAGCCACATGTAGACACACAAGCAGGCTGTTGTTTGAACAGTCTGAAACCTTCTGACTGGCAGAGCTCTGCTCTATCTCATATCTTCCATGTTGACCTTTCAGAGTCCAGTCGGTGTTTAAAGGTTCTGAACTTTGAGGATATGAAACTGTGCGACTGTCTCCCCAACATCCTGAATCTGCTGCAAGTCTGCATGCTGGAAGGTAAGCAAAGGAGAAAAAAATGGGAGTAATTCGGTTCATTCAGGATCAGCTTTGGAGTTTCTGGGTGCCACCTGCTTGCCTAAATATCACACACAGGAGAGATCCAGACACAGACAGAAGCACTAAGTCTGATTCAGTCAGGTCCCAGTGAACCTCATTTGTCCTTTTCCTCCTCTCAGAGCTCAGCTTTAATGACTGTCGTCTCCTTGAGAAGTGTAAAAACCCAGAAAAAACACTTGTGGAGCTGGTGACTGCCTTAAAGATGCCTTCCCTCCGTTCTCTGAGTCTGGCACAGAATCGCCTCGGTAAGCAGTCTTCGTGGTATTCAGGGTTGTGTTTATTACATTTTCAAAAAACATTTGCACAAATATGGTTTTAAGATGGTGAAGGAAATCAGTATGTTTTGACAATAACATGATAAAATACCAAAGGTAGCATTAACAAAATGAAATAATCAAAGTAATTATTCCTATTTAACTTTATCGTGAACATTGTATTTTTCTTTTTTGTGCTAACAGCTAAGAATGTGTGTATGCTGGCAGAACTGTTCTCAGGACCATTGCAGAGCTCACTGAGGCAGCTAAACATCAGGTGAGAACTGGATGTCCTTACATGGGGAAAAAAAAAGTCTGACCTCGAAGGGGTTGCACAGTGAAAAAACACAACACATTTAAAAAAATGCGTTATAAATAAACCACAACACAACACATATTTCAATTCACACAGCTCAGTCACCGTTTCTGACAGTCTGTGTTGTTGGAAAACAAGATAAGAAGTTTTTTTTATTTTTTATTTTAGTCACATGATTCAACCTATTGCTGTGATCTAGTGCTAAACTATCGTTAGCTTTTTAGCCTGCCAATTTTGATAACCTGATAAAATAAGTGTATGGTTAATTCATTGTGAAACCATAAATAAAAAAAAAAAGAAATAAAAAAATAGTAAAAAAACTAAAATAAAAAATTAAAATATAAAAAAAATTTTAAAAAAATTACAGGAGAACATCAGGAGAAAAAAGAAAGAAATAGCAAAATGATGCTCTTGTGTCGTTTGAAGGTAAGACTGTGTTTATGAAAGTAGTTAATTTTGTAGTATTTATCCATAAGCGGCTTTAAACTCGTGTTCAGACTTAAAGCTATTCCTGACCTAGCTTTGCAGGTCCAGGAAGCAGGACAGCTAGATTACAGCATGCAGGCGTCAAGCTGCCATGCAGCAGGTCACGCACATCGGCACAGCTGGCAGCAGCGCTTCCACGCAGCTGCTGCATGAAGTTGGGAAAATTTTGCGGGGGAGACAGAGGTGAGGTACCTGGCGACAGTAGCAGCAGGGTAGGACAAACCGAACAGGAGGTGATAACGTAGCAATCGGAGGATATTGGAGTGTCAGGTAAGCAGTTCAATATTTTCTTTTAACTGTCTTGTTATCTAAGTTAACGCTAGCCAATCCGGGTTAGGGCAACTACAGTACTAAATAAGCATTACTAGGAAGCCTACTACTAATCCTAACCCAGAGCAGAGGGAGGGAAAGTGCAGAAATAACAGAGAAATCCCTGCTCGCCAGCTGACAAACTGACGTGATGTGCAGACGCACCGACACGGACTACAAAGTGTGCAACCAGCTGGGTTTTAATTTTAAAGCATCAGTTTTCCTCCGTTTGAGCGTTTTGCCTGGACAAGCTGGTCGGTGTGATAGAGTGGTTTCGGACATGTATGAGAACTGTTAGACAGTAGTGAGGTGTGCTGTAGGAGTAACAGAGGAGTTCAAAGTTGATCGTAAACTTGATGGACAGCAGAGAGAACAGGACTGCCATGGTGAGCATTTAAAGTCCCTTGAAGAAAAAGCAGAAATACTTGATCAACGTGTTGCCAAACTGGAATCAGTCTGCTCAACCTTACAGGGTTGTAGCGATAAGCTATAGGCTAAGCTACTTGATGGGGAGGGGAGAAACTGGCGTCTCAGTGTGCGCTTGGTGGATCTCCCTGAGGGAATCGAAGGCCCCCAGCCATCTAAATTCCTTGCTCGGCTTATTCAAGATGCTTTTGGCCAAGACATCTTCCCTACACAGCCAGAGTTGAACGCGCTCATCGGAGCTCCCGAAACCGGGTTCCGGGGAGAAGCTGTGGCCCGTCATTCTGTGTTTTCATCTGTACCAAAACAAAGAGCTGCTTATTCGGAAAACTATAAAACAAAGAGAGGTGAAATATCTGGACATCTGGACATCTACAAAGATTATAGCCCTGAGGTTGTGGAGCAGCGGAAAGTTTATTAGACTGTAATGTCGGACCTGTATAAGATGGGGCTGAAGCCTTCGATGCGCTTTCCAGACCGGCTACTACTACAATTTGTATAGCTCTGATAATACCTGTAATTCTAACCATCTTTTTTGAATTTTTTAAATACCCGCCAATGAACACCCTGGATCCTGATGAGATTTCATTGCTGGATGCACCTTTGCGGCAGCAGAAAAATCTCAGAAGCAATTAGATCTTTGAACCCCCATAAATCTCCAGGCCCAGATGGTCTGCCAGGTGAGTTTTATACAGCTTTTGCGAGTAAACTAACTCCTGTGATGACCACAATGTTTTCTGACTCTCTGGGTAGAGGTGTTCTTCCTGACAGTCTGAACCAAGCTGGTATTACCTTACTCCCAAAAAAAGATAAAACCCCACTAGATGGCAGTTCGTTTAGGCCAATTTCACTTTTGAATTTTGACTATAAAATCTTAGCTAAAGGTCTTGGCAAGAATGCTGGAAAAGGTCTTGCCTAATTTTATATCTGATCTGGCTTTGTTACAGACGACTCTCCTTTTTCAGCATTTCTTTGATTATTTCACATCCTATACACTCCTTTCGTTGATGAATCTCAATGCCTTCTCTCCATGGATGCTGAGAAGGCATTTGACAGGTATGAATGGGAATATTTACTTGAGACATTGTGTAGATTTGGGTTTGGCCACTCCTTTTTGTACTGGATTAAGCTGTTATATGCTTGTCCCTCAGCTTTGGTACTCACTAATGACACTTATACAAAACCATTTAGGCTACACCATGGGACCCGTCAGGGCTGTCCTCTTAGTCCATTATTTGTCTTAGCTATTGAACCATTAGCAATAGCGGTCAGAAATAATCGCTCTATTTATGGCATCACAAGATGGGGTACAGAACATAAACTGGCTCTTTATGCAGATGATCTCGTACTGTTTGTGCCTTGCGCTGAAGAAACCATTCCTCATATTCTTCATCTATTGGTTAGATTCGGGAAAATATCAGTTTATAAACTGAATCTGCATAAGAGCGAGTTGCTACCACTTAACATCTCTGGTTCTGCTCTGGAGAAACTTGACTTACCATTCAAGATCGCACGAGACAGCTTTGTCTATCTTGGAATAACTGTGACTAGAGCATTTTGTGATCTCTTTAAGAAAAACCTAATTGATTTAAAGCTGGAAGTACAACAAGAATTATCCAAGTTGTCTCCCTTTCATCTCTCACTTATTGGGAGAGTAAATATAATTAAAATGTCGATATTGCCTAGATTTCTGTATCTATTTCGGTGCCTTCCTGTTTATATTCCGAATGCATATTTTAAGGAAGCTGATTCTATTATTTCATAATTTATTTGGTGTGGCAAAAGATTACGCCTTCACAAAGAGCATATGCAAAAATCTAGAAAGAAAGGCAGATTATCACTCCCTAACTTTTGTTACTATTACTGGGAAAGTAATCTGTGCTGCATATCCTTTTGGGCAAAGCACTTTAGTAATAATGGTCCTCCGTGGGTGGAAAAGGAAAAACTTTCCTCCGGCAAAACTCCCACTGACAATTCCTAATACTATAGTACAGAATTCTATCAAAATCTGCCATCAATTTAGAAAACACTTTGGAGATGTGGAGATAAGCTTATCGACCCCCATAACATTAAATTATTCTTTTGCTTCTCCACTGTTAGATGCAGCATTTCAAAAATGGCACCAAGGAGGAGTGACATCTTTCATGGATTTATTTTTTGATGATTAGTTCACTTCTTTTCAAGAAATATCTAATAAGTACAACCTGCCAGCTTCACAGTTTTTCAGATGTTTGCAGGTGCGTCACTTTATTGCAACTTCCACCCCAGGGTTCCCAAAATACCTCCTAAAACTGTTACAGATAATTTTCTCAATTTTAATCCAAACCAAAACAAATCCATCAATACAATGCTCATTTTGTTCTCAAATACATCTCCTTCAATGCAGGCCATTAAAACATCCTGGGAACAAGATCTTAATGTTATATTAAAAGATGCAGATTGGGACAACATTATCACAAATATTAACTCCTCCTCAATGTGAGCCAGACATTGTCTCGTGCAATTTAAAATAGTTCACCTGGTGCACCTTCCCAAAGTCAAACTAGCTAAAATGCCTCCACAACTTGACCCCCCTGTTATAGATGTAAGTTGTTGGAGGCCACCCTAATCCATATGTTTTGGTTCTGTCCTAAAATACAGTGCTATTGGGGTGATGTTTTTGGAGCACTCACTTTTTTCTTACGAATAAAAATACAGCCCTGTTATTATTTGGGGTTATTGCTGAAGGGTTAATTTTGCCTCCGGGAGGCTGGAGGTATTGTTTTCTCTACACTACTGGAACGGCGCCTAATACTTTTAAGATGGAGGGATGCTGCCCCACCCACAGTTTCACACTGAATTCGAGATGTACTACTCTATTTTAAACTTGAGAAAATGAGTTACACTTAGAGGGGCTCAGAGCAAAAACTTCTCACTACATTGAGGCCTTTCTTGACCTATTTTGGTCATCCACCTACAAAGGTATCTGAATGACAGACACTTGTTACTGTTTTGATATCTAGATTAAGAATCCAAGTGTTATTTTATTTACATGTCCCCTTAATGTATTAAATATATACTCTGTTCTTTCCACTGTCAGCAGACTGGTTTTTTGTTATGTTTTTTGTGTAGTTAGTTTGTGTAACAATGAGAAAACTTAATAAATATATTGAACACTAAAACAGGGCATGACAGTGACGGTATGTTTACATCTACCAGCCAGTAGTGGCCACGGTTTGACAGATACATTGTCTATGTTTCAACTATATGGTCAGCACAGCTTGGCCTGCACTGGGACATATGGAAAAGTCAGCAAGTCAAGCAGCTGCTTCAGAGCCCTGGAGATATTATTATCCATCTCAGGACTGCAGAAGAAGAGAACTAAACTGCAGAAGAAGAGAACTAAAACTAGCTTCACCTAAAACTAGTTTTAGGTGAAGCCTACACTAGATAGACCCACATAAAACATTTCCACAGCATCAGACAGTAGCAGAAACTACGACTTTCCTCCTAGATCAGTAAGCTAACTCACTTGCTAATTGTGCTAACGTTAGCTGTGAGTTAATCTCCCCTTAAAAATACCTTCCTCACGAGACACTGTTCACGTTAGTCACTAGGCATATTGGCAGCAAACCAGGCAACCCAATAGCAGGAGTGATGTTTCTTTGTTGTAAGTATAACCTAGATGAACTAGATGTCGCTATCATACTCATGTTCCACATCCAACCTTTATTGTGATGTTGTATTTATTAATACATCCTCCGATGCTTTACATGCTCTGGACACTGTTTTTTCATGGAGCATTTTGTTTTGTCACAAACATGGGGTCAATGACTCACCATTGTGTCCTGTATTCCTGTGTGGGCTGCTCTTCTGCCTTTTCACAGATTAACACATTTGTATCTGTTAATTTACGAATGTATTGCTGGATTTGTCCCTCCTTATCTGCAGCAGCTCATTGAGCTGAGGAGTAGCAAGAAATACAGTCTGCACTCTCATGACTTTCGTCTTATCTCTAAACCAAGAATGCAAACAGAAATGGGTAAAAAGGCCTTTTGGTATGCGGCAACACACTCTTGGAATGAAATTACAGAAGGATTTTAAATTGAATGATCTTGTATCTCTTAATATTTTCAGATCACTACTGATAAATATTGAAAGGAAGTCTCTTATCTTTAGATGTTTTAATTAATGTTTAAAGTGTTATTCAATTAGTGTAATATTGAACTGTTTTGAATGTATGGAATTGATTTATGAAATTTCCCAGGACACTTTAAAAAAGAGATTTTTAATCTCATTGTGTTTTAAAAAAGTATTTCGGGTCAATGGTCCAGATCAACAGGGAGTAGGGGTGAAACCCGAATACCGTATTTGGAAAGTCACAAATAACGTGTTTTTACAAATACTTATTTCAAAGAAATACATTATAAATTATTTGTTTTCAGCAACAAGAAAAACTCAACAAAAAGCTGCGTTTCCCATGAGACTGCAGTACATGCTCCCCGAATGAGTGAGTGAGTGACTCAGGGGGAAGTAAAAGAGGTGCCTGAAACAGCTGCTCCACACAGCAACAGAGAATGCTGGACTGAGTGAAAAAAGACTTAATTGCAACACTATTTTAGTTGAATAGATGTTTGTGCCTTGACTGGGTTCCTGAGGCAGTTTATAACTTTCAGGAAATGGAGTTTGATCGGAAGATTATTCCATTACTCTGCATTAATATTAACGTCTACATTCGGCTGCTCTTATGTTTGTTCTGTAAACGTAGCTCTGTTGGCTCGGTAATTTAGACAATAGGCTGTTAACAGAGTAATGTTAACATTTAGTTAAAAAGGTAAAAATACGGTGTTTGTAGTTGTGTCAAATTGTGGGAGTTATTTGGTACATTTAATTTACTTAATATCTTTAGCCTACACCTTGCTGTCTGCAAAAGACAAACTAGTTATTCTTAGCATAGCTTCCCATCATTCTGAAACTCCCCATATGGCTTTGGGCAACCAAATAGAAAAGACTATGCCTGCCTCTGCAGATACAGAGAAATCAAACATCTGTCAACATCTGCAGTGTATATTCATGTGCACATCCTCTCCGGGTACTGTCTGCCAACCCTCCACAAGCACCAATCCCCCCCACCACACCAAATCATGATGAGAGCCATGTTCTGCCCCTGTTGGTTTAACCATGGATGAAGTAATGGCTGTTATGTAATTTTCTTTTCAATGACATTCCTTGTTACATGTTCATTGCTGGATTTATAGAAAAACCTCAACCAATGTGGCAAGCGAAAGAAAATAATTTTATGCCTATTTTGAATTTGACTCGAATACAAATACGTTTCCCCCTTCAACAAATACAGATACAAATACCAGTTGCTTTGTACACCCCTAAGAGAGAGTGCGGTCCTCATCATATGTGCTCTATATGACTTGACAGTGAGTTAAACGCCTCCTTTGACATCAAGACTCTGAAGACGGATGACTCCTTGTCCACAGGTTTAATGACGTAGCAATCATAGAGCATGCTTCCTGTTAACAAGTAAACACATCCAATTGAAGTCAAATAAATCACTGTTTTAAACAATGAAATCAGCTGCACTTAGTAACCTGCATTTTTTTGTTACATACTTTATATATTTTTAACATGTCATGAATTATATATTTATCTGTTAATTTATTTGACTGAAGTAGGTTAACATGCATAAGCCTTACAAAACATATTTGCAATGTTATTTCAGAGAGTGTAAATATATTTTTACAAAATAACTTTTTCCCAGAAATAATAAACTAATATGACAAAGAATATGTTAAACTATCAATACATACCTACGATGCTACCAAAAAGCAGAAGTTTGCAGATGTAACTGGATTGACTTCACTAACAATCCTTCACTGTCTCATGTGCATTTTCTCCTGGTTTTTTCACTCTACAGCCTATGCAACTTCCTGTGTCTGAGATCCAGTCTTTCTTAAAGTGACAGTACCATTTTGTAACAATGAGATTTAAACAAGAACTTCTAAGAAAATAGACAAGATTAACATTAAATTTCCCCGTATCAACACACAGTGTGTGGAAAAGAGATGAAGAAGCGTGTGAAGTTGGTTGGAATGTGTGGAAAAATGGTGTTGGGTGTGATTAGAGGGTTTCAGCAAGAATGAAAGGAAAGGTGTAGATGACCAGCAATATTGTATGGTTTAGAGACAGTACCAATGAGGGAAAGACGGGAAGCAGAACTGGAGGTATTGTATTGTAATAACTTTTCTTGTAAAGTGCCTTGAGATGACATCATTTGTGAAATGGCGCTAAATAAATAAACTGAATTGAAATTGAATTGAGGTTGCGGCGTAGTTACAGACAAGTTTTTGCAGAGTGGAGAACAATGTTTCATGTGTGGCTTATAAAACAAAGATCGATCTTACATACCTGCAGATTTCTTTGTAACTTTTTGGTTAATTTGAAAGATAAAACAATTACCTTTGTAACGGGATGAGACCAGCGTCTTCTCTGTGTATGGCTCTGAACGAAATTAACCAAGCTGCATGCACTGACGGTGTGGTTGCAGAGATCGCCGGGTCTACAATCTGCAGGAAATATTGGCAAAAAAATTATGACAGCGAGTAGATAAGGGTGGTAAGAAATATCGCTACATTCACTAAGTTGGGAACACTGGACTTAATGCAGGGTAATGTGCTGATTTAAAAACAGTTCCACCAGTGTTGGTCATTTGTTCAGAGTAAGTAAACTTGAATTCTAACCATTAAGCGCATAGACCCAACAGACAGCGCTGAAAGTATTTTTATTTATTTATATTCCCATCGTGAGCTGGTGGTGGCAATAAAGTAGACAGTGGTGGCCGCTCCTGAGATCCCTATATAGGAAAAACCCTGGATTCATGTGAAAGGGTTTAATTGATTTATTTATAAATTGTTAAACCACTGTTTGCTCATTGTTCGTTAGCGTCGCTACACGCTAGTTTTGAGCCATTGTATGCCTGTTTCTGTGTACACTGGTTCTCGCTTAAAGCGGTATTATATGTCCTATCTTTGTCATTTTCTTTCATTTTGTTGGCACGATGTAGTGTATGTCTTGCCGAGAGTGAATACTAATTACTCTGTTTCCTGACCCCAGATCACCCTGTAGATTTTATGACACTCCTCTACAAACAAACATACCCACACCCTGGTTGATGCTAATAACGGTTTTTGTCTAATTCTTTCAGTGTTATTTGTTGTTTAGGTTACATACATTATCCCCTTTCTATTTGTGTGTAGACTGCATGCTTTAGAATAGATGGGCTGTTGACACAGAGAGTTGGTTGTAAGGTTAATCTGTGTTAAAAAACCTGGTTGTATTTTAAAGAGAAGAACCTCTGTTTTATTCAGTGTGTGAAATTATTATTACAGCGTCTGAGTTCACCCTTAAGAAAAGAGTCTGAATTTGTCAGCATTATATTAAAATTCTCCTAGGTGGAGTGGTGCCCCGGCTTAGATTTAATCAATCGAGTCACTGAATCTCATCAATAGTTGTATTAATATCAAGTTATTATTCACAACTATTGCTGTTGATGTAAACTAGACAAATTGTGTGCCCTTTGTGCAAATCTCAATCGCACAAGTATAAATTACAACACTGCTAAAAAAAATTTATATACTAATGTGTCCAAAATCTATTAAACTTTAGTGATCGTTTAAATCATTCCTTCGTATTTGTTTTATAATGGAGAAAAAAAGCTGGGAGAAACCTTTTGAAATGTGGAAGTGACATGCCTGGTTTAGGAATTTTAAACCATTCTGATAACCGCATCTCCTTCAGACTGTATAATAAACAAGGTTTGGCTGTAACATAAAATATTCCATTGACAGTTAAAATGTTTAATCAAAAATCTCTCTGAAGGATACTTTGTAATAAAAACAAGGTCTCAAAGTAATTTGCTCTCTCACAGAGCTGAAAATATCAACACTAATCACGAAAAAGTTGACCAAAAGAAACTTCACTAATTTTTCAAAATTCATGTACATTTCAAATTTTAATCATTCTAAGTTTAAAAGGATAATTAAAATGTTAAATTAAACAAGCTAAAGCCCTAAGTAAAAGATATTCACAGTTCCATGTTCCCTTGGAATCACATTCTAAAACTTTCAAATAAATCAATATTTTTTTTTTAGATTTAAAATGTTATGGTAAGAAATGCCCTACTTAAAAAGCAAATTCTAGTTTGTTTTACCCTAACAAGCCACAGAAGTTTTTTTTTCCTAGACATAATTACTAAAAGTATCTGGAAGTCTGAATGAGGCATTTACTCACAGACATCATCTGCCTCCCTTTGCTTACTGTCACTCTGCAGTCCCGGCTCCTCCCACAGAACATCATCCTCTGCTGTTACGATCGTGTATCGACCCAAGACAATTATCAGCAAGTGTCAATGCGTAGATCCCAATTATAAGACGATCCCACATTTTTACATCGTTTTTAATGGAAAAAAAACAACAACAAGAAACTTATCCTATATTGGGGTCGATATGGTAATAATTCAGAATGGTATCCCTTTTCTTATACAGGTCCAACTTCATTCAGCCTGCTGATCTGCTAGAGTTTGCCCAGAGACTGAAGATTCATCACCCCCCAAACAGGCTGACCCTTGACCTAAGAAAGAACCCAGGAGACAGAGACCCTGATGCATGGAAAACGGCCCTGAATATTCTTCAGTCTTTCTGCTTTCTACTGGTTGAGGGATGGAAATCCACTGACACAATGGTCGACCACATCAGCAACATGTAAAATAAAATATAGATCAACTAATTCCCACAGTGTTAGTGACAAGGTTAAAATCCTGCTGTGTGTGTGGGCCCTTTTTCCTCTCCATGAATCAGAGCATGGGCTAATCATTTTAAAACCAATGCCAGCCTTAATTCCTTTCCCTAAAACTTGAGCTGACCTGACATTATCCAAGCCAAACGGGAATACCTCCGACAATTGTTCTTTGAAATTGGTTTAATCGGCATCACTTGTTTTTGATTGACCGCTGAACCTGTCTCTCTCTCAGCTCCCCAATGGCCCTCCAAGGAGAAGAGGGTAGAAACAGCAGATTAATTAACTTTCTAGTGTTCATATGTGGTGCTCCAGGATAATGAGTCCATATCAATTTGTCATTTGAATGTTTATTAAACCAACATCTGTTACACCTCCAAAGACATCTCTGACATGGTGTGCTTGTGTGACAATGGACATTAATGTACAACTGGGAGACTGACGATAAGGTGATATGTTCATGTTAGATAAGGATTGACACAACTACCAATTCATTGTAAGTAGAAATAAATTAGAAACAAAATTCCTAAATGTGGAACAAATACTTTTTTCTAGTTTGTTTAAAGCTAGTTATTAAATCTGTTTAATTATAATTTCACCTTGTTTTCTTTGTCACATTGTCATAAATTTCAGTTGAAGACAAAGAGTGACCCTATGGACATGCTAACTAGTTGATTTGCTTAGTCTAAAACCAGACTGTCTGTCACATAAAAAACCCCACAAACACTTAACATTCATACTGGTACAACACGTCAGCTTCAGTCATCACTTCCATCACTGTATCCAAGCTTATCTTCATAGACAGAATCAAACCAATGATATAGCTCATAACTCCTACCAATGGAATAGATCCAATAAACGTACAAGTGTAATACAGAATACAGTACAGTCCCACTTCCCGTCCATGTCAGTGTCTTTGACCTAAGGGAGGAGATTACAAATATACACAGCACAAACCAAAAGAAGGCTTTTCTCCGGAACTCTGTTTAGTGTAGATATTTATACATGTCAACCTCTGACCTGTATGAACTGACCAAAGTCAGGTCTTGTAGTCCTCCATCCATCAATGTGTGGAGCATTTCCATTTAGCAGTTCCACCCCTCTAACACTGCATGCTCCCTCTTGTTTTTTTTGCACACCATAAATTCTCATCTATTCTTCCTGGACATTCATTTTGAGTCACCAGGGGGAGCTATTCAAATTCTCCCCTTCAAAAAACTACATGAAAATCAGTTTATTCTTTATGCACATAAGAGTATGCATATTGGGCATATAAACATTTGTCAATTTTGAAAATTGCATTTTTAGTGTCTACTTGATGTGACATCAATGTGTAATACTATGCTAAAATATGCCAAATTACTGACAAATTTTGATATATTTATAATGGAGAAACTACTACAACTAGGCTGGGTCAGTACAAAGCACGCTTTGAGGGTTTCCCTGAAAAAATGAAATCTATTTGAAGGTTCTGGAAAGGAATAGTTTTTGATCGTTTTGAGCAGTGTGACAGAGCAAACCCATCAGGGTTTAGGTCAGAGGTCACCAGCAGTTCTGTACTGTCTGCTCAACCAGCAATGGCAAAGTGTAAGAACCCTGTCATGTTGACAATTACACAATTCACACAATACCCAACATACACACTCAAGTCTACAATACAGCATGTCAAAGGCATTAGGAAAATCTGAAATAAATAGAAATAAATTAAATCATTTATAAAAGAATTGATTAAAAACAAATTTTGTTAAATATAGAAAATATTTTCAACAAATACACCATTGTTTACTCAGACAAAGACGGAATGGATGTATATGATGTCTTCTTAGCAAAGACAAATGAACACATGCACACACTGATGAATTACTAGTGAGGTGAAAGGCCTGTCTGGGCTGAGTGAAAGAAGTGTCTAACTGATTCTTGGGCTCTCACGTCTAACTTCCTGTTAAAAAAGCCAATAGCATTCAAGGAGGGGGTTATTGGCAGTGATGTCATTCCTCTATGAATCTATGGTTCCTCAAAGCTGATCGACAGTCAAGGCTTCGGCGTAGAAACATTTCATTCTCATAATCCAACACTGTAAAACAGAAGGTTTAGAGAGCAGTTTATATATTACCACCATGGAGCCACAGTAAAAGCCGCCTATCACCTTCCTATTAACATACAAGCCACCGTACAGCTGAAGTCAACTCCTTACTTCAGTAAAAAACAGACACTGTTCAAATGTTATTCGTCTATTCTGAGGTGTGTAAGAAAATCCAGGGCAGTAACAATGCAGCTTTTCCTGCAGAAGCTCACACTGATGATACCAGGATGTAGCTCTAAGCTTGAGGACATATTTACTGCTCCATGATGAACTGAATCAGAAGTACAAAACTAAAAGCTGCTTAGCTGGAAGATAAGCAGGGCTACCTGCTTGGGTCCTTGACACTGTTCTAACCAACAGCCTTGCTCCGGGTAGAGGAGCAGTTCACATATTGTTAAATTCTGTAGAAATCAAATGCACTGCAATTCTGACGCTTGTGCAAATATTACAGAACAAGTAAGCTACAATAGAAGATCTGAACCTGTTTGAATCCGGCTTTTGAACCACTTCATACAATTCTGAAGGCCTTCAACTCATTAAGCTCCCCCTAAACAGCAAAACCACAGAGGAGGAACATCTGCAATAAACCTGACATCATTAAATTCTTCCAACTCCAGAAACCCTCAGTAGAGGAAACACCAGTACCCTGAAGTCAAACTGGAGCTCCTTTAATATTCATCCTCTTCATTAATAATTTTACTGTCAGAATAATATACCTATTTGTTGAATATGTGTTTTACAGGCAGTGAGGCCATAGTTTTGCTTGTTTTTCCATTCATCTTAAGGCTAGATCACAAATGAAAAAATGTAATCAGTTACTGAGTTAGCGCCTAATAAGTAAGGTGGGAGTCCTTATGATGGGAGCATGAAAACATAGTGCCAAACTGTGGATAAAGATGTTTATCCTGTGAAGTGTGAGACATTAGTGGAATGTCTGATAAACATGCATTAGTTCATTCATCTGACTGATGAACACTCCTCTACAGCAGACTTGCATGGAGGTGTACCATTGGCAGTGCATGTCTATTTAAGCCGGGCAACAGAAATGGAATTTAAGTTCATACAAAATGTACAGTTAAACAGAGGTCTGCAGAACTGTCAAAGAAATTCATGTTGTGATGAGATCCCTGCAAGTATCTTCAAGCTGAATGTGCAGAGTAATAATGCATGTGAAGGCACACACAGTACTTTTATGCTCAGAAAGCTCCAACCAAACATTGGTGTTTTTTATGCAATGTTACAGTTGGACCAAATCATCAGAAATAGAAAAACAGCTGTTTAACTCAAAATGGAAAGCAGCCAAACTCAAATCAAGGCATTTTTTGTTGTCACAAAGTAAACATGAATATGCCAACTATTCACCCAGCAGCAACAAGTTGTATGGTGACTGTATGCTGTGAGAGTGTGCAGGGGCCCATGATGGAGCAGGTTAAAGGGAGCACAGGAGCAGCTGCAGAAGAGGGCCTATAAGATCCCGTCCATGAAGCTGGTGTCCAGTCGTTGGATGAGCACCCGAATGAAGGACATCTCCTTGCGAGTATTCTCAAAGATCACCCTGGGATCATCTGACTGGCAACGTAGACAGTTGGGAGCCATGACCATGGCCAAGTTGTTCACATCCATCTTGGTAATGGCTACATTGGCAGGTTGGGCAAACACCTAAACACAAAAGTACAATACAGACTTGTCTGAAAGTTTCACAATTTCATCCCATTTGTGTACTTTAACTACAGAATACTTCTTGTAAACTAGTGCACCGGTTCTGGAGAAAAAACGGGTTTTGCAGAAAAATTAACTTTTTGTTTGGATGCTTAATTGTTGACCATATGTTTTCATACATATGTTTTCATGCTCATCTATCTTTTGGTCTGTTAGCAACATAATTCAATATATTTATATAGAGCCGAATCACAACAGATGCAAACCTGCCAACCTGTAAGCATTTTGCGTAACAAGTACGCATTTTGTCATCTGAATATGCTGGTATGACTCGCCACTCTAAACTTGGCAAAAAACTACAAATGTGGGTTTTGTGCTAAATGCGCTATTGTGGTAGCCTACTCATGTCTGACAACACGATGAAGCAGCATGGGGAAGCAGTTTCAGCCAATCATTGTAGAAAAATTGAGAATAACGATTCTACGAAACGTAACATCAGAGTACGCGCCCACCATACCTCTTTTTGCATACTGCCTCAGCTCTGCCTCTCCGTCCCTCACTAACTGATGCAGCTACAGCTTCAACAGTTAAACTGTGTGTGTCAGCGGACTTTCAGCTTTTAGTAAATGTGAACCATTAAGCATAACTTTACTTTCGCTGTGGTAACATTCGAGCTGCAGTCTAAATGGAAAAAGGAAAATAAAGATTTGCAAGTTGTTTTTTTTAGCAAATCTATAGATCATGTTCTGCCAGAACAAAAGAGGGTCCATGTTCCTCTGAAGTTTTTTACACAGTGGTCCCTCGTTTATTGCGGGGTAACATTCTAAAAATTACCCAAAACAGGCAAAATCTACAAAGTAGTCATTTTTATTTTATACAATTATATTAAGGCTGTAAAACCCCTCGCCACACACTATACATTTTTCTCAGACATACATTAACATTTCCTAACAGTTCTCACTAGTTTAAATACTGTCAAAGTTCAAACCTTTGTAGATTTTAAGCCTAAATGTATTAATATATACGGAGGTGTCTCCGCCCATGCACCGTTCAGGTGCGTTCTTTTCCACTGAAGATGTTGCTGTACTCCATTAACTCTCCACGCTGCCACCAACGGAAGTTCTCTGATGACTCTGCCACAGTTGGCCTCATCAAAGGTGAGGACGACACAGACAGGCAGTGGACTTTGTGGGCTGCTGCCAGCGGAACCATCTGCTAATCAATGCACGGAAAACCAAGGAGTTGGTGGTGGAGTTCTGCAGACGCAGACCCACCACAGTGGCAACTTTTACATGCAGCCAATATTCAGGTTATGGTTAGGTTAAGGTCACTCTTTGGGTTTCTGAAACTGTCTGTATAACCTGTTTCAGGCGTGAGCAGTGAGTTACTGCTGTATATGTGGAATTTGTAATCAATTGGCATATCCGATGTAAACTGTCACCTTCTTGTAAATCTTACTGTCTTAGTACTTTCTGCTGTCAAAAAAAGACACTGGGCCTGATTTATCAATGGTTTTTGCCTGTTAAACCCGGAGCAAGATAATCCATTTTGCGCGTTTCCCTAATCTTTTATCTGAATGCAATATGGCCGTTTCTATAAAAAGGTGCAAAATATTTGGAAGAGAACAGGCAAAGAGGTTGGCGTTCCAGGCGCAGTGTTATTTACTAAACATAAAAATGTTTGCGCCGGCTATTTTAGAATCTATTTTTAGCACTTCTGAAAGTCATGTCTTAATTGTGCACTACAACATTCAACATAAGTTTATTGACAAACAAAAAATGTTGTTCACACCAGTGTTATCGTTGATGAAAACAAACGAAATAACGAAAACTAGAAGTAACTGTTAACTGAAATAAAAATAAAAACGAGAATTTGAAACAAAACGAAAACGAATTAAATTTAATGAGAAAATGTGCTTAGTTTTCGTTTCATACAGTGCCTCATACAGTCTAGAAGAATTATTTCTATGTCGCTCTTGCGCTGTCACCAGAAACCGATGCGATCATCCGTGTTGTGCCTTTTTAGTTGCACAAATTGCCTTGATAAAAACAACAGATTAGGAAAGTTGGATACAATCCAATCAACTCGCTCCCTTTCAAGGAAATAAAAGACGTCTTTGGATTGCAAGCTGTCTGAAGAAGCGATTGAAACAATGATTAAACAGTCTGCAGCAAAAACTTAAAAGGTGAGCTACTGCGGCTAACAAATAAGCTAAACATCACACTGCGACTGCAAACAACATCAATGGGAGCCAGTGTTACATTGGAGCTTTTATACTTGCCTGATTAGTATGGTTGCTAATCTGGCCCATGTCAATACAGTTTAAAAAAAGCATAATCATTTTCTGAGATTTTGTCATACATTTTTTCTATTTTTGTCTTGCCCCGGTACACAACCTGTTTAACGAAAAGACTCAAACTAAAACTGAAACTAATAAAAACGAACAAATGTTAAAAACTGAACTAAAACTAAAATAGAATTTGAAATCTTAAATCAAAACTAAAACTAATGAAAATTTAAAAACTATTATAACCCTGGTTCACTCACAATATAACCTGATAGTAATTAACACTTATGGCCATGAATATGACATTTATATCAATATTTACCTGTTTCCCCCCAAAGATGCATCATAACTGACTCATAACTGCTCTCAGCACGTCTGAGCGCACAGTGAGTAATAATCATTGTGGATCCTCATTAGTTTCCTCATTGGTGGTTAACCTTCAGGGGTTGCAATTATTAAAATGTAGTAAGCGTGTACAATACCACAATGATAACTGTCATATATGACTTAAAAAGAAATAAAGATTACATTTTTTTCTCCTGCTACTTGACATTTAGAAGCCATGATAAAGTGCGGTGCATTTAAACAACAGTAAGTAGAATATGGACATGCTAGTGACCTTGTTCTGGACATGCTGGACATCTGACTGTAGATTAGGATGGAGCAGAGAGCCGCACATGCACACAGCACGCAATAAATGTATTACTGACAAACGGGGAAATTAATTCAAAGCATAATGTTAATTACCTCTGTAACAACCATAGAGTTGATGTGTATGTAGCTTCTTCCCGCTTTTTTTGCCAAAGACACATCATCAAACCATTTGCTTATTCCTCCTCTCTAGCTGTTCAGCTCATTAGCAGCTGCAAACTCTTCATTTGAATACTGATACCTGAGCATGTAATGAATTGCTCATGCAAATTAAGGACAACCCGCAATTTTTAGCGCCACTATTTTTGCGGTCATTATCAGGAATCTTGAGAAATCAGGTCCATTACATTCATCGTTTTCACCACACTAAGAAAGAAATTTGTTTCCTCCTCGCTCCAAAAGTGTGGTGCTGTGCTGTGTCGTGCCATGTATACCTCCACTTCTTGTTTACTTCTGTATACAGCACGCAGGTTTTTCTAAGCGCATACAAGAAGTTCCTCTACTCAAAAGACTAAGATTCCTTGTGAAGAGAACAGGCACAGAACATAGATCAGTAGGGAGTTATGCCGATACGCATTTACATGACTAAATATTTGGGTTAGAAAAGGGATACCCCAGGGGTAATATTCGGGTTTTAAAATTCAGAATATGAGAATATTCAGGTTTTTGCCGGTGTTTACATGGCTGTACGCAACCTGGTTTTGGCTAATATTCTGGTTTTGAGTGAGCTCCATGTCAACAAAGAGTTTTCATAGTTAGTTTCAACACGTCTGCTTATTAGTCGTATTTTTGGCTGTTGTTATGACAATTTCCCCTTGTGGTACTGTTAAAGAATTATTCTATTCTAAAATTGTCTTCAGGCTGTTCCAAACCCCTGTGATGTTGTCCTGCTTCAACTGGTCTTCAATCTTCCTCCTGTTCAATACCTTCCTTTGCCTTATCTTCCATTTCAGCATTTTCTGGACAATTCTCAGTTCTTCTTTGGCTCTCTTCTTCTCCTTGAGAAGGGCCTTTATTTCATGGTTAATCCATGGCTTGTTGTTGGAAAAACACCATACCTTTATGATGGGTGTGGTGGTGTCCAGACAGAAGTTAATGTGGTCTGTAATGCAGCCTTTGAAGCTGCTGAGGTCATCCCCCAAAGGGCGATGTAGTAGTAGAATATAGAACAGTAGAACGTATTACAGATGTTAAAGGTATACAATGCAACAAAATAGAACATAAAATCAGTTTATACGCAGATGATGTACTACTTTTTCTACAGCATTCACAAACTTCCTTGTATCAGGTAATTGAGTTAATAAAATCTTACTCAAGAGTTTCAGACTATTCCATAAATTGGTTAAAATCTACAGTCCTTCCAATCAACTGTTCTT